>JBCAUF010000061.1:29458152-29468592 GCA_038406115.1 Haemulon aurolineatum | reverse complement strand
CCCAGACCCCCCCCCCCCCCCCCCCCCTCCCGTCCGCACCGTTTTCAACTCCTCGTCCTCCTCCATCACCTCCTCAGTCTCTCCATTTTTTCCACTGCTGAACCCAGCCATCCCTCTGATCCCTCTGTTATTTAGCTACAGCTTACCCTCCAACCTCCCCTCCACCCCCTCAACACTGTTACCATGACACTGAGAGAGAGAGAGAGAGAGAGAGAGAGAGAGAGAGATGGATTGTAAGAATTTGGAGCCATACAGAAGAAGATATGGAGTGAGAGAGGTTAAAGTGAGAGAAAAAAGAACGAGTGAGGAGATTAGTGTTGGGGGCGAGAGACAACAACAGAGGAAAGAGCGAAGATAGGAAACAAAAGAGGGGGTTTGTTGAACTTACCGGAGTGAGCGAGGTGAAGTCACGGCATATTACTTTACCCTAAATAAGTAAAATGTATAAGTACTGAGGAAAAACTTATTTTGGGGGGGAAACGGGAAGACAGAAAGGGAGACAAGGCCCATGCTCAGTCTGAGTTGCGCCCTGTGTGGAACAAATGCAGCCTTCCCATTCATTTCAATGGAGTCAGTTGAACATGGTTCAACTTTTCTTGAAATACAAATCAGCGTCATCCAGCAAAGGGGGCTGCATCGGCCTCAAAGATTAATACTGCTACTACTTTACGCCATTATTGTTGGGTCAGGAGTAACTATATGAGTAAAAATAACGGTAATTGTTGCTGCGATGTTGTGACATGGCGTCCTTTAAGTGCATTCATCTGATCTGATTAATATTCTGCTCCAATTAGACTTCCTGGATCAGACAACAGACAACAGACAACAGCATGGTAACAATGGTTTTTTTCAACACTCAAATCAAAATCCCAAAGTTATGTCCCATGCAGTCTGTTTTACTTGGAAGTAAATCAAACTACAGAAGCTAGCCTCTCTCAAAATGCTGTTTCATCATGGCTCTCATCATCCTAGCCCTCGGAGGTGTTTTAAAAGAGGATAGCTTTAAATCTGAATCCACCATCTTAGATTACTGTGTTAGCATGCTAACTTTTGGCTCAACTTATCCTCAGGGGACAATCAGTGTCAGACAAAATGTCGTGGCAATCCATCCGATATCTGAAGAAGAAGACAGGACAACAACAGGAATGGAAGACGATAAAGAAAAATAATCAACAGAGAAATAAAAAAGAGAATGTAACATTAAAATCTTCTTTTTAAAATAGATATAAAGAAAAAGGAGCCAGGGGAAATACTTGAGAAATAGAAGAAGAGAAATGATGAAAGGGTATGACTGAGAAGGGAACGACTCACCAATAAAAAGGAAGAAAGACAAGATAGGATGGAGAGGAGGAATGGAGAGGCAGGTAGGGGGATAGGAAGTAACACCGAGGCAGAAAAGAAAACACACAAGAGAAAGAAGAATATGAGTGTGAGTAAGAGAGGGAGGGGAAACGAGCGAGAGGGGGGAGGCAGTTTAAATTCATACTACTTCCCACACAGAAAGACAGAAAGAGAGAGAGAGAGAGAAAGAGAGAACATAAGAGTGAGAGACAGAGGCAAAAAAAACACACAGAGCGAGAAAGAAAGAGAGAGAGAGAAGTGGGGACTGTGTAATCACTTCCCCCCTTTGGAGAGAAGGATTCGCTTGCTCTCTCTCTCTCTTTCCTGTCTTCGCCATGTGACCGGCCAACGCTCCAATACCGCTCTTTTTCACCCTCTCCCTCTCTCTCTCATCCTTCACTCGGCTCACACTATGTCTGACTGAGGAGGAAGAAGAGGAGGAGGAGGAGGGAGAGGAAGAAAGCAGGAAGAAGATAAAGAGAAGAGAAGAGTGAGAGAGAGAGACAGGATGTTCTCTGTTTCGCTTAAGTGCCGCTTAGGGGTCATCAGACGCCGAATCAAGGGTACAGTGTGTGTGTGTGTATGTGTGTGTGTGTGTGTGTGTATCTGAGATAAAGAGACTATTGCCAACTATGCTGCTGCTGTGCTATATATATGTGTGTGTATGTGTGTGTGTGGAAATGGTTTTGATGTTTGTTTAATCGCATCTTTGATGTGTGTGATTTTCAGAGCGTCTTTATGTGTTTGTACAGTATGTGAACATTTTGTATCTTTATATAGTTGTGTATGTGTGTGTGTGTGTGTGTTTACTTGCAGTGATATATATATTTGCGTGTGGGTCCCTGTGAGTACAAATTCTTGTGTGCTTGTGTATGCACATGTATTTATGTGTGTGTGTGTGTGTGTGCCATGAGGAAAGCATGATACCTGCCTCCCGCTGATGTTGTTGTCATTCTATTTTCTCATCCGTCCTCATTTCCTTCTTCTTCTGTCAGTCTTTGTTTCAAAGGCTCAGTGGCCACAGGAAGCCACACAAACTCTGTGTGAGGTTTGCATTTACACGCGTATGAGATGATCTGATTCTCCTCCCAGCAAGTCAATTTGATACTGTTGATGTGAGTAAACAAAGCGTCTCGGCTGCTGTTGGGAGACATGAGGCACTTTCAGTCGTCTTTTTGTGCGGTGAGCTCTGCTGATCCCTTTCACAACAGGTGGCTCTTTCTGCGCCTGGTTGAATTGCGATTCTTTACCATGAATGTGAACTTCGGTTGGCAAGTCTTTAATATGTCACTCGTGCGTCATATCAAGTTGTGCTCTGCTCATTTTTCACAGGTGGATTTTCTTTGTTTTATTCCAGCTGAATGAGGAGTTTCGGTTTTAGCAGGATGTGCTTGAACAGAGCGGCTCGTTTAATGATTTGTAATGGCTGCAAGTTTCTCTAAAAGGGACAATAAAGTTAATGCATGTTTGATAGTCATTTGTGTTTTAGCCTGAAGAGGAAAGACAAAGTCAACTTTGAATAAACTTTCTTTTTTAAAAATCTTGGTACGGTAATATGCATATTAGGTATTACTTTGTGCCTGTGTGTGTGTGTGTGTGAGAGAGAGAGGTAGTATCTCTTTAGTTAGCTCAGTGACTGTCTGGCTGAGTGCCAGTTCATAAACTTTTATGACTGGAGTTTATGAAGCTCATGACTCTTGTTTTATTCAACAAACTCACTCAATTAAGTGGAATGAAGCAGGAGATGATGTTTATTATTTATCACAAGGGAGCAAACACTTTTTCCCCCCAGTTGAGTGTCAAAATTTATAATATTGAAGTAAAAAGCAAACCAGGTAATAACCAGTCTCTAAAAATCCCAAGTGGCTGCAACACTGTGAAGTGATATAATGACTATTGTTGGATAATCACAGTTGTCTCATGGAAGAAACAAGAGATCCAAATAATCACCAGAAAACTGACAAATACATGGTGTTATAAGCAAACAAAAAACTATTACATAAACATTAATTCACATGAAAAATGCACAAGAAGCAACTGCACTGCATAAACAACACCCAAAGCCTGTCTTTGTTTAATATTTAATCTTTCAGACTGTTCTTTAGAATTTAGTCCGATTCCCCTGCCGATTTTCACACGTTAGGGACTTGAACCAGCAACCTCCCAGCAGGAACACACATGGGCAATTATTTTTCCATCAGGTTTCAGACTAAGTTCAACTCAATGTGGTGAAGTTTTTTGTCCTTTATCTCTGTCTGTCTGTCTGTCTGTGCTGCTCACATCTACTCTCTCACATTGTAATCTGCTCTGGCAGACTACTGCTCGTCCAGACCTCCGGAGTTCAATATGTCCCCTTTTAATCTCTTAATACTGCAGAAGTTGTTGTACCTGAGATGTCTAGTAGTCTTTGTAGCTTTCATTAATCTTTGCTTGCTAAACTTTCAGGCTGCTGTGGTGTTGGTGCAGCGGATAAGGTGGTGCTCTAGCTGCATCTAATTAGTGCAGCAGGGGGCTGCTGTATGTGGGTTAGGTGTGTGAGCTGTGTGTAATGTTTCATGTATGACATGGGGTGGAACTGAACTTTTTATTTTTTCTTTCATTTGTTTGTTTGTGTGTGTGCGTGCGTGTGTGTGTGTGTGAGAGAGAGAGAGAGAGAAAGTGAGATGCATGGTTGGTTGCCAGTGGAGCTTGGGGCCAATTTGCTGTGTGTGTGAAAGTGTGTTTTCTGTTGTGTGTGTTGATTGATCTCCAAATCTCTGCAAGCTGTTGGGACCACTAAATCTCTCTCTCCCTGTCTCTCTCTCTCTCTCTCTCTCACTGACTTTCATTATAAATGAGGCCACTGCTCACAGTATGTGGCATGTTTGTATGTGTGTGTGTGTGTGTGTGTGTGTGTGGGTGCATGCGCTGTGCAGTGAGTTGAGTGTGTGTATCCATATGGTCAGTGTGTAAAGTGTGTGCACAGTACGCAAGTGCGTGTGTGAGTTTTGGCGTGTTTGTGAGCATATGAGTGAGAAACGTGTCATTAAACAGTGTGTCTCTGTATTGTTTGACAGACTGTGCGTGTGTGCGTGTGTGTGTGTGTGAAGATGAATGGTGTTTAGTCTCAAAGGAGAGAAAAGTGTGTAACAGAGGACGTGGCTCGAAGCTGCAGCTGAATACAAATCATCAGTCGTCTCGCTTTTCACAGTTCAGCATTTCACTGAAGTTTCATCAACAGGAGTTCACGTCCCATCTACACGTCGCTGCTTTCCCCCCAAATCCAAACATGTTACGACACCCAAGTGACGATTCACAATTACTAAATGACTCCGAAAAATGACTTAAGTCAGTGCTTTCTGTTCTGCCACCGCTGTGGATGAAGTGTCGACATTTTGAGAAATATGCGTATTTGCTTTTTTGCTTAGATTAATAACACTCACAGTCATATTTGTTTGCTAAATTTGAAACAAAAGACACAAGAACTAGTGAGTAGCCACTAGCCCCGCTCAAAGGTTAAAGGTTAAAGGTAAAGGTAAGGAATCCTGGCCCATGAAAAGGAGCTGGTAGATTCTGTGAACTGTGGACAGTATAGGGTTAACCCCCCTCCCCACCACCACCACCACCACTGTTTCCAGTCTTTGCATTCTTTGCATTCAGTTAAGCTAGCTGGCTGCTGGCGGTCAGCACAACAAACACTTTGACTTAAAAAAAAAGAAAAAAAAATCACATTCATTTTGTTATCAGGATGTTGACGCCATTGCCAGCAGCACAGCAAACAAACACCACATTTAGCTCACTTCTCTTATTAACCTGGGCTGCAGTGAAGCTGGTGTACTTTAAACCGCATTGCTCTCCGCTCACAGGGGAGAGTGCGTGTGTGTGTGTGAGTGTGTGAGGGAGACCGTGGCTGACAATGAGAAAGATGTGCTCAGCAAACTTTACCTGGGTGGAATACATTTTTGAAATAAGGCTTAGGTGGCTTGTGTGGACAACTCCCCGTGTGCAGTATTCCTCACTTGGTTGTCGGTGCAGAAATCAATAGAGCAGAGGTGTTGCTGGGTGCATTAGATAAGAGCTTTACACAGTTCAGAGGGCTAAACAGCGGCGAGGTGCCACATAAAGTCTCTGCGATGTATCTAAATGAGTGAGCGGCTGAGCTTCTTCCTATTCATCACACCTCTCTGTCACGTTACATGGCAGGATAGTATGATGAATCATCATGAATCATCATGTGTGACTCATGCATAATGATTCCACGTCAGGGTCATTACGTATCATTTCAACACAAGTTGTGGTATCTTTCATTTTATCTCCTGTTGCACATTGGGAAGAGCTGGTTGTCTCAGTTTCCATATGTATATTAAGCTCAAATAGCGCTAAGCAATCTCAAATGTCAGGGGAGCCAATTAGCACCTCATGATAGAGCAACTATCACATGATCCAGTATATGAACTGAGGTTCCTTCTGTCTCCAAAGTCTGATTTGCGGCCAGCAGTGGGTGGAGTGGTGATGGTGATCTCCACTCAGACACGTTGCTCACTTGCTTCTTTTTTTGGATAAAGACTCGTATTGAATTCTTTTAGTGATTCATCTCTTTCTGGAGGTGGAGATTTCCCACCAGTGATTCCAGTAGAAACCACCGTTTCACTTGTTCAGCCTTGTTTTACTGCGATGGCTGAAATTCACCCCAACCACATGATGTAGTCCAGCATAAAGTTTCTTCATTTACTTAAACTTGTAAAACCGACGCTCTCACTCCTCTCAGAGACCAGGGAGTCGTCTGTTTTTTTCTTTCAACACAACAGGAGATGGGGCGCAATTGCAGTAAAGACCTGATTTCACACATCTGTCCTCACCTCACATACTGTGTTGTACTTTAGTCTCACTGAAATTGGATGGATTGTTTTTGAACCACTGGCCCCATGGTGCTCCCACCTGGTGACCAGATATGGCAGCAAAGTGTGAGGGGTGTAGATCGTAGTTAACGCAGCCAGGGGCAGGGGGATCCCATAGGTTGTCGATTGCACCACCAGGCTGCAACGATGAGAAATGTAAAAGTTACATCACTGCTGAGAGACATTACCTCAGCTTTGTAACCTAATTTTAGTTGATATGAAAGGTTTCAAATGGCTCCAGGTTTTCCCCAGTCAGCCTCAGATTAGATTTATCATGGGACCCAGGAGAATTAGACTGACAGATATAATATAACATAATATAATATGATACAGAGATTCACACTGAATCATTACATTATACAGTATGAATGGGAATTATCAGATTATTCCACTTCCAAAAGGAAGTTCTGTTGTAGTAGTCTATTCACATGAATCAAGAAAATAAATAATAAATACACTCAGATACACAAGTAATAAAATAAAAACTATTCTAAGTCAGGGACTACGCTTTAATTCTTAATATATACAGAGTACTGTAACATGAAAATATAGCACAGGCACAGTAATACATTGATGTCATGTGTCTGAACAGTAAGCTGCTGAACACTGAACATCAAAGTAATAGCAGTAAAAATTGTTTGGGTTTCTGAGGAGCAATGGCAGCTGAATTACCCCACAGACATGGGGTATTTGCCCACAGGTGACAGTCTCAGCCTCAGGATCTGATTGTGTTTTTATCCGCCTGCCGTGAAGAGAAAACAGAACGGCGAACCCAAGACTTAGCTGTTTTATTGGGTTGGTTACACTTCTTTAGCTCCTCTGTGGGAACTATCTGCTGTTTGACTATATTTCTGCCTCCAAGCAGAGGCGTCCTCTGTAAGCGTGACCGGATAAAAAGGCTCTACTGCCGATCACAGAGCGGTCAACGGTGTCTCTGGGTCCATGATCCATTAAACTGGAGCACCTGGACTGGAAAAGAGATTCTGTGCTACACTTGATTTAGTTAGTTTCCTGTGGCGCTCTCCTTGGTGCTGATCTCTGGCCCTCATACTCTACAGTATGTGGTGCTGAACGTGTTGCAGAGTACACACACTTAATCTGGTCTATGAGAGTATTAAAACCTTAAACTCACTATGTTCAGCACATCATGACACACAATCGTTCTTCCCGTATTTATGACAATATTACATGGCATGGATTTTATACTGTAGATTTTTTGTGCAAATCTTCACTAGATGTCCCTAAGTGTTGTTGGGAGATTTGCAGAGTATTGCATAAAATGGCCTTCTCGTTCCCTCTCATTGCTTTCTCCTCCACATTTCTCGCTGCATGCATTTTTTGAAGTACTATTTTTATCCACAGTGGGTGCACAAAGGATCAAATTGTATTTTTGCATGAGTGCAAAGGAGCCAGTGTTTCTATCACTGCCTTTCTATAAGAAATGAGAGTGGCATCGGATAAATGACAGTTTTGTCTACCCATTCATTATGGCCTCCCTAAAATGAAAAGGTCAGAGAACAAAGATGTCTTGTGTCTACCTGCAAAAAACACCTTCTCAGTACCTTGTAGATCCGGGATCAGCAATCATTGCTCCATAGGAGTAGTTGCTAGGTTACTTGTAATATTTAGTCAGCTAAAGTTTTGCTCTGACTAAGTTTATGGAAGGACGTAAATCGCTGCATTCCCTCCTCAGAGGCGAGGGGAGGGACTAGTAAACGTTTAAGAACACCTGGGAGCTGGGGGAAGGGTAATTTTCCAGTTAGACATAGACAGCATGGTGGAGACTATGAGCAAATGAGAGAAAGAGGAGAAAAAACAAACATATCGTTCTGTACAGAAGTTAAAAAAGGGACTAAAAGCAACCCCGGAGTGTGTAAAGTCATCGGATGTCTTTTTTTGCGGTACTCGGAGCTTCAACCAGTCATTTTGGCTAAACCAAAAGTGCAGATAAGTGGTCTCTGCCTGTGCTCTCCAGGCTTCTTCACCCCTCTCAGCCACTGTCTTGTCCTCCACCGGATACAGCAAACCTGCTCCCTTTTCCCTGTCCCCATCTACCTACATTACATAAGAACTGAACTGAACTGAACTTTTGGACATCTTTTTTTTCGCAACAAACTGAGTTGAACACACACACACACACACTCACAAACTCTGACCAGCATGAACTAAAAAGAACTGAACTGAACCTGCAACCATTAACTGGTGTTTTTTTTTTTTTTTTTTATGGTGAGTGCGTTTCTTGTTATTTAGTTATATGGACTTTGGGGCTTGCATTTAAATTTAATTAGTTATTGCTCTCTGAAATATGTTACTTTACTGTTTGATTAACTTTTTTTCCCTACAGAGATTTATCTGTTTTGATGTTTGGTGCCTATGATTGAAGAATAATTAACTTTTCATTTTCCGACATTGTTGTTGACCAGTGTTTTATTTGAGGTAGTTATCTTTTGTTGCAAAGGCCTTGAGCTGGCTGAACGTTTGAATTGGTTTTGTTTTACAGATGCTTTTCGGGCTTACTTTTTTTTTTCATATTTGCAGAAAGAACCGACAGGTTGCCTTGTGCTCCTGCCTGGCGCCCAACTTTAACCTTGCAAGCATCTTTTTCTGCCCCTACGCTACAAGTTAACTAAGACAAAAAACACAATAAATAACAAGATGTCAGCATGGCCGAAAGGAATGTTCATACCTTTTTGTAATATTAATGTGATATCTTATTGATCCCTCAGGGGAAGCGTTCTTTTAGTTTCTCACCTCAAGGGAAGTTAGTATCTGATATTGAAAAGCACCTCTGCAGCTAGACGGGATTCAATGTCCTGCAGTGCTGTAATTCAGCTACAGTCTGGTGGTTGGCAGCAAGTTTCTTGAGTCTTTAACTAAATTAAAAAACATACATAGTTTTATTAAAAGAAGACCAAATGAAAACAAAATATTTCTGCATGTACAATGAATCGTTAGATAACACACTGGAAGGCCTGTGTGATTCAGTTTCTAAAGTGTTTTATGAACCAAGGCCTCTGATTCCAAACTTAGAAATAAACATTGTGCCTGTTACTTCATCTATTTTCTTTGCAATCTGTCATAATTATGAAAAAGCAACAGCTCTTGGAGCTGCTGGAGTGAAATGTCGCAGAGTCTTGGGTGCTAACTCAACCCATTACGTTTTGTTGTGCAACACCATTTGTTTGAGAGGACACTGTGTGTATAAGCAGAAGTGGCAACAGATTGGCCTCTCAGTTAAACTGACCCAAACAACAGCTGACAAAAATGCCCTCAGGCAAGACAGTGAAGCCTCTGCCAGCTCACTCATCATAGTGGCCTTCTGTGTGAGAGCACTGGAAATGCAGCGGAGGGAGCATCAAAGGTTTCAGATGATTTTCTTTGAAGATCTAGTCACAATCGCAATACATGTAATCTTCCACTGTCTATTCCCAGCTGCATCACAGGGCTGAGCAGTTGGTATAAGAGGAGACAGCAGGAGCAGCATCAAAGCCCCAAGAACCTGATAAAGCACCAAGCGGGATGCCCCGGTCCCTCGAGGCGGCATCCACAGATGTCTCCCTCTCTCTCTTCCTCAAAGTCACACATGTACATACACTGTAGATGCAAACCTGGGAAGACATGACGCACACTTTGAAATCATGAAAAGACACTCCAGTGCATATTCACAGATACATATACTGTATATAACAGACCACAGAGATGCCAGGATCCAAAATAGCTGAGATAGCTTTGACAGTGTAATAAATAAAGAAGAAAGATGTGCTGTTTCACACCACTTCAAGCCATTTAGTGCTAAAACCCAACTGAGAGGTGTTTTAAGATTCCATTTAACCTGCAATTTAGCCCAGTTTAAAGCCATTTGGAGTCAACACTTCCTTTTGTCTTTGGGAATGAGAGGGATGATTACCAGCTAAGTGCTGCTAAGTCTCTGAGGGCCAATTGGCAGATAACCAACAATCATTGCATGTCTTATTCTATAAATCCAGCCAGCTGGAAAATGTGTGCTATGGTCTCTAGCATATGCTTTCAAAGACTTTTTTAAATGTACTCTTTTTAGAGATGTATGTGATGTATGTTATTATATGCATCTTTGATGCACATTATTTATATGCATCAATGTATTGTTATAGTTTTCAGCTGAGCTGTGTTTAAGGTCCCACAATTTGATTTTAAATGCACACAGTTCTTTAAATTTGTTGACTAAAATCAAGCAGTTTGCTTT
>JBCAUF010000061.1:29305409-29338795 GCA_038406115.1 Haemulon aurolineatum | reverse complement strand
GCAGTGTTGCAGTGTTGCAGTGTTGCGTGGATCCCCTGGTTTGTGTGTAAAAACTCTTTATCCATGGATCATGGATGATGAACATTTTTGGCCATTCGAAATCACAAAAATACTATTTTTATAATTATGCCTCCTCTGTACTCCAACGACCAAACATGCACATGAAAAAAACTCTGAAAACACAATTTGTGCACCATCAGTAGTGGTGATGAATCAGCATGAGTCTCCATTCACCGACAGACTGAGCCTGCACAACATCCTACACAACATGAAGCAACTCACCTGCAGCTCCAATGCGTCTTCACTAGAGATACCATGTGGGTGTACACTATGTTCTTTGTTGGGCTGATGAGATCACATTGCCCATCTACACCCCTTCTACTGGCAGCAAGTAGGAATGCTTTGGGCTACAAAACTCTGTCTAAAATGTTGATTTCAACATGAAATTTGGCACATGAAGGTAAATTGTTTCATTTTTGCCATGGGACATGTGACTCCTTTGAGCCCTTAAGCCATGTTTTTGCAAGACAGTTTTGCATCTGTGGATTTTTGTGCTGGTTGTAGTCCCAAGTCTCCAAAGTCTCACGTTTCACTGTGTCTCGTTAGGTGTCAGATGTATTCACATCTGGCAAAATTTTCCTTGAAATTTTGGGAAATATGTCACCATGACTTTTTGGAAGACTGTATTGCTACACCTAACTTTGTATATATTAATGAATTAAATTAGGATGACTAGATGTGACTTTAAGTTAGATGCAGAGCCCTCTACACATATAGACTTATGCATGATGAGCAGGGCTGTATTTTGGCATGGGGAAGCTACAGTAGGCAGTCGCCAACAGGGGTGCCAAAGAAATGTCTTTCTAATGAACTTCAGACAAGTCTGTTCCACCCATGCCCAGTCATGTTTTGTATTACACTGTTAAATAGCCCCAATTCTCTATAGTATCCAACTGAGAGGATCCTGGAAACATATCCTGAAAACCAGGCATGCTGTTGCATCTATGTGCACAGGTGTGAGTCATGTAGTAGATAGTTAACCTAAGAGAGAGAGAAAAACACGACCGTGACAGTGAGAGCTGGCTCTCCATCCGTGGTCAGAATAACAATTATCCCCTTTGGTGGCAAAGCTCTAGACTGTAGATCAAGGGTCATGACCTTTTCTCTTTTTTGTCCCCTGAGAGCAATGGGTGATTTGGAAAAAACATGGTTAGAATGGCGAACCCCATTCAAAACACAAACACACTTTGTCTGGTAATAATTAGGAGACAGATGGAGGACCCAACTCATGGTGCCTTATTTAGTCCTCTCTTTCAGTGGGCTAAAATCCTTATTAGGAGAAATAATAGAGGATGCCTTGGGCAATAAATAGAGGGATTCCCCACCAGCAGCTGAGTGTGCAGCAGGTGCCATGTGACATGTAGTGATGACAGATGAGATAATGAGAAACATGATGTGGTGGAGAGATGGGAGAGCAGCTAGTGTCCACAGCAACGGGACCGAACAGAGGATGACATAATGGTTTTCCTGAGTCATAATCGTCCACTGGTGAATTCAGCTTACATCCAGTCCACCACACAACACTATATTTCAACACGAATGTCAGCTTTTATAACCAGCTCACGTGTTATTCCACCAAAACACACTGGGGGAGACAGCTTACTGCTTGCCCTGCCACACTAACACACACACACACACACTCTGTGACCCCCTTTCTTGGGAGTTTGTGATGTAATTGTTCTATTTCCTGTCTGAATCCGTTGTCAATAAAGCACTTTGCCTCAGACCTGTTGGCTAAAAGCGCTCTATAAATAAACTTGGCTCAGCTTGACACAGAAGAAAGTGCAGGAATCCACATGATATCAACATCACTGCATCTGTGCGGCTTTTGGAAAATGTTCACACTGACCCAGTTTTTTCTTTGAGCAGTTTGAGTGTTTTAGTTTCTGTTTACCTGGTTTAACAAAAGGAGATATATGCTTAAATAAATTAGTTTAAAGCGGTATATGGGTCCACAGGCATATGTGTGTTAGATAACAGCTCAAAATAAATCATACCTTTATCAGAGTAGGCTGCAAGATAAAGGACTCATTTACATTTTACGCCAGGTTTAATACAGGAGTCAATGATAGTGAGATGAAAAAGAGCCTGTGTTTTTCATTCTTGAATCACCTTCTCGAATGACCCTCGACTAGTCATGCGGTTGTTTCCATGAGTTTTGTTTAAACAGCAATAACTTTAAATTACATTCCCAAACCCAAATCTGATTTGTAAACAATGACAGCGTCACTGCAGCGCTCTCTGCAGCATCTATTTTATATCAATACCGTGCTCTGCAAAGTAGATTTGTATACCGTTCTTCTTAGTCTGATAAGATTATGGGTCGAGCATGGTTTCAATATTGATTTTTTTTTTTTTGCGAATATCTCTCTTTTCTAGAACCTCAAAGGGTCAGTTCACAAAAATGACAAAAAAGCAGAATTTGCCTGCACAAAAAACAAAAATATACACCTTTATATCAACTGTTTCTGTAATCATGTTAAATATTTCACCCACACCTCAGTATGTGGTATGTGTCCATAGTACTGAACTGTACATTGTGTGCATTTGTGTGTGTGAATGTGTGTTTTCATGCGTGTCCAGGACAGGGGCTATTCATGTAGGTGATCGGATCCTGGCTATCAACAGTGTCAGTTTGAAAGGCAAACCTCTGAGTGAGGCCATCCACCTGCTTCAGATGGCTGGAGAGACGGTCACCCTCAAGATCAAAAAACAGCTTGACAGTAAGTATCAAAATGTGTTAATGGTGACTTTGCACTCAAATCACAAATCTGTTATTATGACGGCTGGCTTTTGATTGAATTTCTGGTTTTGATTTAACAAAATTCTCGTTGCCTTACCTTTATAAGGATTGCGAAACTTCTGTACTGAGCTCAACTGTCAGCCGTCTTGAACCTATCATTTTCCTTAAGACATTTGAGACTTTTTTCTATCCCTTAACTGCTTATGGTGTAGACTCTGTGTTGTCTTGAGATTTCTTTGTCATTTGGTGATCACTTCATTGAACAAACCCAATTCCAGCTTTTTCTCTCCAAGATTTAGAGGAGAGGAAGGCCGCAGAGGTAGAGGACACAACAGAGAACGAGCTCAGTGACCCTGAGGAAGACGATCTGACGGACAGCCAACAGACGAATAAGCTGTCGGAGCTTTACTCTACAACCATACCCAGCGTGGACTCTGCCATGGAGTCATGGGACGGCTCAGGGATGGATGCTGGTTATGGCAGCCAGGGTAAGCTTTGGATTACCACATGTAGATGATGGAAGGCCAGCATGTTCACACACTGCTAAACATATTTAGATTAACTAAAAAGTTTGAAGGAACAGAATTAGTGCAAATGCTTACACTTTTTATCTTGTTACGAAGAAAGATCTGTAATGCAAAATGAGTACGTCTATCAGAAAGCAGCAACGTGTAAATGACCATTTCATCTATTTCCTTCTTTCCACCTGCAGGAACGTACAGTCACCAGGCAGCTGGAATCGCCCTCCACCCCCATGAATGGCGCAGCGCAAAACAGCAGCGCAGCACCACACCTCCTCCTGGACGCCGGAAGAACTACCCTTTCAGTGATGGAGGCTTCAGTGAGGATGACTGGGACAAACCACCTGGGTAGGTGTTTAACCTTTTCGACTACAGAATATTTATCTTTATATTTTCAGCAGCTATTGGTTTGCATTAGGTTTTGTACTGCATGGAAATCTGATAATGCAGACTTGAAGCTGGCTTTATTTGTCCAACGATTATTAAATTGCAACTTTTAAGATTATGTGACCATATTGTTTTTGTACGTACATTATGAGAATGAATGGAAACCATTGGTTACCTGGAACAAAATGGTGAGCAGTGATCTAAAGATTATGTGATTTGTAGTAAACTGACTCCAGCATACAAAACTATTGTTAGTGACGTGACTACTTTAAACCCATTAAAGCTGAAAATCATTCATTGATCTCAGTCTCAGTTGTGTCAATCTAAAGTGGTGCCAAAACAATGTGAATGTGTCACAAAAGAAAGTCACTGTAGAGTGAAGCTAACAATTATTTTACAATTAAATAATCAATTTAGTTTCTGATAAATTAATTGATCATTCAATCTGTACAAAAAATGGCAATTTTGGTGATGTCCTTAAAATGTCTGGTTTGTCCGACTGGGCCAAAATCAACCACGTTCACTTTATAATTACATAAATCAGAGAGAAAAAAATGTTGCTTCACAGTTAAGGTGCTGAAACTGCATTTTTAGAAATCAGATAACTCACTATATTGGATTACAGTTGCCATTGATACCTATCAATTAATTTTTCACTGCATTATACAAATTAATTACTAAGTTATTAAAACGAAATATTTTGTAATGCACAGAGCCATTAAAGATTGGAAAACATTACCCAATGATGTCAACAATATTAACTCAAAACACATTTTTATGACATCAGCTATGTCATGACATCAGCTAATAGGGATCCTAGAAATAAACAAATAAACTATACTAATTGTCTATCTTCATAACTCTGGTGACAATACAAGCAAGTATTAGAAGGTTGCATTTGATTGGTTCTGCCAGTATTAGCACCAAGAGCTTGTGGTGAAGTGGAATTTTCAGTTTGAGGTTGAGTCATGAAGCCAGTGAGACTGAGTGAGTATCAGTGTGTTTGTGTCTCTGTGTGTATAGTGATGAGTCAGGAGGTTAAGCCTTGTGAGGATAGCAACATTTGCTGGGGTTATATAACACTAATGGGGGTGGAGAGCGAGAGAATAAGGATGGTGAGAAAAAAATCAGCCGCTCAGTGAGAGTGAATTAATCTCGTCAGTCAAGGACATTCAGTGTTAAAAGATTACTCATGTTGGATTTAACCAGAACGACTAGCTTTGTCCTGTACTGACTCTGCTCTGGATTCACATCGGCTTTGCTGATGATGAGTCGCCACAACTAATGCATGTAAAAGAGCCTTGATGTGCTGGCTCAATTCTGCAGTATACATGTGACCTTTGTTACTGTACCATGACAATGACTCTTTTGATGGTTATGATTTTTTTTTTCTAGTAACCAATGACACTACCAGCAGTGAATTCACTTTTTTGTGCAAAACAGCTTCATTTAATTTTGTTTATGTTTGTGTCTGTGACAGATTCATTGGCCAACAGCCAGACGGTATTCTGTTGGATCCAGATGACAGTTTCTGGTGTCAGGCACTTGAGGATCTGGAGACCTGCGGCCAATCAGAACTCCTCAGAGAAATAGAGGTCAGTTTGTATGTTAGCTAAAAGCTTGAACTAATCTAACTAACCTAAACTGCACTCATTACCATCCTTCAACAAAATGGTGAAATCCCAAGGTTACCACGAACTATTATTATTAGCACTATATCACTGTATTTACATTATTTTGTGATACAGAGTTATGGTAGGCTTGGGCTATAATAACTTACCCTTATATCTATTTGGTGTATCTATTATGAATTTACAAATAGTACGCTACACAACCTGCTGCTAATCTATGGTGCATGTGAAGGCTCTGTCGCTACACTGTAGGCAGTTAACAAACAATGACAAATCCAGCCTCATGTACATAATAGAGATATCACAGTATCAAAGCATGAGCGCACCATCCTCAGCCACTGAAGAGTTGGGAACAATTGACAGTAGTATTAATCATCAAACACTGTAAGACTTTGATATAGGCTGCACCATCAGCATCACTCACAAATCAGCAGTTTTAACCCCTAATGAACCACCACAGCCAGACACACACCTACTGTACAGTATACTTTATTACTTATGCAGATATGAAAGATACTTACAGTTAACACATAATGTGTGTTTTGGTTTGTGCAGGCATCCATCATGACAGGAACAGCCATTAGTCTGGGTGTAGACGGTGTCAACAAGCCTCCAGCTGAGCCCATACTGAGCCACAGCAGGATGAGTCCATTGCGGAGAAATTCTCTCCTGCATCAGGGGAACCTGCTCCACCAGGCTACGCACCTGCATCAGGGTGCCCATTTGCATGAGGAGGCCCACCTGCATGAGGAGGCCCAACTCCACCAAGGTAATTCAATGGCAGATGTGACAGAGCCCCTGAGACGGTTATCTCTCCAATCTCATATTTTGGGATTGGCAGCTCCAAAGTCTAATACAGTGTCTTGTGATTAAATGCTTGTTGAAATCGTATTTTAATGTAATTCAAAAACCAGTTTCATTCCACCCAGATGCCCACCTGCACCAGGAGGCCCATTTCAACCATGAGGCCCATCTGCACCAAGGGGCCCACATTCACCAAGATAACCAGTCCCCACTCCTGCACCACGAGCCCAAGACCAAGGCCTCATTGAGAGTGTCAGAGAGGACGTGGGAGTCTCGTCGAATCAAAGAGGAGATGCAAGGGATTCTGTCCCCAACGCCTTTGGAGCTCCACAAAGTGAGTTCAAACCTCTGTATGCAGAGGATTAAATGTTGATATTAGGTTAAGTAAGGGCGTGAGAACAAATAAGTAAATCCAAAGTGACTTAGTATTATTGGGCTGTTGGGAATGGAACTCAATGAAAAATAATGGGTAATCATGGGAATGTTTAGCTGTCAACAAGAGTATTATTTTACAATCTACCCCATTCAGGTTACACGGTTTTTATGTCTTTGTGGCAAGTATGGAGCTAGTGCCAGGAGATTAGCTTATTTTAGCAGGAAGACAGGAAGCAGTGGGAAACAGCTGGCCTCCCAGCTTCAGAGCTGTTTCTGTCTCAGTAATAACATTTACAATATATCAACAATACCAGGAGCCCAAACCTGAAGCAGTGACATGGAATTTAGCCAACATTAATTTGTTTTGATTTGCACATACCTTTCAAATTGACTTCTGTGAAAATGATCCATCTGTACTTATTTTGAACTGTTTTGGACAAATTTTAGCTGGTTTAGGTCGTTCAAGTTTTAAATGACAATAAAAGACATTTGTATGAGTTTGAGAAAGACAAGGTTTTTACAGTGCAGGGAATTATGTAATACTGTATAGAATGCAGTGTATAGCGGCCCACTTCCCTCAGGCAACTATTATGGTGGCGGTTACATGTCTTACTGATAATGATTTCATGCAGGAGTCTGCTCAGACTTGTGCATCTGAAGGCCAGGGTAGGGAATACATTTGTTATCCACAGGAATTAAATACATTAAAGTCTCATGAGATCATTGGTCAGCAGCCAAAATTTTAAAGCCTCTAAATTGTGTCTCATTAAAAGATCTTATAATATTTATATATCATAGAATAATGTCTTTTTGTTACTGTAACTTGCTGTTCTTAGGAAAACATCTGGCCAGCATTACCAATCATAAAAAACACCCCTCATCTTGCAGCAATGATACTGTGTCAACCGGTCATCAATTGCAGAAGTGGCCTGTCAAGCATTTACTCTGCATTTAATCATGCTTCAGTAAAGCATGCAGCATGGGAGGGTACTGTACAGTAAATCATGTACAACGACATTGTAAGTTTTAGTGCTTGTAAATCAGCTACCACTGCCATCGGCTGAATCCCGTCAGTATGGGATACAATACAGAAACCCCAGAATGGAAGTGTAGTCAGATTTTGATTTTTTGTCAGTGTTTTTTAAATTAATTAATTATTATTATTTTTTAATTTGATAAAATCATACAAATTGTTGTATGATTCAAAAAAGCTTAATGTCCTAACCTAAATGTCCAGTGTGTAATAGCTAGCAAGTTTTTGGGGGGGTTTCTTGGCAGAAACAGAATTTTTTTTCATTGGAATGAGCCCTTTATGTCTACAGACGGAGAAAGTCCTCTTTCACAGAGACGTCATTGTGCCATGTTTCTACAGTAGCCTAGTATCTCGCCTAACAGCAAACATTAGATCACATGATGTGGCAATGACATTTTGTCTTTAGCTTCAGTTATTTCAACAGACCTGCCTCATATTCGTGTGTTGCATTCTGTAGGTGACAGTAATAAAGGACCCAGAGATTGATGACTTTGGCTTCAGCGTGTCAGATGGCTTCTTGGAGAAAGGAGTTTATGTCAACATGATCCGACCTGATGGGCCAGCTGACCGAGCCGGGCTCAAACCCTATGACAGGATCCTGCAGGTAATAATAAGACAATCCATTTGATGCTTGAGGGTGTTTACATCCTTCTCTGGTTAGGGGATAATGCATGGATGACCTGTCCATTATCAAGAATTAATGGACAACATGGAGGCCAGAACTTGAAGGCTATGTAAATTTACTTTCTTCAATTTTGAGTTGTATATTCATGGTTGAATTGAAAAAGGGAAATCAAACATAATATTTTGTGAGTACTTCGAGGACATCAGTTGAGTAGATGGTTAATTTGGCTCAGAACATGTTTGCATGCACACTGCTAAAAGAATGTGGCCAGACCACCTGTGAATGTGGTCTGAATACGCATTGGGTGTATTGTATTGAAGCAGCTCATTTGTGACTGGATCACCTAAGACATATGTATGGATGAATGCCAGGTGTAAAGAGGCCATTGTTAGCCAGCTAATGAACCAACTGTACCATTTACTGGAGCAGCCATTGTCTATGTCTCTCGGGCCAGGTGAACCACGTGAGGACGAGGGACTTTGACTGCTGCCTGGCGGTGCCTCTAATCACAGAAGCAGGAGACAGACTGGAGTTGGTCATCAGCCGCAACCCGCTGGCCAACGACGACACAGAGGACAATAACAACACTTTGGACCATCCGCTAGACCTGTAACACACACACACACACACACACACACACACACACATACATAAAAAAACAAAAACAAACAAAAACAAAAAAACAGACAGATGTATCTCTCGACATATACACACATTCACTCTGTCACACTCAGGCAGGAGACAAAACTGGTGATAAAGTGCAAACTTACATCTGTTGGAACTGGCCCTAACACTCACACACATACAGTACAGCCACACACACACACATTACACATACACACACTCCACCGGCTTGCAATAATTCTACTTAAACACAGAAACTCCTGCACATGCACACTCACTTGCATGCTCACACAGTCGCCCCTCCCATTCACACTGGGTTGAACTGCTGTCATACAGTATATTTCTCTTTGGAAGCACAGTCACAGTGCAGAAAAACCACCAGAGACACTCTCCTGAAGGCTGGCTTGGAGTCCTCAGTGTGGTTCTAACATAAACAACCACTTACTTGGCACTTTAACCAGCCATTCTAACTGATTCTGACTCTTTAAATCTTATTTTTACTCAAAACAAATGAATAAAAACCTACAATTCGGGTAAGGTAATCTCATCTGATTTTAATGCCAGGCCACAGGTTTATAGAAATTTCTAGTGCTGATTCTACCAGAAGGAACTGCCTTATAACACAATATTGTGATTTTAGGAAATTTTGAGTGAAACTGTACTGATAAAACAATAGCCTTGCTCAGTTTGCAGATTTCATTTGTTTTAAGATAGAAAGATTGATAGAAAGATCGAACCAACAGTATATTGAGGGATACTGTCAGACTGTGGTCTTTACTGATGTAGCCACTGTAGAAGTCCATATTGCTGCTAAGAGTCTACTCAAATACTGCTGCTCCATTGCAATTCCCAAGAGTTATTTTTTCATAAGGTCAAGTTTAGCTCTTTTTTCAGCTGTCACATGAGGGTGGACTTCTATATTGGATACTTCTGCACATCAGAAGGTCAGCACAGTTTTTTTCCCCATCATTAGACTATAATCAAGACGATGATGTCATCACAATTGCCAAACTTTTTGTCCACTACTGTCATCAAAGCATCAAGAAACACGGGGAAGTTGGGAAATTCTCCTATTAAAATGCAGCATCTTAAATGGAATTGATTCAACAGCAACCTTTGCTGCAACACAGTTGGGAAACTTTGCCCATGGAGATGTCACTGAAGAAACTGTGTTGCCGACAGAGGAAGGTCTCCCTGCAAGATTTCAAACCATTTTTCCAGCCCTGTTTAGTATTTTTGCCAACTGCTGGGAGAGTTGCCTATTGACATTTCCCAGTCACCGCAGTGGTCTAAAAGCGCTGAGTTCATCTCACCTCAGCTCGTTGCTGGCTTACAAAGTCAAAGAGCAGTAGCTACTATGTATGCATTTTTAATGGCAGAGCTCATGATTAGGGTTGAGATTCAGTGTAATCAGAAAATAATACCTATTTATGCCATTAAAGGTGCTGTGTGTAGTGCTTACGAGAATTCAATACCACATTAATTTTAACATTAGTATAATTGCCATAAACAAAAGAGTCTGTCAGTTTTAGAAGCATCAAAACTGTATTTTGCACTGTGAGCCACTGAGGCAGGTTTGGGGGATACATGCTTTATGTCACAAAATAAGTTCAACAACAAACAAAGCTAAAGCTTGCACATCTCTGTTGAAAACAGGTGGTAGAAATGAAAAGCTGATGGGAACATAGTTATCCAATGTGGTTCATCTTTACAGTAAACAGACAAACGTGTTATATACAGCCTATTTGTAATTTCCACTGACACACATCAAAGTCTCTGTGCTTACTAGCCACAGGTAACAGCAACAGTAGTTTCTTAGAGAAAGACACAATACTTAAAAGCAGAGAACACTCTTTTTGAGAGGTCACACTTTCTCCTGTAAGATGAGATGCAACATTAATGTTTCACACTGTTTATACTCATAATTTGATTTCCTCAAATACGAATTGTTGAAAAAATAATTGTGAGCATGTTTAGTATTATTGGCATTTGGTGCTATCTGCAATTTTTCTATGAATAGTTACAAAGATAGTTGGCTAGCTCAACCAATGCCCAGTCTGAACAATGTTGAATACAAAGTCAAAAGTCAAAAACAAGTAACATCCTCTTTGCTATAGAAAGCAACAGGGTCCATGGACAATGCAGTCTAAATTTTAAAAAAAGAACAACTAATCATGCCGCTGATCATTACCACAAGTCATTAAGAGTAAACTATTGATAAATGGTAAAAATGCTCCATATAGTGCTTTCAAATGATGTCTACAACATAAACCATGAACAAAATGTTACTGTTGTTTGGCTTTGTGGGGAAGACTGACGCTTTTGTTGCACAAAGATCACAAACAAACTTAACGGCATCATCTGCAAAGAAACTGAGGTCATCATGATGCTTAAGGAAGTGCAGATGTTTTCAGCCTAGGAACACGTCTCAAACACAAGCACACACACCCACACACACACACACATATTCTCACAGAACAGGGCCAGCATGCACAGATAACATGAAGACATGAAACAAAGCAGGCTCTGCGGGTGCGTCACTATGTTGTTTCTCTGTGTGTAGCTGCGTTGTATTCTCACATGTGTGTTTATGATCTCCATGCACATGAATGTGTGAACGTACCTTTCTGTCTTTGTGGGTGAGTCTGAAAGGGTGCATATGCATGCTATAGTCCACTCAATTTGGTTAACTGAAATTGCTTAAACCTTTGGCCATCAGTTTGGCATAACATTGCAACATCCACGCCAGAAGCCAGTCAGAGGTCTGAATTACAGCTGTGGCAAATTCAAAAGGCCTCCTCAGTGCAGTTGAGGACAAAATGTGGCATCAGAGTTGCTGAATTAATCCAAAACTCAATTCAAGTTAATTGATTTCAGCTGCAGAATACATTAGCTCTCTCAAGGGCATCATCTTTAGCTTTCGCTAACTGTTAGTGCAATGCAAGTAACAGGATTTTGGCCTGTGCTTGGGCGCTTTCATACCAAATTGCAACCGTCTAAATCAAAAGACGAGTTATTTATAGTGCAACTGTTCATCTTAGGCACTTATGATTTAACCAGGAGAATTTCATGCCCTTCTGCACCATTTATGTGCACACAAAATAGCTCTACCCACTTTGCAACTTTGGCATGTGGGTATTCTACTCTTATTTTTGGTCTGTTTGGTAACAGCAGAGATTCCTTCCACTTCCTTCACCTCCTGTTTTCCTGATTTTCTCAAAAACCTGCCAAAACTCTCTTTGCCCCAATTATTTGCGGATTAACAGAAATGAGACTGGCTGTCGCTCCCTTCACACTACGCAAGTGTGTGTGAGCACTGTGAGAAAAAAAGAGTGTTTACGGGTAGGCAGGTAACATATTTATATATGTATCCTTGTGTGTACAGTATGTATGTATATTTGTAAGCACAACAAAGAGAACTAATAATACTTTATGAGAAGAGACAGTGCATGCAACACAGAGACACACAGGAAGAGTGTGTAAGAACGTGTGTGTGAAAGAGAGAGAACAGAAAATAGCCTTTGTCCTCTGAAGGATTGGAAAATTTTAGACAGGAACAATCACAACCTTTGTTCACTCTGCTTGTATGTCTCTCACTCTTTCCTCACGTTGTTACATAATACAGTTAGAATCCAGCTGCTCCCTTTGAGAACACCCATGTGTGTTGGTCTGAGTGTGTGTGTGTGTGCGTGTGTGTGTGTGTGTGTATGAGTGAATGATGGAGCCTGTGTGTATTGCTGTATTGGTGTGTGCCTCTGTATGTGTGTTGAGGTTTCTGTGTGTGCTATACACGTGTGTTTACATGTATATCTATGGATGTCATTTTTTTTCCTTATAAGGCATGTATGAAGTTTTGAGAGAGTGTGTGTGTGTGTGTGTGTGTCAGAGAGAGAGAGAGCTAGGTGGTGTACATTTCATTGTACAGTGGTGATGTTTGTCAGGGCCGTGGGCCGTTCACTCTCTCTAATGAAACCCTGATGAGACTGAAAACAGTAAACTCAGTTTTTATGAGCGAGCCGGAGGAAGACAACTTTTTCATGAATAACAAAAAAGGGACATGTACTTCTCTCCAAGCACTTACTACAAAAAAAAGAAGCACACTGTTGAATACCATGCACTGTAAGTATTTTCATGTACAACGGAACAAACTTGTGTGAGTGTTTTTTACGCAATGTCAAGTGGCCAAAAGAAAAAGGTTTTGTAAAGCAACAAAAACAACAAAAAAAGACAAAATGCTGAGAAAAGCCTTCTAAACTGTTGTTTTTGTTTTTTGTGTTTTTTTATGTACGTATGTATGTGTGTATGTATGTATGTATGTACGTATGTGTGGTCATCCATACTCCCTATGCATTTCTTGGTCAGAGATCAGTTTAAAGCCCAATCCGGAACCGTAATGGATAAATGAAATCTCTAAGAAAACATAAGAATTCCTCCTAGTTGTACAATGTAGCGCATAAATAGAACAAATTGCACATAAGTCAAGGTGGTTGAAAATGTAAAAAAAGATAAAACACACTGTGACAATGCAGGATTATCTTGCAATCATTTTAAACTAATATTGTTACAAATGATTAAGTTACTAATGTACTGAACATGAAATGGTGCAATGTCAGCCTGAAGATTTAATGACACTGGCTTGTTTTCATTACCCCCGAGCCTGTTATAAGCTGCAGGAAGGCACTTTCACATGCCTGCCATTTCTGCCTGCCCCCTCCAAAGACACAAAATGTGTTTAATTTTTACGACTCAACTTAACCTAAAGCATAGCAAGAATTTAGTTTATGACCAAGATAATGCTAGCTCAAAAAAACAGGCAAGTGAAATGGAATGAGTTGCATTCCTTTTCTGCAGCAGGTCATTAGGCCCACTATGTGTTTCTATAACAAGTTCCCATTGGACATGGAGCACGTGTTGGGGTTCCTACCCACGTGAGTTGCTATTGTGCATTGTAAACCAGCCATTCATTTTAATCCAGAGACACGTGGAAAAACAGTTATAATTGCTTACTGTTCATGTCAAATCACACCTGTACATTTGTACCATTTAAGGATGCTTTCCTCTTTTTTTTTCTTCTTAACCCTGCTGTGGCCATATTGGAGGTTCTCAGCAACCAGGTAACAATCACAAAAGCTGTATGTGTGACATAGTTGTACACAACTCTATGTAGCAGAATTCAGACGTGGCATCTGTATGACTGGGTCTATTCATTTAATTAGATTTAGTATGGTTTTTAAACCAGTCGCTCACTGTCCAGAAAACTGCAGTGAACTAACCTAAAGATTGTGTTAGACAACCATAAGCTTTCTACCCAGAAAAGTACAGTTATAGAGGCACAATACCTAGTTAAGCTTACTGGCAAGAAAACAGTACAATTAAAAGTTAAATGTTTTACTTGGTTTGTTAAACAGCATGAATTTTAGCAGACACAAATTTATGTAATAAGCTAATCGTTTGCATACTTCTCTGATAACTATAGTTATCACCCATAATGACCGTACCAGTTTGTTGTCTACTGGGAACAAACTTTTTCACTTCTTCACCCTCTACAAAGGAAAAATGTCTTGTTGCATAATTTTCGAACAAACACATTTCTGTGTTTCAGTTTTTACTTCACATTTACATAAACATAGGTGCAGTGCTTCCAGAGCACATCGGAATGACACTTTGCCACTCTTCTCACCAAGTGTGAAATACAATAATCCAGTTGTAATGCTTCTACATTTTTTTCGTGCTTGAGGATCCAGTCAGCACTAAAGCATATGTCATTGCAAGTCACTTTAAATGTCATATTGACATCTAAACATGCAAGAAATTATTCCACCTTAAAAGTTGGCAGCAGCCTTTGCACACCACCGTCAATAGCTAGCTAGTACAGAAAATGCAGCAAAACATCCCTTTACTCGTCATTAACAGTCAGCTTGTTAAACTTGTTTAGGTTGTGCTGCATACACTATGGATAAAAGAGATGAACCTTCAAAAGGAGCTGCAATAAAAAAAAAAAACAATGTGCTGGCATGTCAGAGGTGTGCTCTGGTTCTTAAACAAATAGCGCTACGCCCTATGCCCGTGTCCATGAAGGCTATAGGTTTCATTCAGGGCTTTTTGGTTTTATTTCAACATTTAACAATTTTAAAAGATGTGTTGACAAGTGGCATCAAAGCTTGCTGTGATTCCGGATTGGGCCCTTAATAATGTATGCGTTGATATTGTGTTTTCTTTTTTTTTCAAATTGTGTAAAGTTCTATTCTATGTAATATAGTATTTTTCTATGACAATATTACTCTTCCGAAATATGGGAGAAAATACAAAACAAAAATGATGAAAGGGAAAATAAAATGTATAACTTTGTTGTTGTTGTCGTTTTGTTTTGTTTTCTGTTTTTTTTGTTTTTTTCATTTTCTATGAAACAAAGAGTGTACTGCTATACTTCTCTTTTCAAGAAGAACATGAGAAAAGATCAAATGAAAATAAAATGTCTAATTTTATATGTTTGGTGCCTTGGCTGTTGTTATTTTAGTGTGTATTTGCAAACTTTAATGGAACATACAGTATATGATACTTCAGTGCCAATACTGCACATCGATGTACATCATTGATTAAACGGCAGCAGTATAGACTGTTTAAATCACACCTACCTTGCACACTATATGCAAGTTTTCCGTATGGAATTCAGGAACTTGTACAATAACTTTTTAGGGGAATTTTACAGCTAACAGGACACCTGTTTTTAATTTTGGTTCCTTTCCTATAATACCACAGAAAGGCATAAGTACACGGTTTACACATCATGTATTGTGTTATTCAAAGTGTGTGTGTTTGTGTCAGTTTATGTAGCAGGTCTTTGAATGTAAGTACTTGAGCCTTCTTAAATGTATTTTCCTGTCTGTGTGTACACGTGATTTTTTTCCCTCCCACTCTGCTAAATAACACGGTTCATTCTGTGTGTGTGTATACTGTACTGTACATTCTGCTGACTTAATTATCCCCAAGAGTCTACTCTTACATAACAGGTCGGAGACACACACACACACACACACATGCATGCACACACGCACACACACACACACACACACACACACACACAGCAGTAACACATGGAAAAGTAGTTAAATACCCAAAGCTCACAACAGTACATGCACGTTTGCATGCACAGACTCGCACACGCAAGTATGCTCGCACCCTCCTAACAGTTTTATAAACGCCATGCACACAAACAAGCCAGCCATGAAACAAGAAATTCTGTCTCTGGACTGTATCAGAGGTCTTCATCCTGATTTTCCAGTTCCACCAGGACTGGTGGAAAGTAACTAAAGCTGAGGACAGACTGGATAAACCACACCTAATGATGGACTTCCACTATCACGTGCAGATAATTTTTTTGTGTCTTGGCTGCCAAAAAGGAACACATACTAAATAACTAAGTAAATACAGAGACAATCACACTGGCAGGTTACGTATGATAAGTGTGATGATAAGAGGCAAACGTGTATATTTCTCTACCAAAACAGGCATCCATCAAAAAGAGTAGAGAGGAGAAAAGACATGTGGTCATCATGTGTAAGCACACTACATTTACTCAAATACTGAGAATGAAGGAAGTATATGCATGTTACACTTATGTTTCTAAAGATTTCATAAACAAAACTAATGTCCTGCTTATAAGTAAGATGTGTGGTAGAGTCCTTACCACAAAGGTGTCATTGAATAAGAAGCTGAAGAAGTCTTAGTTTCCCCCTCAGGGTTCAGGGATGATGGTTCAGTCTTTGTCCTGGGGAGAGAATCCAGAGTCCAAGGCACTGTGTTTTCATCACGGGGATCTTAGAAACCCAGCCAAGACATGGCAAAGAAGAATAAAAATAACCTACAAAGATTAGCCATTGTTTTTTCCCTAACCCATGTGACCCCTACTGCATAACTTATTACATGCATCACTTCATCGGGTTTACAGAGCTTTATAGTGAGTTTCAGCTCATTGTTTTGCTGTCTAGCTCAGGTGCTAAAAGCCCTTGTGAATCTCAGTGGTTGGTTGGCGCCTGCACAGTAGTTGGGGGGTGGAAATGAGAGGCATAGTGCTAAACCTCTTATGCATTATGCACAGGTGAAGCTCACAGCATACAACTACAAGAAAAAAAAAAGAAGGCTAAATCTTGTGTGAAAGAAGTGGCACGTGTCTTATACAGGCTTTGACAGGAAAACAGTAGTTAGCAGTAAGTGTGGAGGGATCTGGATGTGCCAAATGGGAGTAAACGCACGGAAAAATCAGCAAAAACAAATGGGAGAAAAGTACACGCACGGTTGTCCCTATGGTCTGTAGTAACCACAACATCCTGGGATAGAAACTGGTCACATTTGATTTTCACATCATCCCTCACTGGCTTTGCCCTTTCATTTCCTGTCTACTTCTATTTTTGATGCAGAACAAAAGGCAAAAGTACCACGAAACACTAATCTTAAAAACATGCAGATTTGTTTTTGCTTTTTGCTCTGTGTGAAGGGCCAAAAAACTGTCATGAAGATGAAGTGGAAAAAGAAATTCTCAGCAGAGTCTATTCTTGGAGCTGGCAGGCAGAGAATGGAAATGTCAGCGTTGTGTTTCTTTCTCTGGAGTGACGGTTATTTAAAGCTGCGGCAACACAACAGCAAACTTAAAGTATATTATTATTATTATTATTAACAGCAGGTTCAGGACACCGATGTCCTCTTTGTTCCTGCTGAATGG
This sequence comes from Haemulon aurolineatum, assembly GCA_038406115.1. Lineage (NCBI taxonomy): Eukaryota > Metazoa > Chordata > Actinopteri > Lutjaniformes > Haemulidae > Haemulon > Haemulon aurolineatum. The sequence goes on along the minus strand of JBCAUF010000061.1, from coordinate 29,321,273 downwards.
AGAGGCTTTTTTTGGGTCACCATGGGAGCAATAATCATTATAATTATGGTGGTATTTGTTTTCTACCTTTCCTGGGCAAAATAAATATATAAATCAAGTCAAAATGGGGAACAAAGACTCGTGACTGATTTGTACTCTGTCTGAAAGAGCTTTCTGTCTTTCCTGATTAGGTTACTTGCTTTGAGACATAAACAGGGCATTTTAAATTAGTATTTTGTGTGGCACTCATGTAAATACTTTCATGGGAGTCAGTTGATTTGAAGAAAAAAAAAAAAGAGGCTCATGCAACCACGGCTATTGAGGGGAAATTACAGTCTGGGAAAATTAACTGTTTTCTGTACCCAGCCTCTATTAATCACCAGCATGTCTGAGCCTTTATTTCCCTGTTGTGAAACGGATGTTTGGGTCAAAATATTCCATAAACTGAAACTGTTTTCAGCAAATTCACAGAGCTGCTTACTGCCATTATTTAAGAACATGCAGTTCAATTTGCCAGTTGTTAGGGGATGTTTATGTTGTTTTTCTCTTGTTTTTAGTAGTTAGGAGCTTAGGAGGTGATTTCTGTTTTGCTATGTTTTTGTTTGGCTAGGTAAGCATTGGTTGGATTGATTTTGCATACCTTCCGTGGCTTGTAGTGCCACCATGAAGCCAACACAAGCTCTTAACTTTAGAAGAATACATTCTTTAAAGGGGCAAAACAAAGTTACTCACTGCAGCAGTTCCCAGGACTGCAAAGGTTTTCACGTCAGATGATTTACTACAAACATAACAAAGAAATCAAGAAAAGGGTGCCAACGTGAATAAGGAGACCTCGGTGGTAGCCGGCCTAAAAGGCTACCACACAGGAACCAGGTACCAACCAGGAACCACCTGTGCACCACATCAGACACACAACTGTTCCACAGAAAATGACACAGGCGTGTTACTGTATGTGTCTATACAAGCCTATGTCTGTGAAATTTATTTCTAGTAGATTTATGATCAAGAGAAAGTTAAAGGTCAACAGTGTCAGCAGAGCAAATGTTTAAAACCTATGAATTTACTTGGTGTTTAAATCCATTGTGTGCACAAGTGAACGCCCAAACTCAGACACGTTTACAAAAGGAATTGGTAAGCTCCTCAAACTATGAGGAAATTACAGGTACATACATAAGCTAGTTGTTGTGCAATTGATTTGTTCCCAAAGGCCCAAGACAAACATAGAGAGAAAAAAGCCTACGTTCGGTTGAAAACTTCAACATCTTTGACCTGCAGCTACAAACTTAGTGTTTCAAACAAGGAACACATATACTGTAGGACTTTGGAGGCTTTGTATTTTAATACAAGGCAAGAGAAATATGATCAGGTGCTAGATGACATACATCTTAATTACAGACAGGTTACACTTGCCCTGTTAATGTAATTCCAATAGAGCAGTCTGCAATCCATTTGATTACTTTCACATATTTAAGGAAATCTGGTAGCAGTGAATGTGCTGGAATGCAGCCTCCTGTGCTGGCTTCAATACTCTGAATCTTGTATTACAGGCTTTGTAGGATTAGAGTTTATTATGTTGTCAAGGGGATTTAGGTACATAAGTCCTATGAGTTGGGAAATTGAACTTGAATGGAATGATCTGTGTGTGTATGCCTGTGTAAATGATGTATCAGCAGCTGGCGTCTATGGACTTTATACGTTTATATTACCTGAAAATGTTCAATAATCATCCAAAATACAGAAGCTCAAGACCTCATTTTCTGAAGACAAATTTTTTATTAAGAAATAAAAAAAGTTTTACAACTTTGTAAAACCTGTTCAAACACATATTTTTTTTCTTTTTCTCTAGCTTACAGGTTGGCCATAGAAATAAAAAATAAAAGCTTTCAAATTCTTTTAAAAATGTTTTTTTTCCTTCAACAAGAATTAAAAAACATTTTCCCATGTACATTCTCAAAAAGGAAGGGCTGGTATACAGAATAATGCAGGAAAGACAGAGGCATTGTCATTGGAGGCCATGATCAGAATGAGTCTGATGACAGAAAGGATGGGGAGGATGAGCAGGACTCCATTTCCCAGAGGACTCAGCTCTGAGATTGCCATCATTTAAGAGCTTGTTTCATTGTTAGAGTCTTGTCCTCACAAGTCAAAACTCAAATCAAAATGCCAAACATTTTTATCGTGTTTCCGTAATGCTGTTTTTTTAAAGTCTTTGTCGTTCAAACATTCAAATCAAAGAACAAAGATGATCTTTGCATTAAGGACGTTGGCAGGAAATGGAGCCCTATTTATCTTCCTTCCACACAGAGTCACAAATTGACTTCAATGATTAAATCAGATTTCGTGTCACCTCTATATAGCCTGAAGATCACATCTGTATGGTCGAATGTTGCATCTACATGACAGAAACAGATGATCGGATTCTGAATCCTGCAGATATGGTGGTGTTTTCATAATGAACATGATGTAGGCAACATGGAATTTAAAATCAGGCTATCTGTCACTGTGTAGATGTGGTTTGGTTTTTCAGTTTGTTTGATAAAGCACTAAGGTTGCAGGGTTTGGCGGAGTGGAATTGAATTTAAACAGAAAATGTCTGAAAAAGCAGAATTTAGAAACTGCTTACAAGGTATTAAAGAAAAGCCCACTTTTGATATGGTGTAATCTAGTTTTTATTGGATTTACTGCTTTTGTCGCAGGGGCAGGCTTCCCAAAAGCAGCCGAAATTACCCCAAGGTATTTGTTCCATCACAAGCAAATTAGGCTTGCAAGCCTTACAAGGTACTGGTTAGGTTTTTGCAGATATCGCTGATGTGTTGCAGATTGGAAATGGTGAGCTTTGGTGGTGGCATGCTTTTGGAAGGCCTCCTGATTTTTGGCAACACAGCAGTACTGAGATAAATATAGGCAGGTAGAAAGATGGTGGGCTTAGTGGCAGTGTTACTGTGTTTTATACCCCTCACAAGCTCACAACTTAGGAGTCTGTCACAAAAATGAAAAATAGTATCTTGCAAAGAAATTCAGTTTGATGTGACGAAGTTCAGTAATCTTTTTATTCTCAGTGCATTTCAAACCACAAGATTTTTGATGGAATAGTGGTTTAGTTTGGTTTAGTTCCACACTGCAGAGCATTTTGTGGCAGGTTTTAATTTAACTGGACCCTGAAGAGAATTTTCTTCAAGAATTCACAGGCTATCGTCTTACCTCCTACTGGAAAAACAGCATGAAAAATAAAAGTATTCTACAAAGTATTGCACGTAATAAATTGTAGCTTTTTTTTTGTTGTTTTTAGATTGATAGTTGTACATGTTACTCCAATGACAGAGGTTCAAATACACTATATTTGGAATACAAAAGGCAATGTGACAGACACACAATCAAAAACAAAATAAGACAAGAAACTGCTGACTTCAATAAAACAAGATCAATGAAAATAAAAAGAAAGAAATTCTCTTTTTTTTCACCCTAAAAAATAAATCTTCAGAAACTTTTACATTCACCCGCAGGTGACTTTCACATTTCAACATTCGGCGGTAAAAACTTGTGCATCGCTAATGCTTCGATTCTCTTGCAAATTCATTATCTCTGAGAAAAACTGGTTAGCTTAGGTTAACAGAAGGTTTACATAGGCTAACTGACGGGGAGTGTAAGAAGGCAGAGGGACTGGTACATACTGTAAATATACACAGAGAGGCTGAATAAACCAATAAATGACTGCATTAGTTATTATTTCTGGTCCACGTTTCCCTGCCTGAAGACTGATCTTAGCACTTTGATGTGAAATATTTGATTGAGTTATGAGAGTATATATTTACATGGCCTGGACCAATATTAGTTTTTTGTGTATATTTGTGTTTTTATTATTTGCTATGTGCAGCTATTTCTTGAAGACCGCACAGCATTTTCCATCTTTTCCATTTTGTGCATCTTGGAAATGAAAATCTGTGTAACAACAGAGAAATTTTGAAATTTCATCGATGCACCAAAAACTGAAAACCTGAATAGTCAAAACCAAAAGTGAGACTGCAGATACTCTGTGCAAGTAATATTGTGCTGTTGTTCACAGGAAGGTCTTCACAGATTTTTCCTTTCAGTATTAATGCAATTTTTCTTTTTTTTTAAACCTTAGTGCAAAGATCCTTCAGGGGGAACGAGGACCAGATCTGTACAAAAGTTAAAGATTAAAATGAAGCTTTGTATCTGTATTAAAATGGGAGGTCTGCAATGGGAGCTTGACTGTACAAAGACGACTTATATAGGAAAAGTTTGTTACTGTATGAAAATAGATGTCTGCTGTGGATTTGGTTTCACAAATCCCTTTTAATGATATGAACTACTTTATTCTATTTGAAAAAAAAAAAAAGAATAAATTGACAAAAACACGATCAAAGCTTAAATGAAACATGAAATGAGGCCCTGGTCTCACTATCACATATGAGGTGATGTTCTTGGTCAAATTCCTGCAATGCATGTGTACTGTATAACCGTACATGTTATGTGGATGAATCATTTATTAACATTTTTGATCTATTTTAATATGTCTGCTTTTGGGAAAAGAGAAGCACTGTGTTTTGACAATATTCAGGTTTTTTTTTTGTTTTTTGTTTTTTTGATATTGAGGCCAATGAGGACCCTGAATAAAAAGATGGCAGTGTTTGTTTGGCCTCATCCAAATTATACAAATAAGGTGCATTAAAAACTCACTTTGACTCACTCTTTATGTATTTTTGTCTTTGATTGTGGATAAAATAGGCAGTTATGGTGTGTGATTTTCCACTCTTTGTGGCAAAGAGCTGATCTAGTGCCTTTCAAGCTGCACAAAAAACATCAATTTTGATTGCTACCATTAATTGTTTGCTCTTTGTCACCCACAGTTGAAAGTCAATTTTTTTGGACGCTGGGTTAATGCAGCTATACAGTAGATAAAAGCACTACAGAGAAGGTCCTGAGTGAATGGTCGCTGGTGACACATACACATGGGAAACCCCTTGTTACACAGACATATTAAAATGAATGGTGGTATGTTGTAATTGTCATACTTCTCAGACAGTCTGCTTTCAGTTATTAATAGTTCACATTGTCAATATTATGGCCCTCTGTTATCATGAAGAATGTAATGTAGTTTTATTTGATTAAAAAAAGAAAAAAAATCGGCCAGAGTTTAAGATACACAGATTGTTAATGTATCACAGGGCACATCTTCTCGCCACACCAATGATTAACAGAGTTTGGATGTTGCTGGTCTTAATGGCAGCCATGTCAACCTCTCAACATGATGATGTGGGCATTTTACTGTATAGTCTGCTGCAACAAATGTGAGAGCTCTGATTCAAAAACTGTCTTTAGCCAAAGGAAATTAGGGTTTTGGATTTTAATCTAGATTTAAGGATTTCAGCAGGTCACTAAAAATCTAAGACATTAAGGCCTTAAATCTATTAACAAATGTCAAAGGTTGTCAGACACAATTTCCCAATGTCATTTTCTGACAAAGTGCCTAATTTCACAGCTGTCATTATTTCATGGCAGTATATTTGAAGTTGAGAAGTTAAGTCTGCTCCTGTTAATTACACATAATTAGATTTCAGGCAGCATTTTAAGGTTTTACAATCCTGAGTCTGACACATACAATGATTTTATGTGCATTTATGTTAACATTTACTTTTTTTTTTTCTATAGCAACGCCACAAACTCATTCTTATAATCCCAAATGATGACAGACAAACATCCAACCTCCACTAATTTTCAGGGAATTTAAACAGTAATGTGCAGAAATGTGCACTGCCAGTCATTTGTTTTTCAGCCTTTTAACTGCTTTAGTTGGGGTTTGAAACAGAGCTCTTACTTTAAGAGAGGTGAAGCAACATGGTGACCGTGGAAAAAAAACCAAAAATGACCAAACTCTGTCATTCACTGGCTCTGATTTGCCTGCAGCCAGCTGCCACATTTCACAGTGTCTGGAAAGGAGTTTGACACTCAGACGAGTCGACAGTCTGACGCTGGCTGATTTGTTGCGAGTGTCACCAGACCAATGGTTGCTTTGAGTTGGTGACATGTTGTTAAACCACTGGCTACAGTGCCCTGTCTGGACAAATTTATCCAAATTAAATACTGTCCCCTGGTATTTACAGAAGAGGAAAAAGCTATAAACCCCCAACACCTACAAACTTACAGATGGAGCCATTGTAGAATTCCCATTTTTTTCAGGACTGTACATTGAAATGCTCACTGAATGTCTGACCCACACCCACACAAGAGAAAATATTTGGGAAAAATCTGTTGCATTGTTTGTTTGTGAAACAATAAAGACAGAATTGTTGGTCAGGACCAACGCTGGATAAATGCATGATTAGGACTATTACTACAATGGCTGCCACTGTAATGTAATGTATGATTTGTATAATAGCTTAGTATTTTCACCAGATGAAAGAAGTGTTCCTTCTTCTATGTAAAACTACAGCAATTATCATCAATAGTGAATACCAATAACATTATAGTCTTAATAAAAAAAATCTAAACATTGACAGAGGAAAAACTAATAATAATAACTTCCTCTGTGGAAAATAAAATAAATCCAATCCAAAATCGTAAGCCAAGAGTGCCTAGTGCAGTCACTAATGTACTGTAAACTGGTCTAGGACAGAGAAAGATAGATAGAGAGATAGATATAGATAGACTGATTAGCTACTACTGTACAGTACGCCACAGACAACACACTCAAGGGTTCAACCTCCACACTTCAAATCCTTTCAGATACCTCTCTTTGTGCAGGAGCGGGTTTCCCCGACACAGTTGCAGTGTGGGTTTTCTCTTTGACCCATAGTTTATGGCTATGGAAGGTGGGGATATGTGTGTTAAGGTGCATTTAAGAACCAGGAACCTGGTTTGATAAGGGTCGTCGGCTATCATGGCTGTGTCAATTATACATTTATCGGATTTTTCAGCATGCTTGTACCTTACCAATCTAGCTGGTCTATGATTACAGGGAGGAAGGAAAGGTGGCAAAGAAAAATAATTCTACTTTGGTGGCTGCAGCTTTGGATTTTTGCTAGTCTTTTTGATTTGTTAGATAGATTTGGACAGAAATAAATTAATCTACAGGATGCAAAATTTGTGGGATTGGGCCACTTTCCCTGTGACAGCCACATTTTGAAATTGGGGTTGGTAACTTTAAGTCATATTTCTCAGTAACAAAGTTGTCTAGTGCAGCTGAAATAACATCAGGATACTTTTCAGAATTGATTACTTAGGGTAGACATTCATTTGTAACTGTCTATCTCTAATTGTGACATGGGTAAAAGAAAAAAAATCAAACATGTTTTTGTACCTGTAGTGCCTCAATTGTCTACCTTAACTGGGCCTCTACTGAACACAGTGGAACAGAATAAGCCAATGTCGAACCCTATGGCACAAGCTCTCAGATAAGTGCACCCTATTCATTGTATCACAGGCGAAGAGCTGTTATGTATTCCAACAACAGCCCACAAAAACCTGCTTTCGGTGATCTGTGATCAATGTAGGAAACCTTTTTTATATTGTGGCTACAAAAGGCTGTTTGATTCCAAGACTCAATAACCACTTTCTTCATTTTTTAAGAACAATGGCTGGTTTTCTACAAAAGTAGCTGGTGGAACAGAAATCAACCAGCGTATGACCAGAGGCTGGTGCTGTGTTGCCACTCTGCCTTGAAACAAGACAATAGTGGGACATGTAGTCACATGAATATTACAAATAGGAAAAAAACAAAACAAAAAATAAAAACAACAACTCGTGAGTAATTCAGAAATAGATTTGAAATGTGATTGCTACCCTCATAAGAAAACCACCAAGAGCAAACTACTTCCAAAGTATTCCTAAAAGATTTGAAACGGGAACATTTTTTTTTTCCTTAAAACCCTTATCAGTCCACCAGACAGACAGATAGACAGACAGAAAGCTAGCTAGCTTCAGAAGCATTTTAGAGGACAGGAGAGGAGAGGAGAGCGATCTCATGGAGAGCCTCCGCCTCATTCCTTTACATCATGGTTTCTACGATGGTGTGGGTGGGGGCCTTCATCAGCAGGCCCTTGTTCCCATTGGGGTCCAGCGGGTAGGTGAGCTCCTTGAGGCCACGATGGTCTGCGGGCCGAGAGCTGGCCCCGCCACGAACCGGGGCTGCCACCGCCTTAATCCTCTGCAGGAGAGAAGGAGGGAAGGATTGGAGTGAAGGATGGGTTAGAGGACAGGTGGAGAAGGAGGAGTGGAGAGATGTAAAAGATAGGAATGACAAGGGGAGAGAAGAAATAGGACAAGACAAAAAACGGTTATGACAAGATTTAATACTAAAATATTTATTTGTGGCTAGCAGATAGCTACTTCACCCACCTCGATGAGCGGCCCATCAGATCGGATGATCTTGATGACAACCACCATGGGGATACAGATCATGGAGGCCAAGGCCAGAGTCCAACCAATTCCGACGGCCCAGTCAGGATATTCGTAGACCTTGTTGTACGTCAATGGCTTGTATTTGACCAAGGAAAAGATAAAGCAGCCCTGGATATGGAAGAGAAACACATGTCTGAATCTGAAAGTTCCTGTCAACCTTTAAAGGATGAGTGTCAGTAGGGACATTTCGTAGGAATAGTAAGGACATTTTGAGCTCAAATCATTTATTGGATTTATGGAAGGTTCAAGTCAAAATGGTGACATATCTCTTTAAGAAACTTGTGAAGGTATGATGCAAAGATTAAAAGATTAAAGATTAAAGCAAAGATGACAGATCATGATGGCAGCAGAACAAGTTTCAAGAGGCAGAAGAATTTTTGTAATATGAAGTTAAACTCTTTCCTCTGCAGTCTGAAGTTAACTGACGATCATGGTTTACTGTTTATCACAATAAAATCAGGCTCTTACCATGCACAGTAAAGGAGTGATAACAGTCCAGCTCCATTTCATCCAAGGATTTGGTCTGTAGCCCATCATGTCCTCAAGCGCATCATAGAAATTATCAACGCCTGTGAAGATATTCAAATACCTTCTGATTATTTACTCAGTAACTGAATGCAAAAAAACTGCTTATTAGGGTCTGAGCAGCGACGGCTGTGAAGCCCTACTGTATCTGAAGAAAAATGTCATATTATTCTTTCTTTCTGTGCAACAATGAAATGCATTTTTGGTCTAAAGGGACAAGTGCAAAGGCAAATGGATGTTGCATTCAGTGCATAAAGACAATACATTAACAGTATTAAATATTTAATACATCCTAAAGGTTCGCAGTACTTTTGTTATTTCTGAAGGATGGTACTCACCATAAACCCAGGCAACAGCTATACATTCAAAGAATGCCACCCACAGAAGGCACACACCGCTAGCTGCATAGTAATCAAACAGCTGGAAAACATACATGCCACCCTGTAGGGAGAAACAAACAAAAATATCCAGGTATATGTCAGGCAATATTTATCTATTCTAAATTGAATTTTAAATAGAAAAATCTGTGCAGGGTCTATATTCTTGTGTCTTTCAGTACACGTAGCTCTAGTACAGAAAGGCGGCTTTGCCCTCCTCAATGTACTGAGCTACATTAACATCAATAAAACTTAAATAAACTTCAAAAGATGGCCACACGTGACCCTGCTAATGTGCCAGAGCATGTCGGTACATGACTGTATGTGCTCACGTGTGTGTGTCCAGTGTGAAAAAAACTGTTTTAACAATCATGGGAATCCTAAACTTGAACCAGGCCACCGCAGCCATAAAAAGATGTTGTCATGGGAACAAGGGAGAGGGGGGGGGGGCGCAGGCGGGGCAGAAAATAGAATGACAGTGATAGGGTTGAATGTTTGTGTGAGAACAGAAAGAGGGCTACGGATATTTAATTTCTTACTTCCTGTTTTGAAGTAGGTCTCTGTCAAAAAAATCTTTAGCTCAGGGGAAATTAGGTATTAAACATTTCTTTTTTGTTTGACATAAACTGAGGAACTTGTTGGGCATGTGCAGTGGCAGTAACCATCTTCAAACAAAGAACTGTATCAAATGATTCAGAAAAAAAAGGGACACTTTCATGCTAATCACGTTGTGTAACCCAGCAGTCCCAGTCAAGGTAGGACGTTACTGATAGCTATCTGCAGCTTATGCTTATGCCCTGTCTGAAATTGTGGAACATAAACAACTTTCATCTGATAAGGCTGTTTGTGCTCTGTGCAACGAATCTTACACAACTGGTCTAATTTTGATGAAGCCTCGCTGTTTTTAGTAAATGGGAGATTGGCCGTGATTCAAGTTCACATATCTACTCAGATTTGTCTCACACCCGGACCTTAAGACTCTTATGACTCTTGCAGAAACAAGCAAAAAGGAAAAAGAGTGGTGCAGCTTCTGTCCAATTATGGAGGCGGTATGTGTGTAAATTGGTGTCTGGTCGGATTTTAACAAAAATCTGGATGAATTAAGCATTTTGGCACTCCATTTTATTGCCTCAAAACACTCCACTTATTGATCTAATAGTGCTTTCACTAAAGCTCAAAACTTCAGAGTTTGAGAACCCTTAATAGACTTGACTCAAAACAGACTGTACTGTGCTATGATTTGTCATACCAGGAAAAGCTAAGGTTTCACTAATGACAGTGATGGTTCCATTTTATGTAGGTGTCTCTGGGACACTATGACTGTTTCATCTGTATCTGACAAAATGTCTGAAGTGAGGCAAGTCTGTGGGTAAAGGGCAAGTGTTGGGAGGAGGATACGCATCAGTGATGTCTCTGCATAAAATGAGAGGGGGGGTGTCAATAGTTCAAGTTTCTCAAACAAAAAAAACAAAAACTGACATGGATTGTGTAAAGAGGAAGAAGGTATGAGAAACGAGAGGAGTTCAGAGGAGAAGTGAGAATAAAGGAGGAAAAGTGTAAAAACAGATCAGACAGGAGAATTAAAGAGAAAGAGGAGAGGTGGAAGTGAAGGAGAAGGCGTGGAAGAAAGGAGTGAGAAATGATGAGAAACAGTGGAAAACAAACAAGAGACAGAAATAGGCAGCACAGAGGAGAATGAGAAGGATTTGGAAAAGCTAAGTAAGGTCTACTGTATCTATTAAAAAGGAGGGGGTGGGGTGGGGGGACAGAAGGGAAGTTCTCATGACTTGACAGTATAAATAGCCCCCTGTCATGTCCCCAAGGACTGACACTAATAGCTATCTGAACACTGTTGTTCCTGGTGTATTGAGCTGTGGGCTGAGCCTGAAATGAGGTCAGCTGCCACAGTACAATTATCAATGAGTGCTGTGTGCATATTTGGGTAAATACAGTAATTGTAATAGAACATAAAGTTTCCGATGTTCCTGTAAATTCTCTGGTTTCTGGTGCTGGGCCCTTTTAAAAAATTTCATTTCAGTTCAGTTTTCAGTTCTCCTTTCATGATGTAATTACCTTGGTAACCATGGTGAGTCCAAGCAGGTAGCTGATGCAGCAGATGATAGCGATGAAGACCTCTCTGCGGTAACCCTTCCTTAGGAAGGACGGATACAGATCCACCAGTGATGTGATCTGCCCTTCCACCTCCACAAACTGCAGAGAGACACAGAGACACAGTGGTGGTATCGAAAAAAGAATAGATACAGGTTGACTGATTACACCTATTGATTCTCATGATATCATATTACAGGATTTCAAGCTACTGAACTCTTAACTTCTCTTGTCGTTTGTAGCTTTAGTGAAATGAAATTATTCTGGGTAGGTTGAGTGAGCAGATGTGGTCATTTTCAGGATGTGTGAGCTTTTGATATCACATACAGACATGTGAGGATCAGTGTCTATGTTAACAACAGCACATGCAGCTGCAAAAAATATTGGTTTGTTAGCTAATATTGTGTGAAAAATGGGTTCTGCACGCTTGGATCAATGCAAGTATCTTTAATTCACCAAGCTTTCAGTCAGGAGACCTTAATCAGGGTGATACTAAGGTCAGCTAATATAACATGCTAGCTAACCTTAGTCCCAGTTTTAAATGTTTTAAACGTTAGACTAGATTAAAAACCTGTAAAACTGCAAATGTGATGGTATGTATGCTTTATCTATGCTAATCAGCCTTTGGTTTACTGGCTCTGTCTTCTACTGCCAGTGTGCCACTCAACTGTTTTGCTTATGGTTACAAAAGCCGTTTGACAGTTGTGTTATCACCACTTCCTTAACGTCTAGACGCCTGCACCTCTAACAGCTAACAAATGTGTGAAAGTCAACGTCTCTGCTAACCTGACTGTCGAGGCCAAGCAGCAGCAGCATAATGAAGAAGAGAACTGCCCAGACTGTAGGAAAAGGCATCATGGTTACAGCCTTGGGGTAGGCAATGAACGCCAGGCCTGGACCTGCAGAGGAGGGGGTTTGGGGCAAGAGCAGACAGAGGGGTGCGGGGAGGGGAGAGGTAACATTAGTATCATGATAAGCTCATCTGATCTGCATCCCTGTGGGAAGAAAAGACCCCAAACAATGGAGACGCAGAACCAGATATGAATGCAACATCAAACCTGAGCTACAAGACCACGAATAGGTCTTTATGTGGGCATGCACATGTTATGTATTTGAATAAACCAAGGTGTTGGCAAGAAAAAGCTATATACATCTTTACTTACCCATTACTCCCTTCCTTGTAAACATTACTAATTATACAATACTAACTGTGTGCACTTTGTAAATGATCATTGTCAATCACAGAGAAAACTTGGACTATTATTATTAAGAAAAACAGTGCTATAATAAGGAAAACAGGGCGGTAACAAAGAACATATAGAGTATAATCTGTAATCATTCTGAGTATCATTTAACAGCATCTCTGTGGAAATAAGTCATGTGAGAAATTACATTACATACTATAAATGCAAGCGTGTACAGTATGTAGTGGATCATAACTAGCGTATGTGTTGTGTGTAGTTAAAAAGACTGTAGATCACTGTGAACAAATATTTAAATATTTAACCTGTTTAAGATATGCTTGATTCACCTTTCCAGGCCACTGAAAGCCTTTAACATGGAGACAATCCATGGCCAGAAAAGGTGCATCAAGTGCATCATAGATTTGCGAATAATTTAAGTATGATAACAGCTATGTCTATACAGCAATTTTGCATTCCTGACTGAACTGAGCATGATCCTTTCTATGAGGAATGCAAAATGGCCGTTGGAAAACAGCAGCAGATGCAAACTGGGATGTCAAATAAAAAGCAAAGGCTTTTTTGTGAGGTCTGATTCGACATTGATGCTTCATTGGGAACTGTAAAACAGAAGTCAAGGAACAAGGAAGCAGTCGTAACAGCAAAACAGCATTGCAGCTGATAGCAACATACATGAATATGTTCGGTTTTTGTTGCGAATTATGACAAGGCATCCAACCAAACACCGCGTTGACCGGGAAAATAGTACCAACATCCATTCCCTGAGAGGGGTAATGGTAGCAGAACATTAATCAGACCTGGAGTATATCAACTCATGAATCGGATCCAGCATCAACATACAAAGCATAAAATACTACAATTTAAAACCTAACTCTCCAGAGGTTCTTTTCGTTCCTATTACATTCTTCAATCAACGGAAGCCAGATCATGAGTGCTTACACAACACTGAAAACACACACTGTATTATCTGTATTATCATATTCTCTAATGCCGATAACATTAGTTCATCTGTTCAAGCAGTCTCAGTTACAGCAGACTTACTTGTGATGCTTTGAAACCTCTGCAAATTTTCTAGTTGGAGTATGCCTGCTCTCTTCTAAGGCTGATAGCACATGGACATACTTTTTCTGGCTGGAAAATTACTTATTCATTCGTAACTTGAGTAAGTTCCATGTTGCTCAATAGTCATGCTCTCTGGTCCTCTAATATACACTTCTAGTCTTTGGTAACCTGTGGAGCATCAACCCACTCGCCAAACACAACGTTGATATTGCACAATTCTGTAAATGCAAATTTTATTTAGCACTGGATGTAAAATTAAAGGCCACAGAATTGTCCAATATTCGTATCGACTGGGCTGGCAGCATGGACAGTGGTAGAACTTACTAAGCTAAAATTTGCTTCAAACTGGATGATCTCGGGACAATAGATGAAGCCTGGATTTCAGCAAAGCACTTCATATCATTATTCTGTTTCTGAGCAAAAATGACAAGTTTCAAGTTTGTGCCTCATTTCCTGTCAAAAAATGCCTCATGTTTTAAGCACATGACAGAAGCATGTAAAATGCAGAAAAGAGGAGATTCAAACTTTCCAAACAAGCCCCAAAAGCCCTGAGTCCTCTGTTGGTGTGGTAACACCTTTCTTGGAGTGCAACTGGTACTTTTAAAGAATCAGTCCACAGCCAACATAGATCTGCTTTGGGTTTTGAAAAGCAAGCATAAATGAAATCCTTGTGTGATTCTATTGGAAAACCAGGCATGAGATCCTCCTAAAAGTGGGCTGACTTTGTCTCCTCGTAAAAACAAAGTTGCTTTTGCAGCCTCAGAGAGTAACTGTGAGCTATCAGAGGGAAATACTGTATCCTGTAAGAAATGTACTGTAAGTCCACAGACAAGATATTGGCACTTGCAGTTGCATGAATGCTTTTTCAGAACACTTCAGGCTCATGTGATAATGAGTACATGCTTTAAAATTGAGATACAGTTGTTTAGTTGTTTTTCGTTTACTTTGTTGGGCGTGGGCCATGGCATGCATCTAATAACCCAAATGTCAATATATAACTCAAATTGATAGGAACCACAACAATGGTGACATCAGTTTGTCACGTGTAGGTAGAAAAAGGAGCCTCTTAGAAACAAAACAAAGCTGTTAGGCTAGGACACTGGCACAAGATGCACTATAATATCACACAGCTAGTTTTACTCTTTTAGTGTAAATTCTACTGTATTTATTGACTTTAAATGTCTCTAACTCCAACATGAAATCATTCCTCCAACGCCTCTGTCTTAGCCCTAGTCCATCCAACTTGCTTTACTCGCATGATACGCTAACAGACTGACCAAACATGTTCATGTTTTCTCACATTCTGCTTTTGTCAAGGAGTGTTTGATTGCGGAAACTTGCATATTCCGATGCCGTCATTTGTAATTATTCAAGGAATCCATTTATTCTCTTTTGGGTGTCGTTGCTGTTTTTTCTTTGTAATAACTGTTGTTTCATTTGTTAACCAGGAAGCAGCGCCCACCATCACTGCCGCCTTTACAGAACCCTCGTACCTGACTCTGCCACATCAGCAATGTCCACCCCTTGCTCTTGTGCCATGAAGCCCAGGACGGAAAATATTGCGAAGCCAGACACAAAACTGGTACCACTGTTGAGGGCTCCCAGCAGCAAACAGTCCCTATGTCACACATATGTCATGAGGAGGATTTGTTAATGAACACACAAGGATCCCTTTACCCTACAGCTAACCCCCTCACTGAAAACTGACGCCTCACCTGTAGCAATTGTATTTGTACTTGTTGTAGCTCCCCAAGGATGTCATGGCGCCCAAACAGATGGCATAGGAGAAGAAGATCTGGGTTCCGGCGTCAATCCACACCTGGCAAGTGGGGGAAGGGGGGCAGGGGGTGGGGGGTGGGGACAAAAAGGCTGAGGCCTGCTGATGAGGGAAAGTGCAGCACATGGAGAAGCTAGTGCAGGTCTGCACATGTTTAGCAGAACTTGGCAGAGATACATGAAAGTTTGGCTCGGAAACCACCATCTATACGGTTCCTCAGATTGAACACAAAATACATTTCTGGCCTTGCGTGCTTCATGCTGAAATGTTTTTCTGATCCATACAAAAATGCAGAAATCTAGTGTAGCAATTCTGTTGTGACTACACTACAGGGCTACATGAAGTTAGTAAATGTGCTGCCTCTCAAACTGGAATATTTTGTTGTTTTGTTGCTTTGTTGTAGTCTATTGTT
>JBCAUF010000061.1:29284707-29299809 GCA_038406115.1 Haemulon aurolineatum | reverse complement strand
TGTGTGTGTGTGTGTGTGTGTGTGTGTTTGTCTTGTGAACAGTCCGCGTGAATTTGATAATGTGTGTGTGTCTGTGTGTGTGTGTATGAATGTGAGAACTGTTTCACCCTCGCACCATGTCCTTTTAATCATTGGGCTAATTAGCAGCTGCAAAGCATTTACATCTTCGGACACACACACACACACACACACACACAAACACACTCAGTTGCTCGGATCACATGGGACAGTGCTGATCAAACAAACAGATGCGTCCTCCTCCATGATGTCACTTCTTGTGCTCATCTGCTGACCTCGGCTGACCTTGCTCGGTCTGTTTACATTAACAATTGATCCTTTTGAAAGCTACTGTAAAAATGTATTTTTTCACTCTACACATGATGATTCCCAGAGGAGTCATCTAAAAGAATAAAGTCTGTTTGGAGGACTCAGACCTCAGAAAGAACTGTCTGTCCTATTATTTAGTATTGGAGTGAAATGGCTTACTGCTCTTTGCTTTTTAAAGAAAATGTTTTATATCTATCTATCAGTGTTATTAACCTCTTAAATATTGGCTTAAGTATGCAGATATTAAATCACATGATCAAATGTAGCATGATTAAGTAATGGCAAAGACACATGGGATACAAATACGATTTGGGCGTAACGAGTGATCCTGTCGAGTTGGAGTGAATTTGTTCCACTTGGGTCATAAACTCAATTAAAATTGTCCCAATATAAGACTATATTTCTCCCACAAGATTATGCTTTAAAAAGTGGAGGCTGTACTATAACATAGAGTTTCTTGGGGTTTTTTGGTGAACAGCAGCAGCTGTTCACTTCGAATTGAGCATTTCAGACTGGACTCGGGCCCACTCACTGCATTTGTGCAATTGGGAGAAGTTAATAAAGCAAATAAAAAGTGAACCACGAGCAAATGGTGAAGTGCAATGTGCTCAGAGCACGGGAGCAATTACTCTATAATCCACTTCATCAGGTATTAATACAGAGACGCAGCTCTCCATGCACCATCTCAACCAAATTTAGCATTTCCTCTCCTCTTTTCCATGTGGACTGCAGCGTAAAGGAGTGAGACAAACTGTTTTTGATGAATGTCTGTTTCCGTTTTGGTAGAAGAACGCTTCAAGAGCATGATTTTGGCAGATGCCGAGCGACACAACCCTAATAATAATCCACCTATCGCCCGGAGTATTTTTGATGCATCTAATCAGTCATTCAATATGTGCTTCTTGGATGCCAACACTAGCAAATCATGTCATGCAGTGAAGTTGGTAGAAACAGTTGTTATGTGTGGTGTGTTTAGTGTTTGCGGGTTTCAGTAATCTTCAGGTTTGTTCCCAGCTTTAGGAGATCAGTCTTGTCACTGCATTCATGTTGTGTTCGACCCTTTGCCCCTGAGCAATCAATGGTTTACATTATTTTCAGTGAGCACACAAGCAGTTGATAGGAGCAGTTAACTCTGCATCTTTCATGTCAGTCAGAGAAATGTTTGATTTAGGGGTTGGCATTTCTATAGGTCAACTTAGAAAGCGTTGAGGAGATCAATGCAGCCCTGCAGGTTGTTCTGTCATTTTTTCTCTTTGGAATGGGTTGGATTGGAACAGACACAGCTCTCACTGACTCAGCTGGTTTCAATGAACACGAGAGCCTTTTCAAATCCCTGAAAAATCAGAGATGTGGGCAGCAATTCAGATGTCTGGAACCAGACTAATCATACGTCTCGATTCTCTTTCTTCCACGTTACAGCTCAGATCCATTAGGTTGTATCAGCACGACGAAGCTAAAGATTTATATTTCCAATGTAAAATTGGTATGGTCTACCCTTTTACACTCTTCTCATCTCATCTTGCTTCAATTCTTCTTATTTTTAATTGCCTCCTCTTTGTTTCCCCCATTCTGTCTCTCCTTTTTCTCCACTGTTGACTCTTTTTTCTGTCCTCACTGCCTCTCTTTTCCCTCTGTGTTGTCTCCCCTTCCTTCTATCATCATCTTTTCTTTGTCTTGCTTCCTTCCTCTCTTCCTTTCTTCTCCCTCTTTCCCCCCCGTCACCCTCTCTTCTTTTCCATTCACCCAACCCCCCTCTCCCTGCCTTTTTTTCTCTCCCCCTTTCTCTCGTCTTTATCTATCCATCTCTCAGCTCCTCAGATCTCGCTGCTCTGCTTCTTTTCTTTCCCCCTCTCCATCTCTCTGATGTGTTGCCGCGCTGTTGCCGTAGCAACGTGTGATTTGGGACACTCTGTACACCTTCTCGGTTGTGTGTGTTTGTGTGTGTGTGTGCGCACGAGACAGCGGGGGGATAATGTGTCTGAAAGAAAGAACAAACGTGTTAATGTGAAAGTGAGAATGGCAGCATGTGTGAATAATTAAATGAAGATTATGAAACAACAAACGGTTAACGGTAAGAGTACTAAGCTAAATTTATGAGCGTCGGGTAAAATTACAGAGATTTTTATGAGTGTTTGCGCAAGACAAATCGTCATTATGAATATTGAGAGAAAATAGAGGAAATACCACTTGGGGCAGAATAGACAGTGATGAATACATTAACCTTATTCAGCTGGCGTCGAACAGGAGGAGAGGGGGAGGTGAGAAACGGAGAAAGAGACGCAGAGAATCTCAGGAGGGAAGAAGGGGAAGGACATATGATGAAGGAAGGGGAAAAAAGGAGGAGATAGTCTGTAGAAGAAGAGTATGGATGGATGAAAAAAAAAACTAACAAAACAAAACATGTCTCCATCTGATACCAGTAAAATCAGGGAAGACATCTATGAACTCTAAATGTGCTTTCTTGGAAGAGAACAGGATTTCACAGGAGAGGAGGTGAGAGCTGGAGAAGGTTAAAGCAGAATAGAGGCTCCAGTGTGTTGGTGTACCAGTGCAGGGCTGGTTGCCTGGTAACGCCTCGGCCGTCTGATTGGAGGAGTGTGGTGTGACTCAGCCTTATGTTGCACAGCCATTCCTCTGTGAAAAGCAACAGAGGTCTGGAAAAATTTAGACCCGGTAGACGAACACGAAAAGGCTGGCGACAATGTGCTATGCACTCGTCAGTCAAATCGGCGTGATGTCACCCGGTGGGCGGGGCAATGGTCAGAGCTGTGGGTGGGGCTAGCAACATCAGAGACAACCGCTTGAGGATTGGTTCAATCAACTACGCTTGCTGTATTTGCGTCGAATTGCCAATTGTAACCAATGAAGCATGATTTCTATGTCCACTGTATATAATGTTGATGTGAAAGATGTTAATTGTGAATGTTAATCAGGTGACCAGGACTGTTGTGGAGGGTTTTAGGTACCTTAAAAAAACAAAATGTTGAGTATTATAATAAGCTAAATTTTATACTTAGACAAGGAGCAATGTGTAAACTTAAACCTTTAAAACCTATAGACTGTACAATAGAAATGGATTACCCATGTGACATCACCCATTGGTTTGTTGATTATTGTTTTGAAGCCCTGAGATTGGCATCATTGTCATTGATTCACTTTGTGTTCGTTTCTCAATGTTCCATTGTTTTCTAACATCTCTATATCACATCTTTGCATAAATTTGCACTGTGTAACCCTTCACATTTACATGTCAAGATAAACCATTGCATGTATTTGAGTTGTTCTGTTCCCTTGTGAATGTAAGCCACAATTTCAAAATTAGACTCCTGTCTCCATAGTGCTCAGTGAGGAGCAGAGTCTTAGAGCCCGCATGAGACCAGGCACACCTGGGACACTGTTGATGAGGGCAAATACACTTTCCAACCACCAATCCAACTTTGTGCTGTTCTATATCACCATCAGTGTTATGACTGACATTATGTTTGCCCAAAATGCAATGCACCCAAGCAGGCCGTCAATTCGGCACAGAGGCTTTGGCGAGGGGCTACATACCAGTAAAGATGGGGCAGAGCTTCTCCCAGCAGGTGATGCCACCCTCGGAGGTGAACTGACCCAGGGCGACCTCCAGGAAGAAGACCGGCAGGCCTCCGCCAAACAGGAAGATGAAATAGGGGATGAGAAATGCACCTGGGTGGGAGGAAGGAAGGACGGAGCATGAGAGGGAGGAATGAACAGATGGGCAGAGGGAGAAGATGACATTCAGAAGTAAGGAAATTGAAGATAAAGAAGAGGGAGAATAGCAGATAGAACAAGGAGTAAAAACATGATTATAAGCAAATCTATCCTATATGTACATGAATAGTTGTGATATTTGAATGCCTTACCTCCACCATTCTTGTAGCAGAGGTACGGGAAACGCCAGACGTTCCCTAAACCAACAAAGCCACCAGCCACAGACAGAACAAAGTCCAACTTGCTGGCCCACTTCTCCCGCTGGGGGTGTTTGCCCTCTGCTTCGTCTTCAGGCCGGGTGCCAGGGCTCTTACCAGGAGATGGCTTCAGAGTGTCCTTATGGAAATCCTTCAGGCACTGAAGTTTCTCTTTTTGAGCCATTCTGTAGAAACAGGAGACAAAAAAAGAGAATCCATTGAGAATTAGCTGAATGGGATCCATTAATGCTGTCGATCCATTACAAGCTGAGTAGATTTTCACATTTTACCAACAGATCTGCAGTTGTTTTGGTTTGTTTAAACCCAATTCAGAGTTTGTATATATCCACTTGAGTACATTTTCAGCATACTGTACTCCAGTATATAGCTAATAGTTTTAATGGGAACCACCCTTGTGATCTTACCGTTATAGGAGCAATGCCTGTCAATAATAGATGTCAGTTGCACAAACATGTCTAGGCCACTCAGCTGATGTAGCATTAGAGCAAACATACTGTGGATAAATATAACATGAGGCCAAAGATTATGACTGATTTTAGTATATAAAGAGTTTATTCTGTCACATTTGAAACAGTTTGGATTCCCTCGACAAATGCTTGTTTGACTATGTTGTTTGACTGATCTTTACTGCAAGCCATCTATTACAATGTGATTTATACTAGCGAGGTTTGAGTGGACGACTTGCAAGGTGCATAAATAAATTAGACTTCCCTCAATTATGTAAACTGTTTGTACAAGCCATCACAATACCATTACTTAATCACAAAGCCAAGCTCTTGGTTTCACAGTAATACTTGGTGCCAAAATAAATGGATATAGCCTGTCATGACACTCATTAACAGGCTGATTTCATTATATTAGAAATCTATTTATTGCATTCTCAGGGCCAACACTAACTGTAAAATATACTCTGCAAAACCAGAAACAGCAGTTTGCACCAAAGTCGATAATGACCGAATTTCATTTTTGGGTGAACTGTTCCTTTAATAGACTTCTCTCTAAGAATGTAAATACGCCTACTGTGGTTTTCATTCACACTGTATTCAGTGCGGTGGGGGGGGGGGCTCATTTAGGTAGCTGTATCTGTATTATCTGCATTTTGCAAGAAAGTCTAACTGATATATTAAATGTAAAAAACGAAACTTTACTCGACCACAAGTCTTCCTCCTTCCTCCCGTCCTCATTAAATCTATTAAAATGTGACTCTGTGCTTGGTTGGATGTCAAAGCAGTGTGGTCAGGGCCACAATGACACAGCCAGAGCTGTAAATTTCCACCTGACAATGGCCATGACAGAGAGAGAGAGAGAGAGAGAGAGAGAGAGAGAGAGAGAGAGAGAGAGAGAGAGAGACTTAGTAGTCAGCAGATGTCTGTCACTTTGAAACAAATGTCGTGTCTTTATCTCTTTCCATCTGCCAGACTGCTGTGTCTTCAACTCCTCTCTTTGTCTCATTCATTCACTTTGTGACTTTTTGTTAAGTATTTACGCAGGCTCTGGTCAAAGAATACATTTTAGATGAATCCTGTAATTTGACTACAGAAATGCGCATTTTGTTTTCCATGTATTGTTTTAAAAATACAGTTTTTACCATGAACATATTCTTGTCACAAAACTCACATGCTTCTTTTAGTGAGTAAATATTTCTCATGAAATTCACTCTTATCCACACAAAGATGAAATTGAGTATCGCTGTAGACAGAAGACATTTTTTTGTGGACTCTCGACCAAATCTGCCCAACAACATTAGCATTTTCTGTCAGTATTCCAAATGTCCTTTCTATGTCTATGCACATACTGTATACAGTACATCTTTGGTATCATCAGACAAGTTAATGATTTCACAAAAATACGAGTGCCATTCGCTTCATGGCTTACTTCCTTGACAGTTAATTAATAACTCGAAGAGGAAACTGAAATCCCTCGCTGTATGTGTGTGTGTGTGTCTGTGTGTAAGTATTTCCTGCTTGGAGATACAATGGACTCCATTATGTCTGTGACAAAGTGTTAACAGCAGTAGATAGTAATGGCCATGAGTGATGGTTATATTACTTCCAGTATGGAAGTGCTCTGACATATTAATGTGACTAACAAAACCAGCTACAAATTCTGAGTGATTAGAGGAAATCCTGCAACACCATCTAATGCTCTTTGACCTCTTACAGAATGGAATAATTGAGACTGTTTAGAAACACTTGAATCAACTGAGGGGGGGAAAGTTGGTATCTACAACATGATGTTCCTGGACTTGATTAATCATATTTGCATAAAAGCATTAATTTTTGGCACAAAATGTGTTTTCCTCATTTAAAAAAAGTAGTCTGAGGTCAGGCTTGCTCCCTTGCTGACGCTGCATGTTTATGGGTATACTTTAGGAGGAGGCAGAAAATGACAGTTGATGAGATCCACAATCAATACTGATGCACATTAATTTAAATTATTAAAGATGTAATATGCGTTTGTTAATATAAATAGATATTTGTTTTGCTACTTCCTGCATCCTCCTTTAACCCAGTCAAGTTCATGAAAGCTTTCACAATTACGTAGCACATTTATCCTCTGGTAGCAACATTAAAATCCTTTGCTGTACAGGAAGTGATGTATTTTGTATGAAAAATATTCTATTGTAGTTCACAATATGTAGCACTTCTCAGAGTAACATTCATTAAGATTCACTTAACACCCCCAAGGGTGCTAGATCATCACTATACTTATCCTACTGATGATAGATGTGCATTGTATAGTCTAATGCTATGTTTAAACTACTTTGTTTACGGCAAGAACAAATTAGAGATATGGCTTTTTGTATCAACAAAGAGTCATTTTTACACTGCTGACAATTATTCAGATTCACTAAGGGCCTTATGCCAAATAGTAAATGGTGCCACCCTCCACCCTCTGTGTGAAAAAGGCAAGAACACCTACCGTTGTCAATACATAGCAGCTCTGTCTGGGTTCCATTAAGCCGTGTGCTAACAACTGGACCTTGTGTCATCAAGTTGTTTTTTGACTAGCGCATAAACACGGGAGCATCTGGGTGGTTGCCTACGGTCATGAGCTTTGGGCACTGACAGAAAAAAATAGAACACGGTCCCAAACAGCTGAAATGAGTTTACTTCACAGGTTGGCTGGGCTCACCCTCAGGGTGAGGAGCTCAGACATCTGGAGAGGAACCGCTGCTGATGGGCATTTGAAGAAGTCAGCTGAGCTTGCTTTGGCATCTGATTCAGATGCCTCCAGATCTCATGATCCCACAGGGAGAGGACAGGACGTATGTGCTCTACCTCGCTTCCTTTGCTGCCACCGTGACCCGGCCCAGATAAGCAGCAGAGAATGGATGGAAATGAGTGGTGAGCAAATGTAGAACTCGCTGCTATGGCATATGAGCCAAAGAAAAGAGTGCCACTGAGAGAAGGCCTGTCAGAAAACCCACATTGGAGGATGGCTCTGTACGGTTTTAAAGTACTTTGTAGATTTCAAGTAAAGAGAGCGGTCTTCAGTAAGCTTTGAAGGCGCTGAAAGTCATCAGAGCTACTGTCATAAATTCTCAGATGACAGCAGCGATATATTAGCAGGATATGTTGTTGTTGCCTCCAAAGCGACCTCCAGAGAGTGATACTGGCCGTGGGAACCGCAATGAACTGTGGGACGATTCAAAGCTCAGGCCAACGGTTCGGTGTAAAACATAGAGACTCATTGTCTGGTGTTTTGTGTGTGTGTGTGTGTGTGATTGCTGGACCCAGACTCATATAGTGACTTCAGAACCCAGCCAGCACTACACGCACTCACTAACCACTTACATAACACACTCTCCTATTTTAAGACCATGTACATTTCCACTGGGCTGACCGCCTATTAAATCCCCTCCTCCTCTCTACATTTCTTTCACTCTCTCTCCTCCTTTTTTCCAATCTCCTCCTTTACCTTTCCTTTTTGTCCTTGCCCTCTCCTTTTCCTACTCCCTCTCCATCTTTCCACCTCCCATTTTCTCCTCTGCATGGTATTTACCCTCTTTGTATTCCAGTTCTCCTAAACGTCCTTCATCATCTATCCCTCGATGTGTTTCTAATCACACCTTTACCCCTCCTTCTTCTTCCTCTCGATCTCAACCCCCTCTACCATTTTCCCTCCCAACCCATTCCTCTTTCTGCTTCTTGTCCTCCTCCTCTTTCCTCTGCTCGCTCACCCTTCTCCTCCTGTGTCACTTATTGTTTAATCAGCTCCCCCTCATTACCTCTTCCTCATCTTTCAACTTCTCATCATCCCAAATACTCCCTTTCCTCTCCATCCTCCTGTTTTTGTTCCACTCTTTTGCTTTCCCTCTTCTCCCCATGTCCTCCTCCACTTTTTGCCTCATGCTATTCCCTTCCTTTCCACCCTCCCTGTACTCCTTTTCACTCTCTTCTTATACACCAATGTTTCTTTTTCTTCCTCATGCCTCTCTTCAACCTTCCTGTATCTCCTGACCTTTTCTTCATCCTTATTTTATACTCTCCCTTCTGCATACCTCCTTCGTCCTCTTACTTTCATTTGAGCGAAACAGAAAAAAGATAAGTGTGGGTATGACTGTGTGAGAGAAACTACGGGAAACGAAGAGGGGAGGGAGGCAGAGAGGGGAGGGGAGATAAGTGAGGAGGGCGGGGCCTGGCTGTTAAAAGTTAACTGAGAAAGAGAAAGTGAGAAAGAGGGGGAATGCACAGGGGGGGTCAAAACAGAGAAAAGGGGAGGGGATACAGATACTGACACTATTTACTAAAAATTAAACAGCTCATAGAATGTGAGAGTGACAAAGAAAAGTGAGTCACATGCATTTTGAGACAGAAATAGATGTGACCGCTGCAGATCAAAAGAAACCGAGAAGGATTTGAGACAGCGCACGACGACTGCAACATCAAGAGCGGCAGAGAGTCTCAAGAATGAGTCTAATTGTGAGACACAGAGATGGTGAAATGGTGCAACAGAGATACCAGGAAGTATAAAACGCTAGATAAGACTAAAAAAACGTACATACCTCTCACCCTGTTTTCCTTTAACTAGAGTCAACAGTTCCTATTGATTCTTGGTAAATTTATGTTTTTTTCCCCTTTTCTCAGGTTACTGCAGGTCAGTGGGCTTCGGTTTTGTTTACACACACTGTCAACATCCACTAAAACACTCTGGGACTGTGATGCGTCTTCACTGTGTCAGCACTGACTGAGAGATCTGTATGAGTAGTATCTGTATCACTCGAAGATTTTCCAAAAAGACAAGGGTTATTTTGGCTGTTCATTGGAGCTTTGCTACTGAGTGATTCAGTTTAGCAGTAAGCTTGGGCTTATCATGAATTACGTGCTTGCTGCGAGAAAACACCAGCTTTTATCATTCTAACCCCACATTCATGTCTTATCAGATATATCGGAAGTACAATGTGCTAACTTGCAAATTCCACATGAACACTCTGGAGCCAGATCACAAAATATTCTGCTGCCTGGAAGTCTGACTCATGCGATTCCAAAAAAAAAAAAAGAGGATCTTCTTTATCACTTTTACCTTCAGTGGAATACAGTCTGACTTGCTGTTCATTATATTAAGTCAACTGTAAGGTTGCTCATACCAGCATCAGCTGGGGCTCCACCATAGCCATCAACTCCTTTTGTGCACATCAGTCTGCATACGGTAAAACGACTGAAGTTCATAATATCCTGTATGAGGGAAAGATTTTCATAGCATAGCAAGTACTACAACAATGCCTCTTGTTTTTCTAAAATGGCCAAAATGATTGTTGGCCACTTGGGGGCAGCACATGTAAGCTGTAAACAATTCAGAGACTTTTTAGGTCGTTAGAACCAAAGAAAAGTTCTGCATGTTCTGGTGCAAAGATTGGCAGTGGGCTACAAGAATAACTCTCCTTTTAATAACATAAAGTCTGGGCCTTTCATAAGAGCTGGCTGCAAATCAACACTTTAACTGCTTTCACCTTCAGCTACAAATTACGTCTTTCAAGTCTGCTGCCACGACAAAAGCGCAATAAAACACACTTACACAAAATCATACAAGATGAATGGGGCACCTCATGACATTGTCTGTGTTGTTTACTTCCAGAAGTGTGTGAGTGCATATGGGTCAGTGGTACATGCTGGTTAATAATATGTACAGTAACAGTGAAGGTCCGTCCAGAGCTGAAGTCAAGGACACTCAGTCATAAAAGCTTGACACCAGCTCCTGCAGTGTAACCAGGTGATGCTTTTACCCCCACACGCTCTCTCCCACTCTCAGTTTTCATTTGTAGAAACCAGTCTGGGAAGGCTGCCGTCCTGCACGCACATCCCACTAACCTCAGGTTGCTGACATGATAAATGTTTTAACAGTGAACAAGCCTGCAGTTAATACAACAGATTTTGGTGCGATTCTTTTACTGACTTATAGGAGGACAAAAAAGAAACATAACTCAAGAACAACTAAATCCTTGTACACTTCTTCTTTAAATAAATGTCCATTCAGTGTAACACTACAGCTGTGAGATAAACCAAGTCGATGAAGGCTGTCAAATTTGTCTATGCAAATATGCAACTTGATACCTTTCCCTTGAAAAGCTCTCACACAGGAAGTGATGCATTCAAGATGTGTTCAGGCACTTTTTTTCGTAATCATATTAAGAGTTCTGCATGAGCAGTGACTGGCTGAGCACGAGGTGAAAGTGTAGCCGCGATGCATCACTGGCTGTGATGGCTGCCTGGCTCCTCTGATGATTGCTTGGATGTGTCATGTCACAGCAGGCATTTGTCACTCAGGTTTGGGCACAGACGTGCAGGAGCGTCCACAGAACAGATGCTAACTCACCAAAAGACAGAGGCGAACAGAGGACACAAAGGGAGCATTATGATTGACCCTGAGGTGTGTCTCTGAGCTCACAGTAGTTGATTCACACAGTGTCACACATCAGCTCATCATGGACTCCACAGCAGCCGGGATTAGCCTGAAGCTCTCTCTCTCTCGCCCTCTCTCTCTCTCTCTCTCTCTATCTCACACACACACACACACGGAGCTTTGTATTTGCAACGTAGTAACCAAGCTAGGACCTTTATGCCAGTTTATCAGCCAGTCATAGTTATCCAGCTCAAAAAAAACATTGGAGGTTCCACCCCAACCATAGCTAAACTGCAATAAAAATCTGATGTTAGACTTTTCCTGCCACATGCTATCGAAGTGTGTCACCATATTTTAAAGAGGCAGCATCTTTTCTCTGGGTTTCCAAGGAGAGTTTTATGCTGTTTTGTGGGATTTTCCATCACAACAAAAAGACAATTTTGGCCCAAAAGGCTAAGCCCATGCACAAAACAGCAGCCACTGACAGCTGTATCCTACATAAAGAAGAGCGTCACTCTTCAGATGTCTGCATCAGTCTCACCTTGTATCACAACACCAAACATGGTCATCCTCAACACCACAGAGTTGGTGTTCGATAGCCTCGTGTTGAAACAGCTTATCACCTCTCTTCAGGCTCAGCTTTCAACAATCTTTAATCTAAAACGGTGTAATTGACTTCATAATCGAAGAACTTCAATTCAAAAACTGGTGTTCAAAGAACTACAACTCAAGTTTGCCATGTTCTAGTCTATCAGCACTCAACTTCCTGAATGTTTTATGCAGTGCTCTAAAAAAAAAAAAAAAAAAAAAAAAAAAAACTCCGGGTAATTTTCCTATGTTGAGAGGATCCAACCATGCAACCCAACACTGAACGAATGCTGCAGCACTCATCTCATTACCCTTTTTTCTTCTTATTCTTTCAACCATTTGAAAACTCATTCGAGCCACAAAGAAACTTAACAGACACTGACAGACTTCAGAATGAGTCCCCAATACAACCGCACAATCATAGGAACGAGATGAAGCTACATGCAGAGCTCATTTTCAAACAGCTCATGATGGACACTTGTACATGGATTTGCATGGATTGGCGTGTTGTTAAAAAAACAAACAAACAAACAAAAAAAACTTCCCACTGTCTGTGCTTCCCGGGCAGTGTCAACAACGCAGCGCGTGTTTGCAAATGTATTCAAAACCTTTTTTTTTTTTTTTGTGCACATTAAAATATGGAAAACCTGCCCTTCATTGGCACAGCAAGTGGGTAATTGGTGAGGCTGAAAATACCGAATTCAACCAAGAGATCCGACATGGGGAGAGGGGGGGGGGGGGGGGGGATAGGAGAAGCGAGACAAAGGTAGAGAAACTACAACAGAAAGGCTGGAAACGGAGAGAAAGAGAGCGAGCGAGCGAGCGAGAAAGAGAGAGAGAGAGAGGCTCGTGGAAACTAGAGGCAGCGCTCGGTGAACAACGTGCGGCCGTCGAGCATCTCCGCCTCCTCACCGCGCCGAGCGCTTCACTTCTCCTTTCTGCTGCTTGATTTAAATAACGGAATTAAATGAATTCAAGCCAATCAAATGTGTCAAAGGAGAAGGAGTACGCGAAAATGTCAAGATCACACGAATGTTTCCTTTCGTTTGAATAGCCGTTTTTAATGTGTAAAAAGAAAAAGAGCAAGACTGCATAGCAGTATACATATAGCCTACTCAAGACAATAACCACTAAAAACCTAGAGTCTAACAAACAGCCTGCACAAGAGTGAAAAACAAAAGAAACGGAGGTAGGCTACATGACAAATAAAAGCTCCCCTGAACGCATCTGACGCACGCATGTGGAAACAGTGTACACCTCTGCCACATAAAAAAAACACACAGGAGGAAAACTAAACAAATTAACAAATTAAAGCACATTTCACGGATCGCAATGAAAGCTATTAAGAGACAGCAGATCCGCCAGCGACACCCCCCCCCCTCCCCCGCCCCCCAACCTACCGAGCGCACATGAGCGAGGACAGCGTTACCCATATCTATCGCAGCTTCCTCATCAAGCTTCACCAGGAAAAACATCCCTGCACACACACACACACAAATCAATAAAATCACCCATAAAAGAACAAAAATACTGTTCATTGATTTCCACTCACACACACACGCACATCAACTCCCAATTGCACCTCTGGTTTTGATGGGGAAAAAAACTACTACTCTCATTCAGACGCTGTAGGCTAGGCATTTATCAATAAACACATTCAAGTCATAATTATGAGAAAAATTAGGCTATGAGAAAATGACTGAGCGCAGCACAGCCATCCCTCACAGCCTTGCTTAAAAGGTGTGCAACGAGGATGTCGTTTTCCCCCTCTTACCTGTTCTGTTGATGTGATTTTATTTTTATTTTGTCCTTTTAATGTCCTTTGAGCGCGGTCCCTTCTCCGTTTCGTCTTGTCCGTGTCCTCCTGTGTCCGTGAGAGAGACTGAGGGCTGGACGCGTCGGTAGCCTATATTCTAGCCTGCTTATAAGCCTCTCTTTCTGACCTTTGTCTCTTATAACGGGAGGACCAGAGACATCAGCGGCAGTGGAAAATCACCGGCCTGCCTCCTCTCAGAGCAACAGGAGAGCCGTGTCTCTGACGCTTTCAGGGTCCGCGCACAACCTCGGAATTCTTCAAAGTGCGCCGTTACACGATGAGCGACGACTGTGTGTGTGTGTGTGTGTGTAGGGGGGTAACATTAGTCTCTGTCATAAATTGATCCACTAGCTGAACCCCAGAATGCATTGGTGTTGAATAATATTTTTAATTTTTAGGACAATATAGGCTAACGTAACATAGCCTAAGGACATCTAGGCCTACATACGAACAATATGAAGCACCTTAATGCTTTTGCTGCTCTGATGCTCTGAAGAAGATGTAGTCTGTCTGAAATGTCCAGGGTCAGCGGGTGCTAAGACAAAACTTGAAATCTAATTGCTTGATGTACTTTTTCTTTTCATCTTTCTGTCACATTATTGTTATTTATCAACATGAAGCACTTAAAAGCTCCACCGCGGGGCACAGGAATGAACCACAGCGGGAAGCGGAGATGTCCGAGCGACACGTGAATGCAGCATTAAGGAGCATAGTTCCCCCCACCCATTTCACGAGTTGGTTGGTTGGTGTCTTAACCGGCTCTCACGAGCACACGCTCAGACTCTCATGCGCGCTCGCCCCCCCCCCCCTCAAACCCCCCTACCCTCCTCCCCTCCCCCTTACGCGCGAGTCCTTGAGCAGGCGCTGGAGTGCACGCGGTAGTCATAGCATGGGTGGGGGGAGCCCGGGCACATAATTCTTAAAGTTCCCTTTAACTCTGCATTTGGTGTTTTCACTATTGGTGTGGGATGAGGACGATAGATGCAGGGGTCACCACATACACGTGCGTTATGTTAGATACGATGTATACTGTATATAGATGTTTATGTTTTATCTTATTTTATCTAATCTAGAATAGATCTATTTTATCAAAAACAGAAGACATTAGACTTCATATTACTCCTTTGTCAAGACATTTTCCAACTTTTACAGAACCATCCACAAATTTGTCCTACTTTAAGCAATCTCTCTGCCAGACTTACTGTAGAGGAGTTAGCCAACCAACTCCACCTGTCAGTTAGATACTGTAGATAGATAGATAGATAGATAGATAGATAGATAGATAGATAGATAGATAGATAGATAGAATGCCTTTATTGTCCCAAGAGTCCCAAGAGACTAACTGCTGGCTCCTTCCCATTAGGCTTCAAAAAGGCAATCGTTTGACCCCTTCTGAAGAAACCTACCCTTGGGCCTTGACCCTTTTGTTTTAAACAATTTTAGACCAATTTCAAATCTACCTTTTTTATCAAAATTTTTAGAAAAGTGTGTTGCATCTCAAATTATCACTCATATGCATAACTGCAAAATTTTTACTACCAATCAATCAATCTGCTATCAATCTGGATTTCGCACCAG
>JBCAUF010000061.1:29264383-29280691 GCA_038406115.1 Haemulon aurolineatum | reverse complement strand
TTTCGCACCAGTATGAAATCATCTACAGCTCCGTCTCTTTTAGGTGTTCCCCAGGGGTCATTTCTTGGCCCACTGTTTTTTTCCATAAACATGCTTCCACTGGGTAAAATTATTAATAATCATAACATTAACTTCCATTTTATTGCGGATGACACGCAGCTTTATGTACCACATGCTGGCAATAATACCAATGAATGTGTTAAAATTTTAGCCTGACTTTATGATATTAAATGCTGGATGTCCAAATCAGAATTCATTCAATTCGGTCCCCCCAACCAAACCAGCAATCTAAAAAAGAATCTTGGATTATTGTCATCTAACATTAATCACTGCTCGAAATTTATTTTTGATTCAGAGTTGTGCTTTGAGCAGCAAATTACTAAAGTAGTTCAATCCTGCTTTCTCCAAATCAGAAATATCACTAGGGTTAAACCTTTCCTATCCCAAGCAGACCTTTAAAAAAGTTATTCATACATTTGTTTCCTCCAGACTGGATTGTTGTAATTCTCTATATGCAGGACTGAGTCAAAAGATCATCTCCCGTCTCCAGCTTGTCCAGAATTCGGCTGTGAGAACAGAGAATGAGAACAGGCTGGCAGTACTGCCATCCCCTCCATTACCTTCACCGACTAGCTGGGGTTGGGCAGATCAGAGCCTCTATGACCCTTACTGGACTACTCTTGCAGCGGCATCAGAAGTCTGCTACGAGCTTGTAAGGGCTGCAAGTGCAAAGTGGCATTACTTGCTTGTACAGTTCTGTGTCTATATGAGGTACTGTATGGCATTTTTTGTTAGTTATTGCTTACTTTATTGCATAACTTCTGGTAAAACTTTGCTCCAAGCAACCCACCTCCTCACTTCTGGAATCATGCTGTGTTATACAACTTAATACACTTGTGTATATGTATTTTGAAAATAATACATACATATAAATATTGCCAAAACAAAACAAACAAATCGGAGTTAGTCCCTTGCGCTGGTGGATTTTTTTTTTTAAGTATATATTTTTGGGCTTTTTATGCCTTTATTGATAGGAGAGCTTTAGAGAGACAGGAAATGGGAGGCAGAGAGGGAGGAGTGACCGAGGGAAATGACCGTCTGATGTGGGATTCAAACCGGGGTCCCTGCAGCGAGGACAATAGCCTCTGCTTATGGGGCGCCAGCGCTAACCACTACGCCACCGAGCACCCCTGCTTTGGTGGATAAGCTAGTATGTTTTGGTGACATTTTGAGCTTACAGGAGACTGATCTAAGTTTCCTCATCGGTTCCAAGTCTGCTTAATCATGGGTTAGAGACCAGACAAATATCAGCTCCTTTGCTCAAGTTTGAAGGCAAACATGAAACACTGTTATATGTACCTGAAACGCTTGCCCCAATGAAAAATTGTCATGCATTCTGTGACTGGAGGTTACCAGTCACCTAGATTGTATTCAGCGATGTCTCTGTCAGTTGTACTGCTAATAAAAAAGAGAAATGCACCGATGGAAAGACTTTTTATGGACGTATTGGTTGTCATTCTAGCATGAAGGCAAGGATGTAAAGTTTGATCAGGAAGTCGCCACGCTCCTTTTATTTGTTTTTAGTATGTTAAAAGATTAAAGTTAGGGTTAGGGTTAAAACAAAAAATGGAAAAGCACTCTCAGACAAATAAAAAGGGAAGCAAGCCGTTCAGAAAATCAGTTATCTGGACTATCCAGAAAAATTCTCGCCTCTTTGGATAAATTATATATTTTTCAAAAGATACTGTATAGACACAGATATCTATGTGTTTCCTTTGTTGCTAAATGCACAATTACTATGCTAAACTGCTCCGCTATTAGGTTTACTAAATCCATACAAAATAACAGGATCAGCTTACAATACAATGCAACCCATTATAATGCAATCCAAGACTACAAACTCAACTAAAATTCAAACTCAGTAGTGCAATAGTGTCCATTGTGGTGTTATTCTATTACACGTTAGGTGTTCCTGTTATTTTGTCTACCCCTTGAACATTTCTATAGGGGTATAATGGGTCTCAGTGGAATCTATTACAGTACAATTGATCTCTCAGTGTCTTGATATCAGTATTCCTTTACAGACTCTGTCCATGATGGATAGAGGTGTTTAATGGTCTGTAATGGTGACTTTATACCATTCCAATGGTGTTTCTATTGCACTTAATAGTACATTTACATTCATTTCATATGATAGCATCAATTCCATGCTACGAGTAGGATTCCTTTAGACATTTGTGTAAAGATTCAGTGCATTATCCCAACATACATGACTATTCTTTCTCTGGGGAATGTGTAGTTTTGCTTGCAGTCTTAATAAGATTTATCAGACACACACTACAGTCGGTGACTCCTGATCTTCAGACTGGTTGTTCAATTTATAATACTATCCTTATCAATAGTTTAGTTTGAAGATCTCCTTGTCTTATGTCAGGCAATTATTCAAAAACTTGACAAACAAATGATTTCAATACTTGGACAAATACGGTAATGTTGAGGCAAAATGTCTGACAAGGAAAAAAAAGGGCACCATGACAGACCAGAGGCGTGATCTGATACTATATTCAAATAAGTGATAAGGTGCATGCAATTTATTACCCCATCTGTCTACTATGCATTGTGTTGCGGAGGTAATCCTGGCTGAGCTGGATATTTTGTGTATGTTTACCTTTTATATTCTCCTTAGTGTGTACCAGATGTTGGATTTTTGTTCCAATCCACCTGGTTTAGTAATTATTTAACTTCACCTTTTGGCCTCCTGGATTTTAGATAGTTCATTAGTTCATTCACTTTATAGCTCTATGGGTAAATGTGTTGACAGCTAGCAACCTCTGTCCTAAAAATTCTTTACATCCACATCTTATCTTGAGCCCTTGACTAGGAGTGAGTGCACCTCCACTGTTTCTTAACATTATCTTACTCCTGTGTTTACACTGGCTTTGTGTCTGAGAGTACCCTCCCAGTTGTGGTTATGTTAAAGCATAAAGGAGGTTAATGTAAATGACTGAGCAAGACTAACAGATTGAAAGGGATACAAGATTATATAAAACAGTAGCACTAAGAGAGGAATACATACATGCATACATGTGGTACAAAACCAGATATAGTTTTTATATAGCAGGATTCAACTAGGTCTAGCCTATGTCTAGACTGTTTATGAGGAAGATGAGTTGCGGTCAGATTGTTACACGGATAGTCAGTAGTATTGTGTTTAATGTGAATTCCTGGAAAAAATCAGGAGGATATAATCCAATAAAGTCTGTTGTATTGTCTGCAGTTATATTTGGTCTTAAAGTTTTTAAAGTAGCATCTCACATGACTTAGAAGACTTTCCACTCATACTAAGTTGTTTGATTATAATGTTATCTTGTTATAATGAGGCAAATGACACATAGACATTGGTAGTTTATTAATTGTTATACAGTTTGCAGGGGGAAATGTATGAGCATGACATATACTCATACGGGAATTGTTGAGTTTGCATGATCCAGTGAACCAAATTAACTGGGAGCAAACTGGAGCAGATCAGAAAACAAGGAGGCTTTGTATGAAAAGTGGCCAAATACATTTATCTAACAAAGGGAATTAGAAACAGAAGTTTGTCATTGTTCACACAAAATAAATTACAGCCATGTGAGCTTAATTAACATTTGTTTTTAGCAGAAAATGTAAGTAAATTAATTCAACTGGCAAACCATTTAGAAATTTGATCTTAATCCTAATTAGCCTCAGAGATACATGTGAGAAAGTGCTTATGTGAAATAAACAATCATCAGCAAAAAGGAAATGCAAACATAGACAAAGATGTGAGTAAGTCATTAAAAATATAAAATAAAGTAAATATAAAATAAAAATATTATTAATTAACAGAACAAAAACAACAACAACACCATAACGTGTTAGCCGATTGTTTCTTGTGGGGAGTAGTCTGCATACTGTCTGACCTGAGCTGACCCATGACCCAGTAAAAGTCTATTGAAAGAAAGAAAGTTTGGTGAAGATCTAACATGAAATTAAGTAATTAACTTCAGGGAAATAAAAGCAGACTTGTGACAAACATACATGTTCATCCAAAAAGTAAGGCAGCAATGAGTCAATCAGGATGATGAAAAATGAGCCGAACAGCCAAACATTTTTTAAAACTCTGAACTTTGAGTAAGGACACTCGCATGCACCCAAAATGAAGCTTTATCTATTTCGAGCAAATAGGGAGTGTCTGTACAGTATGTTGCTATAAACTGGCATAATGAGGCCTGGGCTCAGAGGCCAAAGCAGTGGGGTGAATATAAGCATGGTTTCTGCTTTATTGCTTTGTGACAGTGCAACAACATCTCATTAAAGGTAAGGAAAATAGGAAGTGGAGAGACACTACAAAATGAATTTTGATCGTGAGAAGTGTTTTTTGTTTATTTGTTTTACATTCTACACCTTTCTGCAGCCTAGCTCTGCCATTGGACAGCAGCATTTCTCAGCTACTCAGTGGGCAGGGACAGTTAATTTCCACCATTTGATGATGAACCCATTGACCTTGTACATTCTGCGACAACAACTTTTAACACAGTTATAGAATAAGGGCACCTTATTTCATGTAATATTCTTCTGTTTTTAATTATCCTCCAGACTCTTACCTGGTTTGCATAGTGTCAAAACTTGGTTAAAATGCAAACCGAGCTGCGACCATCAACATGCAAGCCTCATCTGTTTCGTCTGCTTGAATTTCTGTGCGGTTTTCAGATTATGTCCCTGTTGGTTTTATTTCTATTCTCTGTCCTGACATGTGTCCATGTGCCATAATATTTTAGTCGCTTCACACTGGCACATTTATTGAAAAGTATAAATAAAGGTAAAGATGTAGTTACAGTTTCACTTGCAGTGAGTGTGGTAATACACCCCGGTTGCATTTTGTTGCCTTCATGGATCAATAAATTATCTCCTTTTGCATATCATGTCTGGTGTAATCTCTACCCATGCCATAAGTAAACAACCACAGTATCACTGCATATCCAACAGAAGCTGTGAGTGACTTTAAGAAACAAAACAGTCAAAACACATTTTCACTCTTCCCTTCGATTTTCAAGACATTCCAGACTCTTTGGATAAATTATATATCTTTTCAAAAGATACTGTATGGACACAGATATCTGTGAAAAATGTGTTACTTTTGTCTCTTAATGCACAATTGTTATGCTTAACTGCCCCACTACTAGGTATACTAAATCCATACAAAATAACAGGATTAGGTTATATACAATATTTCAATTTCCACCGGAGGTTATTAAAAAGCAGAGTGTCTGTTTATTGAATACTGAGTGCAAGCTGGTATGAGACAAAACTGACCAACTAAGAAATTGATCATTGATTGATTTCTGGGTGACATTGGGGGTTATATTTCCTTATTAATAGTGTGTGATACAATTAATTTGTTTAGCTGTGCTGCAAACAAATATATAAGTTGCTTTTCTTCAGCTGAAATTCAGTAGTTGATATATGCACAATTCAGTTTAAACACTGGTACCTGAATTATTAAAACACATGTTTAGTTGACACCAGTGACCACAAGTGTCGATTAATGTAAATGGATTATTGTCAAATTCTGTATAAGCCAGAGGATTTTCTCTTTTGGGCTCTTTGTGTCAAAAGAAATGTTTCTCTTAAATAGGCTATTGCATACCCCAACTTTTAAAAAAGTGTCCTATTAAAAGGGTTACTTTAAACTGCTATGTCATAAGAGGAATATAGAAGATGTGTTACTGAAGCGTCAATGTATCTTGTTGAAACAGGGAATTTTATTGTTTGTTGTGCAGCCATAAAATCCTTCCATTGGTTTGCAATGAATTCTACTTAGATTTAGGAATTGCACACACAGTAGAAAGAGACACCAACATGCGCGCACACATACACACACACATAGACTGGCAGTCCAATGTGGAGCACATAATTTTCCATGCTTTGGCATTGTTCCTCTGCCTGTTATATAAGCACTAAGAACCAGATTTGTTTAGGATCTCCATAAACACACCACACACGAAAACATGCGCGCATGCAAACACATCCACACAAACACAAAAAATTACCTCACTGAAATAAATGACACAAACTTGCACGCACTCATTCCCAAAGGCAACTTTGCATCATCCAAATGACTCAGTATGGCTACTGAAATCTGCTCTGAGGAACCAAACATCCTGCTTACTTTCCTATCAAATGAAGTGGTCTGGTTGCGATAACAAAGTGGCACTGAAGGATTTGAATGTTCTGCTGTGATGCAATTGCACGTGTTGACCTTTCCTTTGGCAGCCTACTGCAAACGTCTGATGCGTCTGCACTGTGATGAGACAGGAAAGCCACTTGATCTAGATTGTATTTGGAGATTTTTCACAAATCACTGTAACATTGTTAAATTGTTTGTGACACAGTGTTAGCAAGAGGAAATAAGATCGTGTTGTCATTGGTGAGAGAGGAAGAGCAATAAAAATTTGCCAGTCCACGGTGTTCTTTAACAAAGGCGGGGGCATTTGAAGTGAAGCAACACACCTTTGTGAATATTCTCATTCATGCAGGTCGTAGTTATAAACTTGGTTATGGACTTGGTTATATGTCTTTGAAGACATTTCACCTCTCATCCAAGAGGCTTCATCAGTTCATGCTCGAGACAAAGCTGGTCCAGCCTAGTTCCATAGTTCCTAGTTCCCGCTTAGTTCTAGCCTAATTCTCGACACTAGGCTGGAACTAGTCTAGTTGCGTTCGACTGAAATTCCTTGAAACAACACACCCTTAATTTGTCATTGTTGTCAAGTGTTAGCAAGAGGAAATAAGATCCGGTTGTCATTGCTGGTGAGAGAGGAAGAGCAAGAAAAAAATGCCAGACACTGTTCTTTAATAAAGGTGGGGGCATTTGAAGTGAAGCAACATACCCTTAATTTGCTTGTTTACAAACAAGGTAAGGTCAAGGAACCACAAACTTGTATAGCAATGCTAATGAATGTTTTTTTCACAGTAAAGCAGAGCAAGGTCAAGGATGTTTAACTTGACAAGGTTTAGTGTTTCACAACCTGCCATAGAGCCTGTTGTCTGCAGCTCTTCACCGGAGAGGTCTTTCGTCTATGTAATTCCTCCCTGAGTAAACCACTGTGGAATATACTTGTGTTGTGCTATGCAGAGTATTTTTTTTAATAGAATGATAACACTGCAAAGGAATCTCAGCACAGTCTGCGACAAATACATTATATCTGTTATTGCTGCTCCACAGTATTTGCATTCGTATTCCAAAAATGTTTGCATTAGCAGCAACCTAACACAGCTCAAATACAGTTCCAATAAGACTGAGGCCTAGTCCACATGAACACGGGTGTTTTTGAAATCAAACTTTTTTTGGCCTCCAGTCAAGAAAACAAATCCTTGTCCACACCAACAATGTGATAAAAAATATCTCTGTCCACATGAAACCGTAAAATCTGCCTCAAGCAATGTCATACACATGCCAATTAGTAGGTGGCGATTAGGGGTGTAACGGAATAGTAAACTCACGATATGAAATACAATATAGGGGATTTTGGGAGACCCAGGCGAGTTGGGCACTCTCTTTGACATTGAATTTAAGTGACTCATATTGAGTTGAGAAACGATTTCAGATAACGCACTTTCTGTTGGCGTTTGTCCCACTGCAGGTGGCCCATATTTTCGGGAAGGTAAAGTGCTACAGGCTCCTCCCTGGATCAATGCTAGTCCGCATTGATTAAACTTGCCAAGTGACTTTTGAATGCCGCCTTTGACTACACAAACAATAAACAACGAACAAATCCCCTTGACACGGAAATGTATATAGGTTCCACCACCTTACAAGGGAACACAGTCAGCAACCTTATCAAAACTTCAGAAATGTCAAAAATGGATGTTAGTTCCTTGTGAGAATAGAACTAAGAATGTAAATAGACATTAATACAAAGCTCACAAAACAGCGACTGTCTCACCATTGGTTTGTGGTTAAAGTTTTTATTGTGTCACAAGAAGGTTATATAATTCTTTTTTCTGTTTTCTAATGAAAACCTTACAAGAAATTTCTAATTTATAGGCTTATATTGTGTCATTAAAATATAAACACCATGAGGACAGGAAGTGTGTTCTTAACTAGCACTTCAGTCATGGAATTAGATTATTTTATTGACTCCTTAAACAAACCGTGTTTTACATCTTTGTGCATTTTACGTCATAGAATGCAACATTTCTGTTGAGAAGAAACTGTGCAGCTTAATATTACATAATTCCTTGTAGTGCATTATCTGAAAAGTATCTGCTTCTTGTACCACTTCAGAGACACATATGCTCCAAAAGGTAACTGGGTATATTTTTTGCTTTGCAACACCATGAACCCTTGGCCATCACTCTCTGTGCTTAGTCATTCATGAAAACATGAAAAGGCACTGCTTGTTCTGTTTCTTCTCAATTTTAGCTGATAATGATCTAATCACAAATGTTTTTGCAAACTTTAAGACCGTGGAGACTACACCTTGTCTACTTAGGAACAGCAACTGCAGTCAACATTCAACCTGATGACAGATTGAGATGACAACATAGATTAACAGAGTTTTATGCTTTCTTTAAGTTGAAGGTTATGCACACATATACTGTATCACAAATTCCATTGCTGCTCTCAACTGGTGAAGGGCAGCTGTTTTAAGATGATAAGCTTAAGAAGATCAACCTCCTCAGTTTCAGAGTCAGACGTGACGATTGATAACAATGACTACAGTTTATTACCACTTGGGTTTTATTGCCATGGTTTGGACCATCAGTTCAACTCTGTCAGTAAAAAGAACACTGTCCTTGTTGGGGAAATTACTGAGACCTCTGACCATGGATACATCACTAAAAGTAGAGGTTGTAGATGTTGCCAATCAAAGAGGACAAAGGTGAAGGTCAAGAAATCATTACCCAAACCATTCATTGTAAAATTCAGCACAGCTCACAGAGTGACTTCTTGGTTCACATTTGGAGTTCTTGCAGTTCTTACAATAATTATAGCTGATGCGCAGCAATGTTGGGGGCTGGCAATTTTAGGCAAAATTAGGCAAAATTAGGCAATTTGAATGTGAAAGTTCCAAAGTTGTGGCACATATGGTTGATTTGTTATGAATTTTCAAAGTTTAGAAATTTAGAGACTTGCTGTAGGGCTGCCATCAGGACAATTGTCTTGTGTTTCCAGTTTTGGACATCCGGCATGGGACTGGACCTTTGTGAAAAGTATGGGTAGATTTCTCATATGGAAATGTTAAATAAACTGAGGCTTGAACTCACAATCTTCAAAGACGCAGCCTCTATCTCACTGAGCTAATTGGCAAATGGAAATGTTAAATGTAGCTTCATAAAATTGACTCAGCCAGTCAGTCATCTGTGTGCAAGATAGCAGCTGTTAGTGTGTAAAGGTAGATTTCAAATGACTCATACTGTTGGTAATTTGTTTTTAACAATGACGTACTGGCTCCCTAAATGAAAAACTGATGTTTAAAAATACATTTTTTGCATTGACTGCCACAGCTGGGGCTTAAACTCACAACCTCTAACTCCAAGAACCAACTCCTAACTCATTGAGCTAATTGGCTGGAAGTAGTATGTGTGTAGTGTGGCCTCACAAATGGAGTCACCAACCAGGCAGAAGTAGTCAAGGCAGATTTCAAAACAAAAATCTAATAATACATAAATTGCACCTTTACAGCACAGAAATGTTGGGGATTTGTTTTTCATGATAAATGTTCTGCTTCATAAGAGAAAATCTCATGTTTAAAAATACCATTCTTACATTAACTCCATGAGAATGAAATTCAAAATGCTGTACAAAAAAAAAAAAAAAGTTTTTGAGATAAAATTCTGATATTTTCCAAACATCATCTATTTTGCCATTTTTTAAAAAGAACATTCAAATGTTTTTAGCAAGTATTTGCAAGCATATGTTTACAATACCATTTACAGTCAAACATTTGGCGCACCGTTGGCTCAATTTTCAAAAAATCTTTGTTGATCATCTGTGGTGGGCAGTCTGAAGATGCTCTGTTGCAAGTTTGGTGTCAAATAAGCAAATTAAAAAAAAACAAAAAAAAAACAGTGATGGACTTAATAATTTGTACTGAGTCTAATGTACAAACGTTTCTAAAGTAATGGGGCTACATTGTGGTGAAAGTTGGAAAACTGTAGCAATATGGTTGGTTTGGTAGGATTTTTAGAAGTTTTTAAATTTAAATGCTTGTTGTGTCACACAAACCTAGGTGGGGAAAAAAAAGTATTTCGAACACAGTGAGCATACAGACAGTGAGGTGGATCATGCTAACTGTCGTTGCTGGAATCTATTTTAACTGCTATTAGTTCATGCTGATGATAGCAAACTACAAAACATTCTCATGTCACTTTACACTTGTCTTTTGAGTGTTTGATATGCAGTATGAAAATATTTATGGAAGGAATGCAATACCACACTTCCACCTAAATTGTACTGCAATTAGTAGGCAAGAAAATCAAAAGACAAATTTTGCCAAATTTTTGTCTTTCCTCCAGTCTCTCTTTCTGTCTAACAAACACCAGCCTGCTGCCAAGATGAAGCCCTCCGTGCAGACTGCAGGCTGTAACACCTTGAATGGTGTTGTGTTTGTACAGCCACTGTTAGTATCGTTGGGCGGGAGGTCATGTGACAGGAAAAGTGACAAACATCTAGATGGCAGACTTCCTGAAAGAGGCAGAGACACACAGACAGAGACACACAGAGAAAGAGAGAGAGCGAGAGAAAATATAAGGATGTGTTAAATGTCAAACAGTCTCACTTGTATCCTGTTGCTTAGAACTCTTGATGAAATTCAAAACTGTTTTTGTTTCTGTCCAGAATTTATCCTGTGTAGTTTGCAATGCTTCCACAAGCAAATGATTATTTTATTGCTTGCTATGGCAAAGTAATTTCTGTAACAGCCAAATAAAGAAGAAAAAACTGTGCTACGTGAGAACAAGATGGACTGGCATGGAGAAAGAATGCAAGGGGAGAAAAAAGAGATGAGAGATGTGTTTGTCCCCAGAGGAAAGAGAGAGGCACAGGCTTCACAGCCTGAAAAGTCTGTTGCACACCATTTTTAGGAAACATGTCGACCCGAGAAACCATAGCAAAACAGTGCACCCCCCGTGGTCTTTACTGCTGCCTTTGGTTTGACTATCTTTTGCATAAAAATATTTAACTTAATACTTTTTTTTTTTTGGAAACCTGGAATCTGCAATAAAGCCAATTTGAGTTCTATGTAAACTTAACTTTTTGCAGTTTAATTTAAAAAAGTGCCTTCAATCAGTAGAGGACAAAGAAGAAGGGACAAAAGGTCCTTGCACAGAGAAAGACGACTTAGGCAGAATGAAAAGGGCAAGGGGTGAAAAAGAGGTGACACAGCTCATCATCTGCTCACTGCAGTTCATCAGGGTCATCATCTCCACTCACCCCACTTGTTGGGCTGAGAGCCTGCTACGTGATGGAGGCGTGCTAGGTTTTAATCCCATATTAGTAAGCAGGCAGTCAGTCAGGCAGGCAGTCCAGAGATTAGCGCCTGTCATCTGACCGCCGTGGCCAGCCAGGGAGAGGGATTAAACTGAAATAAATGCACCGCTTTTTCGTAAACACCAGCATTACAGGCAAGAGGGGTCGGTTAGTTTCTCAGCAGAAAGAAATGTTGCATAATTAGATGAAAAATCTCTCATAAAGCCAATAAAGACTTTGAAATGACTGACGATGCTTTTATTTATTCTATTATTTTAAGGAAGGAAACACACGTCATACATGTGACAGATGAAAATAAACAGAATTAAAAGTGATTTTAAAGTGACTAGCTTAAACGAAGCAAAAGCAAAAGAATTAGTCACTGATTTTTTGAAAAATATTTTATAAAGTAATAGAAATAGAGATATTTTTTATTCACTCAGTTCCTGGAACAAAGCACTGAAAGTGGGTTTAGGCTCGCTAATAGAAACAGTAACTTCTCTTGCGACAACCTTTTGACATTGTATAAAGGCTGGAGCCTTTATCCTCTATGAAGCTAAACCCATCTCTCTCCCCACAACTTAGCACACAATCTCATTAGTCAGCCTGTTTTCCGTCTCCATTCATGCGTGATTTCATGCAGCTCTTAGCAGTCAGACAGCTACCTCTGGTCATGACATCAGGATTATTTAAAGGAGTATACTACTGTTGTTTTTTCTATTTCACTAAAAATCATGTGTGATTTATATGAATGTCAGCTGTTTTTATTGATGAATGTTAATGCCCTTCCTTTCAAGCAGCCATTGACCTCCACTGGTTTTTGCGACACTTGCAGAGACTTAAAACCTGATAGTGACAAGTAATTTATCCATCACTGAAAAAAAGTTCCAGAGGTTTTCACAGGCTTCAAGGAATGCAAAGATATTGTATACACATGCAATACTATATGTGTATTTTCTCACCCTCAGCAACATAGCCTGTCAATGTGAGAACTCACAAAAAATAAACAAATAAATGAAATAAAGTGGCAGATTGTTGAGTTTGGTTGTACAAACCAAACAGTGATAACCAAATGCTAAACACCCTGAAATGTAACACATTATGCAGTAGTTATTTTTTGCATATGCATACTTTTATATGTCCCAAAATCTTAACATACAAATGAACCTGCATGAACAGCAA
Organism: Haemulon aurolineatum; assembly: GCA_038406115.1. Lineage (NCBI taxonomy): Eukaryota > Metazoa > Chordata > Actinopteri > Lutjaniformes > Haemulidae > Haemulon > Haemulon aurolineatum. The sequence continues at coordinate 29,268,012 of JBCAUF010000061.1, read as the reverse complement.
ATACTGTGTTTGCTTGAGGCTGTGACAATTTCTGACCAGTAGAGGGAAAAAAAGACTCCAGCATAAATAAAACATGTTAGCAAACTTACACATGTGGGAGCACCATTACCATGGGCAATTGGACTCATGTCACTGTCTATGCAATGTTCAGTCTTGCTTTAGCTATGCTTTGGTCTTTACCAATGCCTGAGAAGAAAATCACATAGTTTATCTCTCTTAAACTGCTACATGTTTCCACTTTCTTCAACAGCCACTTGTTTACTTGTCACTTTTGGTGCTGCAAGGAGCATTTACTAGTAGCTTGTCTGACTCTTGCTGACACAACCGCCAGATGTTTATGCAGAGTTTTGATGAGAGCTGAAACACTCAACCATGTGGTATACAGCAGGACAAACAAATGAGCTAAATCCATCTTAAAATCTGTAAGTTTATTCTCTGTAGGTTTCATAGTATGACATCACATGTGATTTAACATGAACATAAAAATAATATTGATAAATTCAGTTTATTCGTATCATTATTTAAAAAAGTACAAAACTGTACAATATTGAGTTATTTAGCTTTGAGTATTAACTTGTGTGACTTGTATTAAAATGTGTTCACAGTGTTCTGTGAATTATTGTCAAGCACGGACATGTATACTGGAAATGAGGATACTGTACTGCTAAATCGAACTGAAAGTGTGGAAAGAAGTACAGTTGGTGCCTGAGACAGTTTTATGGTTGATCAAACAAACAAAGAAAAAAGGGGGGCAGGATGCCCTGTTGAGATATTGTTGCTGTGCTGTGTTTTATGATCTGAATTCAACACTACGAGTTGAACTTGCAGCAAATCTGTCCTAAGAGATCTTTTGCTTAATATTGCCATATTACCTCCATGTTTTATTTGAGATATAATTTCAATCAAAACATTAATGTAAATGTAATTTGTTACAGATTCTGGACGCTCTTTCTTCCGTTTTATCTGTTGCTGTTCACTTTTAGATGCAAATAAATAAATCAATCAAGCTTTTGTATTGCAGTTTCATAACAGCCTGCAGTTAAATAGGCTTTTGCCTTAACAATAAAGAAGCAATATGAGAAAAATGATGTGGAACATGTGATGTTAAACCGTGGCATTGTCAATCTCTCTGCAGAGAATGAAAATGATGAAAGAAGGATAGAAAAGGCATTACAGTTCAGATCAGGCTGGCACGCTTATGATTGTTGCCATGCAACTTTTGATAATGTTGCCATGGTAATAATCATTGCTGCAGAGCGTAAGACAGAAAGTCGATCTGTTACCATGGCAAAGCCTGTGTTTTGCAGAGCATTCAGGGAGGGAGTTGTGTTCTCCAGACTCTGTTACTCCTTCCACGCATGAGACACTATTTTTATTGACATGCAGCGAGGGCATCTGTCACAATGCTGCAAGGTGTGTGACATGTTACGTTTAACACGATTATATTATCTTGATTTTCCAGTGAAAAAACTTGGTAGCAAGACCTACAAAGCACACACATCAGCAAAGTTAATCACATGTCAGCAGGCAAACGCACTTTCAGAGAGGGGAAATGATAGTAGGTGCAGTAAAGACTGTAAGGCTCTGCAAATGTAAGAGCTTTATGCACAAGAGGCAACATATGGGATGTCACCAGTGACAAAATTTGGCCATGTTTCCACTGCAGACGCTTAGAGAATGATTTTTGCCCATGTAGTTTTTTTGTTTTGTTTTATTTTTTTTTTCATGGAATATAGCTTATCTACCAACATCCACATAATGACATCAGAATGGCCATCATGACCACTAATAGGTTAGACATTTTGTGACATACTCTTCTTTGCTGATAGTTAGACAAGAAGTTTGATACAACGCTTAGCAAAATGCCCCATTTATATTTGTGCCTCATATCCAGATAAAATCTAAAGGAGAATTAAGGCCCTTTCACATGCAGTTTAGCATGCCAAGTTTATATTCCCAGTTCAGCTTTAACACTTTGCTCCAAATTTGTTCAAGTTGCATTGAAATAAACAAAATGGAAGGGAGAATTTTAATTACAACATTATTCATAAATTACGTCATATTTTCAGAAAAGTTCTCTCTATGTGTATCATGTCTATATGATTCCTCATTTGTTACCAAACAAAAGACCTCATTATTGTCGTGCGTCTGGTTGGGGATTTAGCCAGCAGGCCAATCAGCGTCTCCTTAACGAAGCATTATCCGGTTTGCTGAGCTGCAGTTCTGCTATTCGCTCATTAAATGCTCCAAGTCACTTATTTTTTTCTCCTTAGGAACACACGTCACTTGATTCAAGGGATAAGTGTGTTCTCAAACACATTCTTTCTGTCCCCCTCTCAGTTTCACTTCACCAAACAACAGCACTCATAGCCTCTCTCTCCCATTCAAAGATTTAAAGAAATCTGATTTCCCTCTCCTTGTTTTCTCTTGAATTCTCTTGTTTCCTCCTCTTCCCTCCCTCACCTTTACTTGCTCCATTACCTCGCATATGACTAGAAACATTCGCTTATTTGCTCATCGCCATTTCCTCAATCTCTCTCCCACATGTTAACTTTCTTTTCTGTATATCAGGGATGAACTCATGCCCTCTGGAATGTTTTTATCCCAGCTCACCTCCTGATCCATGGGTCACTTTCCTAGACTGCTCGCCTTCTTCTCCTCCTTCCACTGCCTTCTGACTCAGGCTTCTTGCATCTCTTGACCATAAGGCCGTGCTCAGACTGACATGATCAATCCAAAAACACAGCCCCCTCATTCACTGCAATGGGACCAAAGTGTTCATCCAGGACCCTGAGGCAAAACAAATCAAAAACAAAACAACACCCACACAAAAAAAGCAACATCATCTGCCATTGATGATGCTGCAATACGTGCTTTCCTGATAGAGTCATTGTGTAATGGGAATGGTATAATTTCTCTGTTTACATCACGACCATTACAACAAATAATGCAAATATTGCAGTTGTAATAACTTTCTAGAGCTGTAAAATTATCAGATTCTCAGAATCATGTTTCATCAGCTCCTCACATTTATTTTTAATTTGCTGTTATTTTCTTTGATTTCAGTACATTTCTTCCTCAAACACACCATCTCCTCTCTCAACCTTCATCTCTTGAAAGATTTCTTCCATCCCTTGCTTCCTGTCCTGTGACTCTCCCTACAGTTTCTGCTACTTTACTTTTCAGCTGTCAGTTGCCGCAGGGCCGCAAAAGCAACAGATGATGTGTCAGTTTCCTGTCAGTACTTGCATATTTGTATGGGAATTTGGACCATTGACGCATAATATTAGCTGGGTCCTGTGACATAATGTAGTCTTGGGGCCCTGTCTTCTAGCTGCTTTATCCAAATCTAGCTCAAACTCTTTGCTGCTTTAGTTCATTTTGGGCTCACACAGTGCATTTGCCTAAATAATGCTGTGTTTCATCACATAGCCAAAAATGTACTAATGTACAGATGGTGTCCCATTTGTATAAGTGTAAATGTGTTGTAATCAGTAGTCCTTCTCCCACTTTTTCTGCGTAGCAAAGACACATCTTGATCATCAGTTTTGGTTTAGAGCCATGGGCAGAGAGAGTCAGCTAGAACACAGTGACACACATACGTGCATTGAATTGAGCTGTGTTTGTGT
>JBCAUF010000061.1:29158088-29169076 GCA_038406115.1 Haemulon aurolineatum | reverse complement strand
GACACAGTGCATTATGTAAATGAACTTACATACATACAATAAATGCACTGGTTCATATATAACTTGTGGTTTCACGTGACACCCAAAATCCTGGCCTCCTCCATGGCGAAAGACCTGCTTTTTGTTTTGGATCCATCCACGATCACCACTCGAGACTGCCTCCTTTCTCGCTCCTTATACCACAGTGTGCACATTGCTTTGACCGTCTAATATTGACGCAGACACACAGTTGAAATCCCAATGTGTCTCACACTGAATCTAAAGAGCCACTGACCAAGCAGCAGTGTTTGACGCCCTGGGAATGATAACACTTGTTTGTTTGTTTGTTTTTTTATCCAGTTAGGCAACTTCAGCAAGTTAATTCCCCCTATAAGTTGCCAAAATATGAAATAGGAACCAAGAAAATGGGAGTAGTGGGAACATTGAGTGGATGAAAGCGCAAGGATTCATTCAATCAAAATCCAGTCACGTGTTCATTTATTTCCTCCTGTCACACCATGTCACGGCACCAAACAGTAATGCAGCAGGGGGCGCTACAGTGGCAGGCTTGTTGAGGCGGAGGAGCGTCTGTGTCGAAGCACAACTCTTTCCTGTACGGTGTGAGTGTTAGACTGAGGTGAAACATGCTGTTGTTTGGAATTGTAATTTCCCCTGTGGAGAAAATGATTTATGTCTCAATTTGCATTCGAGCCATCTGAGGGCCTCCTGCTGCTCCATCCAAATTTAGTGTGTGAATTTGACTTTCTGTTTTTGTGCATGCAAGTCACGCCAGCACTTGTGTGTGTGTGTGTGTGAGCGTGCATGTGTGTGTGCATGTGTGTGCGCATGTGTGTGTGATGTGGTGTCTTCTCTGTCTGTCAGTCTGCGCATGTGCATGCAAGTCATGCTTTTGCCCGGGTGCATGTGTGTGTGTGTGTGTGTGTGTGTGTGTGTGTGTGTCTGTCTGTCTCGTGTGACATGCTGTCACGCAATTGCTTTGTGCGTGAGAGAGAGAGAGAGAGAGAGAGAGAGAGAGAGAGAGAGAGACCTTAATACAAGCTGATCAGTTTGGTCGCTGGGGAGTCTGGACGTCTGCCAGAGAGAGGGAGAGAGACAGTGGAAGGGAAAATAGTGAGTGATGGGAGGGGAAAGATTGAGAGCAAGAGAGATGCTATGAGAGAAAATAGGAGATAGAGAAAGAGCTCGAGAGGACGGTCGAAGGAGGTAAAAAGCAAGGGATGTAGAGGCAGGCAGGCTAAAGCTTCCTACTTGGTCGTCCTTAGCTGCTGACTGTCAAACAAAATGAATCCCTCCTCTCCTCTGCTCCTCTCTCCAGCTCCCCATTTCATTCTCTCTTCCTCCATCGTTCTTATTATTGTGTTTTTCCTTCTGCTCCCCGGTGTCTTGCTTCTCTTTTTTCATTCCTTCCACTCTTATCTGTTCCCACAAGAGGTTTGTAGGTTATTGAGGTAGCAGAAAGTTTTTAGGAAATTTAGCCATCAGTGGGCTTCTCTGTTCATTTGGGGAGGCAGAGCATTGATAGTGCATACCTGCTTTGAACACATTTGACAACACAAATGACATGATGATAGAACTAATAGACTGGTGGAGAAAGTCAGTGCTGTTGTTTTTTATTTTCTTTGCTTTGCAATATGTTGAATTGTTAGGGATTTGAACCAGCTGCAGCTGCTCAGATAGAGAAGCTATCTCACAAACAGGGAATACAAGATACTGTATATGTAAACAGTATAATGCCCAGGTCAAAGTTCATGAAAGAGAGAGCTGTCCAACTTGATGTATTTGTACTGTAATTGATGTACGTTACTGTACTTTTATCATGATGTATGTTTTTGCATCGTCTGTGTCACAGAAACATTATGTGTGTAAAAAAATATGCACATTACCCTACTAGCTTTACCTGTTCAGATATGAAAATTTGGGGTTTTCAAACAAGCCTTTGAATTGACCCCTGTCTCACTGGTTCTGTTTCTCCATGTCAACACTTGCGAAATGTCACGCTACATGTAACGAGTCATCATTGTGTTATCGCAGTGTTAGAGACAAAACATACCTCCTCCCACACCACTAAATATTTCATTGTCTTTTGCTGTCTGTAAATATCCAGTAATAACAAGGTTAGCCATACTGTTTTTTGCTTGTTTGTTTTATGTTCATATACATGGAGGCCACTGGGGGAAGTATCAAACCTTACCCAAAATCCCTGCAGTCTATAACTGAAATTAGGCAGGTATTTGTTGCAATAATTACATTAGCTTGATCTGGAAAGTTTCTATGTTTTCTACAGTAGCATTTTATGGTGAAGTTATTTGTTTGTTTTTTTTATAGACAGATTTTTATCCAACTTTTTGCCATTATGGGATACTAGGATAGCAAAATTCGAACACTTCACTGTTTTATGCCAAGAAACAGCAACAAAATTAAATAGGAACCAATGAGTCTTAGCCATGAGCACAAAGCCACATAAGAGCTGTAGTATTTGCTGTTGTCTTACAATATACATATTAATACTACCACAAATCAAATACAAAATAAATAATTAAAAACAAACATTAAAATATCATAACAACAACATAATGATGGAGTTAAACTATTTTATTGACAGCTGGAATAGAATAACAATACACCAAATTGTGCATTTACTCAACAATATAACAGTTTGCCAAAGAATCTGCAAATATACTTGTGTTTCAAATGACAGTGCGGTGAGTAAAACTAAAGTTACACCACTTCTGATAACATTCAGGTCCTCAAGGCAGTAATACATGAGCAACAAATGGAAAGCAATGCAGATGGGCATATGCTGCTTAATGCTTTGCTGACATTAGTTTATGCTAACATTTCTTAACACTAATCTACAGATGGGATGGAAAATGTTCAAAAATGACAATATACTGTACTGTAAATGGAAGTTTGAGATCCTTAAATGGCTTGGTGATACTTAAAATTTAAAGTTTCAACAGAGGAGCTCTCCCTCCGTTTTGCTGCCACAGTACAACACTGAAGGGATTGGAGAAACTCTCATCAAATGTGTTTAAGGAATGTGTAGCTGAGAAAAAGGATAAACAGTATGGTTAGAAAACCTTCCCTGGATAAATTATTATCACTGAGGATTTTCCATCAGCATTGCTTCCAACAGTTGCCCATATCACATGTTCCTGACAGCATGAGAAGGCCTGTAAACTGTCCCATCTAGTATCCCAAAACCAAAACATCACCTTCTTATATGTTGTATTTTCAGGGGCCTTGGGGAAATGTCATGTCCTCAAAAGGCCTCAAATGATGGTTAGTGGTGAGACTTTAAGGCTGTGAATGCTTTAGATGAAATTGCTTTAGATTAATGGAAAAATGAAAAGTTTTTGTGTTCAGAGGATTTGGGATTCATAGAGAAAGGTGAGAGAGAAATTAACAAGGAATGTCGCAAAATTATGAAACTCCATGGCACTTAGATTCACGCCGGGGGCACCCAACTTAAACATGAATTCACTCAAATGTGGGACGCTTGAGCAGATGGCATGTGGGGGAACGCTTTTATGAGGGGTGGCTTGGGGACGGCCACTGAGGAAAAAGTTTGGGAACCGCTGCCTCTGTAGCACAGCAGACTGGAGGAGATGTGTTGCTTTTGGGATCCACCAGCCACCGTTTCATAACATCCGCAGAGGAGCTGCATCTACCCTTTCATCCTCCCACTCCTCCACCTCTTCCCCCGGAGAGAACATGATATGATATGTGTCTAGAAATGCACACACTGTCACTCTAAAAGAAAAGGACACAAATAGTGCTCTCTTTCTGTCTAATCAGTAAAACCATGAACTTAAAAGGGAAAATGATATGGACAATTTAAGCTCAGGTAACAGAAAGGTTTTTTTTTTTTAAAGAACTTCAAAGGGATTTCTACCCACATTCACTTTTTAGGTTGATCTTCTGCAGAAACAGACAGAAACAGTTTTGCCTGTGCACCCTTTTTGTGTGAATTATCAGGTTTACCAAATCTGCCATTCCTTAACTCAACAAAATAAAAAAAAGCTAAACATTTCTGCCTTTGTGCATTAAGGTTTGCTCAATGACCGCACATACATGTGCACACAAAGGTCGTCATATTACAGTCAAAACAGTAATGTGAATGATGCATGTGAACTTGAACACGGCAGACGTGACCTTTGTGCTTGTTTTGATTTCATCTGGCAACAGAAGCACACTCATTTTGCACTGAAAGAAAAGGTGACAATCTTTCCTGGTAGCCAATTGGATAATAACTTTAATAAGTTAGCCTAGTTAGTTAGTGACCTAGGCTTATAGTGTCCTTAATCCAATAAAAATTGAAAAGCCTCCAAAAGCCCCATCAGTACATTATTTCATGTCTATTATATGTGTGCTGAGTCAACAGGAAGGCAGTCTGCTTGGCCAGAGGAGGACTCTGAAACAATAGGTCCAGACATGTGGAAGCCAAAGGATGCCTAAAAGACTTTTCGAGTGAGCGACTTTCATTCACTTTCATTGGAGTAATTGGGATGCCATTGGCTTATTAAGGTGCCACAGAACTGAGTAGTACTAATGAGAGAAAAGGGAAAATGTCTGGTTTTGCAGAATGTCAACCTAAAAGGCAGTCGGGGTGGAAAAGGACCTCCACACGACTCCAGTACAACTCTTACAGATGGCTAAATTGTTCTTTTGTTTTTATCATTTTACTCTATTCGATTGAAACCACAATGTACCGTTATGTGCATTGAAACATCAATAAAGAAAGTGTAAGATAGTGTAAGTTCTAAGTTTAGAAAATAAGTCTTGTTAAGAAACAGGTCAGAATGTTTGAATATCTACTCTGCAAAAAATGTTTTTTGCTCAGTTTGTTCAATTAAGCCCACACCAAGGAGTGGGGAGAATACACAAATAGTCTGTTGAAATATCAGTATATCAGAAATTCATTAAGAACATACGCAAATCTAATCATTTCCTTAGATGACACTTAAATTACTTTAAGTAATGGGTTGAAATGGCGACACTGTAAAACCTTTTTTTTTTGCGTCATTTTGATTACTTTATGTGACAATTCTTAGTCCTTAGCCCTGACAAAATGTATATCGGTGTGTTTAAGGCCTCTACTTACATTACAATTGATAGTAATACATAATTAACATCCATGTGGCAGACACAATCAAAATATGGGTGAATGCAAAAACGTACATTTTTGGTGCTGAGTATGTCAACTAGAACATCTACGTATACAGTTCATTAGCTCATTCAGTTGCCTTCAAAGTGACAAAATGTCACAAACAAAATTCAGACTGGTGAACGAGAAGCTTCTGATGAGCAAAATTACACAGTCAGTTTTTAATCAAACAAACATTAATTACCCTTAATTCTGCTAGCAATGTTGGCATATATTTCATCTCACTCCCAAACAGTTAGAGAAGAAAATCCTCTCGCATGGGTCAGCTGTATACACGTTTTACACCAAACTCACACTAATGCACCTGTAGCCATCATAGAAAACCCATCGTTCACTGCATGCACGCCATACCACTGCTGCCATGCTGCTCCACCCTTGAGAGGAACTCTTAGGAGCAATTTTTAGCTTTTAAATGCTACAATGAACAATCAGCTCTTTGTTAACATTGATTAATACTAGACAACACCTATGTGTTGTACAGGCAGCTGCTGCAGGTTAGATGTAGATAGATGGGAAACTTCTATGATGGTTACCAATATAACTTTGTGTCTCAAGCTCTCTTTGTGATCTATCTTCACTAAATCTAGATCATCATCATGCAATATGACTTTTGTTTCGGCCACAGAGTCTTTTTTTCTTCTTGAGAACAGAAAGTACTCTGCCTATGGATTGCTGAAAGAAAAATGAATGCCAAGAGTGTAAACTTTCCTCTTTCATTGGTCCTCAATTGGGAAATCAGCCCTCACAATATGCTTCGATTTTGGCACAAAAGAACACTGACAAAAACACATTCCTTGGGTCACAGAAAGAGGAGTTAATTGATTAAAAAAAAATATATATATATATATATATATATATATATATATATATCATATGTGTATATATTTGATTTATACAACTTTTCTAATATCAACTTTTCTAATATCACCTCCTTTTTAAAAACAGTCTTGTTTTTTACTAGCTACCAGGCAGTTGTTGTTATCATTAGATTAAAATCCATGCTCTTCAATGTCATTTTAGGTTGTGAAAAATGGTCCTGCATTTTTCAAATCACAAAATCGAATCTTACATGGCCTATTGTTTTCCAGCTCCTTCTGTAAACAGAGATTCCTCAGAGACGACAGAGTAAGTTATGGAGAAAAAACACATGAACTCTGGAATAAAATTATACATATAACAAGTGATTTTCACTTCCTTTTTTCAGATTCAAGATTTTTCAAGGTGTTTTAAATCGTAAAAATCGTGCTGCTTTATCATTTTCCTCATCAGGACATTATGTCGCAATAAATCAGAGCAGTAAAACATTTTGTCCTGTTGAATATTATGAGTGAAAATCACTGGCTAAGTGTATCATTTTCCACAGTTTGCACTGAACAAATGAAAAACTGCAGTGACTTGATGCTTTTTGATTATTGCTTTACAGAATGTAGCTAATTGGTTTCAAAATAAACACAGTATTAATATCCCTGCAACACTGCTACTGGCAAAACAGAGGCTTATTTTGCAAAGTTTTTTGAAGAATAAAGTTTACACCAAATTGTATGATTTATTTAAAATATTAATAAGAGAAACTAAATTTTGTTTTGTTTTAGATCTCAGTTATATTGTGTGAACGGAAAAAATGCCAAAATGAAATTCAGTAAACTTTGATTCTGAATTAAATTGCTACATATGTATCATCAATTAAAGTTCAGTTTCAACCGAACACAATGCATTTCATTTCTCCTCTGTCTTTGGAGCGTAGAGCTCATGCTTAGTCTTATCAACTTGTCTGCTGCTAATTAATTAGAAGTTTTAATCAGTCATGCGGATGCTACCAGCTAATGCTACAATCTTACGGTAACTAGCAAGGATATCCCTTCCCTCCCTCAGATTTGAACATTAATCAACTAAGTCATTATATATTAACTTTGGCTCACTCCAAAAGACACTAACAACAATAATATTTACACATAAAAAAGACATTAAGAATCATAAAGTGCCCAAATGAAAGACATAGACTTTTGTCCTTTAATAAACTATAAATTTCTCTACAGTGTGCACATTGTGTTCCCTTTAAGTTCATCCTATTTTTGTGTCCTTTTTTTTTTTTTTTTTTAAATCTGTGAAACCTGACGTCAGTCCAGACAGTTCCTTTGTTTGGATGATGCAAAGTACATTTCATGCTTCCTTCCTCTCTCTTTTCCTTTTCCTCCCTCTCTTCCTCTCTCCACGCTGAGTCGTAGCATGGCTAATCACCAGGTGCCTTGGCGGTCTGTGGATTAGGGCTGTAATTTAGAATAAAAGGGACGCTTCTCTGCACAGGCTGAATACTGCTGTCAGATGTTGTGAGTGGTTGTTTCTATTCCTCCCTCACAATAGCACATGCCACAAGGTAATTGAAGAAGAGAGAGGAGAAGACACTTGCTGGTAGAAATTGGCACAGTAGAAATTGTTATTAGACAACTGTTAGCCAAAGGTTTAAAAAAAAGAGAGGAGGAATCTCAAAAGTCTACTTCTACAGTATTAGCTAAAGAGCACTCCAAACTACAATTAAACTGGGATGTACAGCAAGTTTTCAGCCCTACACTGTCAGCTAGGCTACTGTCCTCAATGCTTTTGGAAACTTTTGTCTTTTTTTGTTTTATGTATCAGTGCTACAACACAGGTACAATATCTGCCCCTGCACTTGATGTGACCTGCACCACCAGGTGGATGTGGAAATTTAGAACAACACAGAACAGAATTGAACCAAATGAGCTCAAACATCCCATTTATACCTGTCTGTTTCATGCCAGTCGCATCACGATTGTGTCCCGATGACGTTTCACCACGTTGCATTTGGATGTGATGGTCACATGCATGCATGTTTTACCAATTTGATATAAAACAAAATGTTGCATGCAGAAAACCCAATTTTGTTTGGCTATGGCGCCAGATATCTCTTTTTTCCACTTAAACATACATCTTCAGAGGCTGCGAATCCGAAGGTTCTGCATCATGACGGGTTTAGGTTGATACCTTGAGACTTTCTGGCTAGAATGAAATGGAGTAATTCAGACAATCAGATTTCTGTTTTCATTGTGTCTCTGGTAAACTTAGGCCCTCCCTCATAAGCTGGAAGTCACTATTTGGACACAATCAATTTGCCACAGATTCAAGAAACAACCAGGTAAAATGGGGTCTCAGATCACTTTTTCTAAAAATTTCCAAAGCTGCATGTTTTCATCCTTAACATAAACAACACCAACTAATTTACCTGATCAGAGCCTGCCACAAGAGAAGAAGAATTAGTCAAATCAGCTATTGTCAGGATGGATTGTAATGAAAATGGCTCTCAGGGCATTCTGGCTTATGGTCTTTGGGAACTCAGAATCTGCTAGTTCTTCTTTTAAACCTTATGTATCCTCTCAGGAGCTTTATGTACCTGGCATTGCAGGTAAATGCGATCAACTGCAGTCTGAAATTTACAGGTAGGATAGAAACTCAGCAGTCTTCTGGATCCCTAAGACCAGGTAGAGATCTAGATTATTTCAGGAGTCAAAAGGGGATTTCATTCATGCCTGCGCCACTCGCTAACACATAGTACCAAATGGACTGAACACTGAGGGGCCAAATGTGTGACACAAAAACCCAAAAGCTCAAGTCAGAGTGTTCGAAACCAAAATGTCTTGGTTGGTTACAACAAATAAGCTTAATTTCCTCTTAAAGTCCTCTGCCGTCCGCATGCTCCTGCAAAACGGGAGGCTGGCGTCTCAAGCAGTCTGAGGGCAGTCTCGCTTTTTCTCCAGATTCGTGGAGTGACAGATAACACTCAGGAGCTGTCCAGCCCCTTAATGAGGACTCACCGAGACAACAAGCAGTCCTGGGGATGAGAATTGAACGTAGGCTGTGAAGAAGGCGCGTAGCTGAAGCGAAGCCGAGCCCGCCGTGTATTGTGGTCCCAATACGATTTGATCAATGTCGGCAACCGAGTTCTCCTTTGAAGTATCCTCATTAAGCAGGTTTTTGTTTTTTCATCAAAGAGATCTGAAGAGAGCAAAATTTTCCTGCGAGTCTGAGGGGCGGTGGGTTGCAACAACAAAAGAAATGTGGTTCCCATGACTCTCTGGAAACAGTCTATTGCAATATCAAAAGAATTACAGTACATTTCCAATGAGTGCCAAAATGACCTACTAGTTAGTAAAGTCATTTCCCAATCAGGGAGTGGTTGAGTCCCAAGTGTGGTTGGACCTGTCAAAGGGCCTCTTGAGCAAGATACCCGGGCATGGTTCCCGGGGTGTAGGGCTACAGGATATATAAAAATGTGTCTAAGAATTTGGTTGGGACAGCGATGGAATCTTAGACGCAACAAAAAAACTCTACGTTTCTGCGCGAGTCTTAGGATCGCTCACAACAGGGCCCAATGGTGCTTTCCAGGGACATCTGGGAGGAGTGGCGGATGAGTGGTGCCATCGTCGGGTCCACCATGGAGGAGGTAGGGAAGAGCTTATACCAGCCAATCACCATTGTGCTGAGGTCCAGCTCCTCCAGTAAGATTCGTGCTACGCCCATGAAGCATTTGCGGTCCATCCGTCCATAGTTGCCCCAAACAATCACCTAGAAGGTAGCAAAACATAAGACAGTCATGTATGCATACTATTTTAGCATTTCTGCATTTACAACAGAGTTGATTAATTCAGCTTTAGCTCATAAACACCTCCACAAAAAGAAATTGCTTTTACACAAGTGTTCTACAAAACTAATCATTCATATGATTGATAAATATTTTATCTTACTGACAACACACAATGAAACCTTCTTCGATTTTTCCAAAAAGTCAAATATGATACAACAGTCACAACAATATAATACTGAAGCACTAGCATCCAAATCTAGCAGCCAGCTGTTTCTTGGGTCTGTTTTGACATCATGAATTCATAAAACAATCCTGTTCTCTGGAAAACACACTTAAACAACAAAAATGATGGATCAATCATTAAAATTACTGTCTGGATTACATTCACTCAGAACCACAAATGAAGCTGCAGGAAAGTCAGGATCACAAAGTTAGCTGGATTCACCTTCTAGGGAACATGAAATTGAATTTGCTAGACCAATTTCTCCAATAGTCGTCAACATTTTCAGCCTGGACCAAAACGATGGAATGACCAGAATTATATAAACAACTTTGAAAATGGAGTTGTCTATAAATTGTTTAGATTTGTGCCTTGAGTTTCCCTGTTGACTGCCACCACAATTATTCATAAAAGTCCCACAATGAACCCCTGATGAAATTTAACCCTAACCCTATGAAATTTTAAATTCAGTGCTGCAAATAGCTGCCCACTGTGTGACTTCTGGGAGACCTGCTCCACTTCCACTTCACAGTTTATATTTTCAATCTATATTAATATTCAGATTAAACTGATTAAGATTGCATAATCTTATCGATCGGCAAAGTTCTGTCCACAGTTAGATGTTCTTAAAGATCATCTCAGGGTCTCCTGCTCACTAAGGAGAATTCAGTTAATTTCAGGGGGCTTAGTGCCTTAAGGTGGCTTCAAAGGCCCTTGAATCATGCACATAAAACAATCCGGTAGTAATGGATGGCCAGACAGATTAATTGACGTAGTGATAAGGTTAAGAGGGCGGGGGTTAATTAGCATTAATCCAGATGGTTTGGAAATCTGTTCTGAAGCAATACCGGATCACGACAGGTTCTCTCCTCATTGCAGAGCAGGCTGAGGTTTCAATTAAAGCAAATGAAGAGGGATTGTGTGTGTGTGTGTGAGTGTGTGTCTGTGCATGCATGAAGCCGTGTGCGTGTGTCTCGTGCCTCGCAGCCCTAAAGAGCTCTCTG
>JBCAUF010000061.1:29063751-29074080 GCA_038406115.1 Haemulon aurolineatum | reverse complement strand
GATTGCTCTACTCTGCTCCCTCATTCACTGTAGCCTCTTGTGTTCAGTCACTGCAATGGTTCTGCTGGTGATGATTGTGGCACTTAAGTGACCTGAAAGAAAGCAAAGCATAGCCTTTCTTATTCCATATCTCCAAGATTACCTGAAGAGAGGTCTTGTTTTGACTCATCTTCACACACTCTGTTTGCTGTATTGTGTAAAATGCCAGACAAAAGAACAGAGTCTTTGCTGAATGTGATATCTGCTTTTGAGTAAATTAAAACTAATCCTGACAATTTCTTTATATGAAATGATTGATGGCATGAAACTCTTCCTCACTGTGGATTGCTGCTGGAGGGGGTGCAATCATCTGAATTTGTCCCCCTCAAGTAACTTCGTCAAGTGTCTCAGTCCTGGACTCCTGGCTGTCTGAGTGGTGGGGAAACAAAAACAAAAAAGGGAACCAGCTCACAAAAGCACATGATGCATTGCAAAGAAGTGTTACATGTTATACCTTTAATACATGAAAGAAAAGAAATTTGCTGTCAGTTATTTAGGGATGTGAAACCCATTTAGGGTCATTTGTGTTCACAAAGGGGTACATAGCTATCTTATCTAGCTTATCTTAAGACTGTGTAAATATTCAAAACATGCACACATACACTAGTCAAACAAAGGATGATTCGTTCACTGCCAAGGGGTTACATAGGTGCCGTATACGCAACTCTGTTGTTACAATCTACTGGCTTCAGTGATCCAAGTCTCTCCGAAAGTTGCGATGAAAACTACGCTCTTCATTGAATTTATGAGTCATTCCAAAACCTTCTCAAAATAGCAAAACATCTTTAAGGGCAAGAAGTTTTTTTAAATAGACTATTGATGAGTAAATTCAGACCAACCTTTCCAAAATGGATGTAGAACATCTTGAGATTAAACACTTCCAGCGGAGGATGATGATGATCTAAATTTAATACACTTCTAGGTCACAGGAAACTGGTTAAGCTGTCAGAGAAATGACAACCAGAACACGCCTTTATCATCTGCAGGTTTTTGTTTTTTGTTTTTTTGTTTTTTTATAAAAGTGGCAATCTAAGTACATAGTTTATTTCCCAAGTGTCATCTGCTGCTGAATGCAAAGTCACATTACAAAAAGACACCATATACTATATGCAAAAAAACTGATCCGCTGATTTTATATCACCCATAAAGCTGAAGTTTTCATGCATTTACAGAAAAATGGGGGGGATCAATGTACATTTTCTGCAGCTGATTCTGTACTGTAATTCAGTACAGAAAGAAATAGTGTATGCAATGTTAAAAAAAAAAGCAAAATACTGCAACTTTTATTTTCTCTTGTTAACAGTTTTCTTAGTGGAGGTTCTCTTTTTTCAGTCCTCAAAGTAATGTGTCTCTCTTTTTCTTTTCTTTTCTCTTCTTGTCTTTTTTTATTCTTTATTACATTATTTCCAGTTTTGTTTACTTATTTGTTTGCTTGTCTTTTATAAAAAGATTAAGGATATATGTTTGATACCTGAAAGAACACAAAAAGCTTACACGCTTCATATTAAATGAAAAAGAATACAGGTAAAACATTATTTTTTAAATGATGGCATAACCTAGAATTAGACTTAATAATTTGCAGAGACAGTATAGAACTGCAGGAGCCACCACACATCAGACTGATCCACATTAAAAACTACCAGCAGTCTTCACTGCCATCTAGTGGCTGTTATAGTGAGAAACAACACTAAGTCATACTATAGCTCCTCTGACCCTTTGCTTTAGCTTCAAGACTCATCAGAGTAAATAGAGGTCATAGACAACATCTCTTGAGAACTGTTTTCTACCCAAAATTATTTTTTCTTCCTTCTGTTTTATTACTGTTATTGTAGTTTTTCTATCTCAGACTCCCATTTATCCTTTTTCTCAACCGCTTATGTTGTGCTTACCCGGAGAAGGGAAAGAAAGGTTTAAGATATGGGATGGAGCAAGATTTTACCACCGCATTGAGAACTGTTTTCACACGTAGAAGTGTAAATACAAATTCACAAACGCTCAGGACACAAACTAGGGCTTTTTATTTGAGTCAAAAGTTAGGACTACACACTGACGGTGTTCAGTAACAGCTGCTGCTACTGAGCAATTTTATAGTGCATCCAAATATGACTGGAAGCCACAAAATTCACATGTCCACAGTGCAAATACTGGAATAAGTCAAAAAAAAAAAAAACACAGAAGAGAGACCATGCAGCAAAATTAATAAAAATGCAGACTTGAAGATTTAGAAGGACGATTGGAGCACCCAGACACCACAGCAATATGAGGCATTTGATATACAGGAGCGGAATGATCTCCTGACTATTTAACCTTTCTTGACAGACAAGAAAGTTTGTCAACTGTAAATGAGAAAATGATTTTAGCCACCGTGCTTTCAGCTCAACAGTCCTGCTCCTCTGCTGCTGTACTTTCACACCCTCACTTCTCTGTAAAGCAGCCAACACAAAAGTTCATGCGTAAGGATGGTTCCACTTACAGTAAATAAATACAGATATACTGTATAGTTGGATTACTTTTATTGATTTTATTTTTGCATAAATACCAAAAATATCTTTATCTCCCTCTTATGAATTTATCTGTTAATAATTCTTGTTTACATCTGTATTACTGCTTACAGTATATAGCATAGCTGCACTCATTCTGTACATACTATTCTATTCATTTCTTTGTATTTAATCATCTTTATTTGTTGCATACGTGTCTGCATGCACTTTATAAATACACTGCAATCTGTTGGATTTCTGTGTGCGATAACATTAAAGTAAATTAAATCACATTAAATGTAATAAACAACATTATCATTTAGAGATAGATCACCGCCTCCCAAGCAGCCTACCTAAGACCATATCGTTTGTTGTTAGTAGCCTGCTGCCACTTGTAGAAGCTTGAATTCAAAGTAAAGGACATTAGTCAGATCTCCAAGGGTCGCTCGAGATATGGATGAATTCTTAAAAAGATTCAGTGTAGACTGCACCTGTATCAGGATGCCACACCTTTGTATATAACTCAACGGCATAAATATAAGTCCACATAGCATTTGTGGTCCTTCCACCTCTCCATACAAGATTTTGTTAAAGAAAATATCTTGGGCTTTAATAATATATTTTACCTGGGGAATCTGCTACTAATGGGAGAGCAAACCAAACACTTCAGTCATACTCATGCTCATGTCAAAAATCTATACATTGATTAATTTATGATGTTTGTATGTTCACAATTTTCAGCCACATATGATCAGATTATAAAACAGAGGCCCCTGGCCATGAACATACCATGGAAATAAAAGGGGGATGAATAGAAATGGAATGCTATAGAAGGTTATGATTGAGAAAAGATATCTAGGACCTTCAAAGATCACAACCTGAGTGCATAACTTGGTCAGTCATCTACTGGCAATCTGCAGGGTTGGTCCAAACAATGCAACCTGCAAGATATTATTACTGGGACCCATGCGTATTAAACTAATATCAGCCCTATAATAAACAACCCCAAGACACACATGACATATTGTATTAACTAAATAAACATTTGTTGTGTTGCACAATAAACATCAACAGAGTCATACACAGGAAATAAAGCTTACCTATGGCCTTGTGACCAACTACCGGGTCTGGGAACAGCTGTGTGTGTTTTTTATTTACATCATTATTCATATGCTTACTTAGGCCCTGTTTACACCAGGTATCGATATATCTTGGATAATCCGTTCACAAGTGCACTTAGTACAGTTGTAAATGCACCCAATGTGTCCTCAATGCATCTTGAGATCTAATCACTGAGACCACATTCAGCGGTGGTCTGGGACGCATATGGCCACATAATTTTAGCAGCGTTAACTGGGCCACAGTGAAGGGCTGACCTGACGTCCTTTGTAAGTGCAAAAAAAACAAAAAACAAAAAAACATTGTCTGATTTCTACTTGGTATACTGTGATTTCAGTATTACATTACACTACACTGACATACAAATAGAGCACTCATCTACATAGATACACCCCAAAAACTGCCAGAATAATGGGAACACTTGACACACATTAGCAGAGAATACCTAAGTAGTGATCTTTGAGGGTCCTAGATATTATTTCTGGATCACAACCTTTTATAAATGGTCATGTCTGACTCCCAAAGAAGAAGGGTTTGCCTCAGCTAAAAGACCCCAACCCTAAGCATGACAGCAAAAGGCCAGACTAAAACAGACATCTCTCTGTAGTCATCACACATTTTAACTCTTTAAAGTCTTTTTGCCTCTCTTTGTGGTTGTTTTACAGCACCTATAGTCGTTAAGCATCTCTTTGTGGTCATTTGTATATTTCAATCTCTTAGTTGTTTTGCATCATTTTAAAGTTGTTTTTTGTGTCTTGATAGTTGTTTCGCATCTTTTTATTGCTTCTTTGTGTGTAGTGTAGTTGTGTGGCTCTTTGTAGTCATTACGACCAATAAGAGGCTGTAGGCCTGTGACAAGTGGGCCAGTTCAGTAACCCTTCCGTGCACAGACAATTAGCCTACAATTATTATGTACAAATTCAAGTACACGCATCTTTACCCCCACTCAAATCACATATACACATTTTACGCAGGCAAACTGTCAGTTATAGTCCAATTGAACTTGGACATTCTGCTTTCAATCAGCAACTTCTGCCATCACTGCCTGATTGGATTCATCGAACTATTTTGATAGACTGGTGAATAATTTCCTTGTTGCTTGCTCACTTCAGGTGATTATTTTCTTATATCTGTGACTCACCATTTTTGCTGTGTCTTGCACTTATTGTTGCTTTTGTTAAATCAACAAATCATTTGATTATTATGTCAATCAGCCTTGACAGACACATGTGGATGGACTGGCACAAAATCTAAACATCCACAGTTTCCAGACAACAAACCATAATGACTTTGTCTGCTGACTTTTTATGCAGTCTTGTCAAATCATCGAATGGCCTAGTTACAAGAGTGGGGTAAAGTCAAAATGACTGGATGAAACTATACATATTGAGATTTTCTTGCTGGACCAGTATGGCTCCTGAACCAGTAGCCTACTCTACAACAGTGGAAACTACTGTCTACTGTAATTATAACGGCAAAAGAGTGCACAGAGGTGTTCATCTTGTCACATTTTTTTTTTTTTTGGTTTTGTTGTTAATGTTTTGTATAATTTATGAATCAGAAGACAGTATGCAAAAGATTCAAAGATAAAATAATGATTGTTGATGGACTGTGAGTTTCAGGGTTTGCAGTAGTTGTGTAGGTGGCGTGGTGGGAGAAAAAGACCTGCTTGTTATCAACTATGAACGCTTGTAAAAAAAAATAAAAAAGAAAAAAAAAGAAAGAGAAGAAAAAAATCAGTGTAACCCACACAAAGCTGTGTCAGCTGACACGATGGTGAACTCAGATACGACAGCAGCGGCCTCATGGAGACAGTTGCCGTGGAGACCGGCGCACGTCATCCTGTAGCGGTTGCCATGGTCCTCCTGACGTCAAAGCCCCTCGCAAGATGCTCAGGAAACCCCCTGGCGAGGTCACCATGGATACTGGCGGGGGGAGGGGTGGGGTTTAGAGGAAGCGGAAGTGTCAGAGCAGGCGGAAGTGGTACTGCCCTGAATACCCTGAGCAGCGAGCGGAGGACGGCTTGATAAACTCCCATCGTTCAGAGAGTAAAATCGGGATTCCTAGTTGGCTCTAAATGTGAGTTCACTTGCATATCACTCGATTATTGTTTTATGTACAAGACAAGGAGGGTCTTTCGGGGGGGAGGAGGGGGACAGCAGCCCCAGCGGTGGCCCCATTCCCTGCCTCTGCGGCGGAAGGTGCCTATTGTGGTCAGGGGCTGGGTGTGAGGATTTAGGCCGAGACTTTGTGGACGAATAACGAGAAATAACCCGTAAAACACCTGCCGTGGTGTTGCTTGTGCTCTTTGTGCTGTCGAGTGTGCTGTAAATGGTTTAATTTTGAAGGCCCAGACTCCGGTCGATGCCATGCGTGGTGCGCGGTGACCGTGTCGAGAGGGGGGGGGGGGAGAGAATCAGCAGCAGCACCCG
The DNA here is from genome assembly GCA_038406115.1 of Haemulon aurolineatum. NCBI lineage: Eukaryota > Metazoa > Chordata > Actinopteri > Lutjaniformes > Haemulidae > Haemulon > Haemulon aurolineatum. The sequence continues at coordinate 29,068,010 of JBCAUF010000061.1, read as the reverse complement.
AGTCTGGCCATTTTGACAGCTTAGCCGCGGCCAGGCCGTCGTACGAGCAGCCTATACGTTTTTAGCAGCCAGTGCTAAGTACACGGCACAATAGACGGCGCAAGGCTAGCGCTGGGCTGCTGCCGTGCCCAGAACAACCGACATATCTGGCCTCGTTATCCGCAGAACTGACGGAGCATTGTAAATGGCGATGAATTCAGTTTAGGTCCGTCAAGGCGCACCGCTAGTGAAACGATATGGATGCTAACACACCCTTCTTATTTCCCGGGAGTTTCCCTCGAAACACGACTGCATTAAAAAAAAAAAAAAAAAAAAACTTTATGTCGATGTCATTTGGCTGCCAGGGGACAGCTGTGAAACGGAACAGACGCCATATTTAACCCTCCAGCTATTTCAGCTTCTAACTGCACGGTATCCGCACACATCGGATCGCCGTTCAGATTGAACTGGGTCAGGTCCCGTTAGCAGTGGAGCTAGCAGTGGAAACTAACGGCCGCGCTCTGACGTTCGGTCGGCACGCTCGCGGTAATCTATCTCACCATCTTAAAATTCCGCAGGGGAATGCGACAAGGAGGGCGTAGCTGTTAGCGGGCCGACCGAACGCCAAACCGTCACATTCTCGGCCTGGAGGCTGTGTTCGAGCGCTCGTGTCAGAAAACGTTGCCCGAGGGCCGCTGTTTTTTGTTTGTATTTTAAACCTGTTCACTGTATCTCGACCGGGTTTGCTGTTTGAAGGCGGTGTTGCCATTTTTTTTCTCGGTGCGCATAAGCCCGTTAACCTTAATAGTGCACGGCATTGCTACTGTTGAATGTTTGCAAGATAAATTGTAGCCGACCGAAGAGGCCGAGTTGGATCATTTTTATCCGATGTGCAGGTCACTGCGGCGGTTCGCGAGCGCTTGGTTTAATACGCATGTAAGCGTGACGAGCGGCATTTTACCCGGTGCTAAATGCTAACTCGGGGATGCTAAAATATGCTAAATTAATACAGATCAACCTCGAAGGCACACCACGGCTATTGAAATGACATCCGACAACGTGAACGCCACATGCAGTCGGATGTCGGCTGATTTCCCTTATGTTGCGCACAATTGTTTTTGCAACTATATATATTTTATCCAGTGGCCCGTCTGACTCATTGCTCAATTTGAAAACCTTTGAGCGATGAAATCATCGACCATGTTGAATACACGTCAATGTAAAGATATGCTAAAAATCGGACTTGAGTCCGACTGTAAAGGTGACGGAACACAATATGAACAAGGCTGCAACTAACGATTATTTCCATTATCATCAATCATTTTTTCCCTTGATCAACCAATTAAGTTTGGTGTAGAAAATGTCCAGATGTGCTGAAAAATGTTATCAGTGTCACCCCAAAGCCCAAGATGACGTCCTCAAATGTCTTATTTGTCCACAAGCGACAGATATTCAGTTTAGTCAGATTTAATAGCTGTAATTTGAGAATTTAATCTTTTTGTATTTAAAAATGACTCCCTGAATAATCAGTTATCATCAGTTGGCCATTAATTTAATAGTTGACAACTAATTCATTAATTGTAACAGTTCTCAATTTAAAAAATGAGACAAGAAAATGAGGTGAAAATACATGAGGTATGAAAATATTTAGTTCTATAGAATATATGCCATCTTCGTGAATTTGCCACCCTTTTTACAGTAATTCATTGTAGTGGGTTTTTCATAAGCATGATGTTTCCATACAATCATTGTGTGACCATGTTGATGGTAGAGCCTGCTGAAGGAATAAGTAAATCACCTTGCACCAATACCTTCTTACCCTTTATTTATTATACCCTGAATTATTCAATGTGTGATTGAAAGATGGTGTGTGTAATATAATATATAATAGATTGGTTTATAAAATGTCGTAAGGTAGTGATAGCCCACAGCAATTTACCAGAATCCAAATGAACATCCACTAATTGCTGATTTTGCCCAGCTCATGCTGAATAATCAGATTTAGTACACCATCATATGAAGCATGGACATCTGGAAAATGCCCAAGTATTTGTCATTTTTGTAAAAATCTGATGAAAATGATTAGGGCCTAATTGATTAATAAAAGATTATTTCTTTAAGAAATAGATAAATAGGTTTGTGTTTAAGTTGAAGTTACATGATGAGATTAGCATTTAAAGTAATACTTATTTCAATGTACCTTAAATGTTTAAGAATTAGAGTAAAAGCCGCAAAGTTCACACCCCCTTTCCCATAATCATTATTAAAACTGGTTTTGTATTTTAATACGAAACAAATTTCTCTCATGTCAACCACAATGCTAGTGAGTTTTCAACAGCTTTGGATGAAAAATGATGAGTAGTTGAGGCAAAAAATAGTTCAAATACTTAAAGTCCAAGAAATGATTCTTCATCGGTGTGCTATCTATCAAAGCTTGTACCTCTTTTGCACTCTTTAGGGAAACAAATCCTCAGTCACCCCCTGCTTCCACGTTGAAGCCAGAGGTAAGGAAGACATCAAGGGACACAGGGCGGTTTTTGAATGTCCCTCTGGTGGAAGGGTGGTGACTAAGCCAAGCATACAAACCAGGAAGTTATCACACTTTCTGGTGCACTAATCTGAGGCTGAAGCTGGGTTCTGGTGTCTGTGTTTTACATGGTTCATTCCATAGCCTTTTAAATGCGGAAATAAGGGAGCTTGGAGTTTAGAGGGACCTTGGGTTTCTTCTTGGTGAGTGTTGCGATAATGGAGGAAATGTGTGCTTGAATTTATAATGATCCAATACACTAATGGTCTTACCATTTTGTTTTTCGGTTAACGGATGGATGTGCACTCAATATCAGCAGATAATTGATTTTATGATTCAGGCTCTGATTCAGCACTGGAAATGTGCCATTGGTGGCAGTGACACCCAGCTGAGAAGCTAATAACTACTCTACAGACCATAGGAAGTGCCTCAAAGGATCAAAATTTGTGATAGACAGTTTTTGAATTTGTCCCCTGCCCTGCCACCTCTTAAGTTCTGCTTCACACTTGACCATTTCTTTTCCAAGACGCCCATTGAATAAATGGCTTATAATATGGATACCGTATTTTTACATCATGAGTGTTGCGCGTTGTTGTAGAAATCCCCTTTACAGAAACCTCTCTGTTCTTGATTGTAACTTTTTAAAAATCTATACGAATGTATATTCAATGTACAATTTGGGCATGCTGATTATTTGGTCAGAAACATAGCTTAAATATAAGATGACAACTGAACTACAATTGAATATCATGATGGATGCACTAACACTAAATGAAGGAAGATCATAAGTTGGCATGGAATGGATGCCTCTGTGCCATCTGACTTCCATTTGATATGCATCAATTATGTAATCACGGTTTTTAAATCAGTGAAAGATCAGTTCATCATTTCAGGTTATAAAATATAAGCTCTGGTGAAGGAGGCCACCGAAAGGACTGATGGAGCTGTTGTTGCTGAGGTTGAAAACATGATGTACATAGCTATTGGCCGTTGGTTTGGGGTGTTGTTTTGTTTTTTGTTTTTTTACTAAAGAAGAGACAGCTACAGTTGAGGAAACGGAATTGCTCATCTTGTGTCTGCAAAAAGACGACAGATAGTCTATAAACTGACGATGGGAAGTGGAGGTTCTTGACTGTTGCGCTTAAGCCAAGCTCTGCACAGCAGCATGAAGCCTGGTGGTGGCGTGACATGCTGTGCAGACGGTGGTTGTGAAGGTGGTTTGAACACAAATGCAATACAAGAAAATTCCAAGAGGAAAATCTACTGCTAGAGAACTTTCAGGAGATTTATTTTCCAGCAAGTGAACATTGCAAACAAAAAGCCAAATCCACACAGGAATGGCTTAAAACAAATATTAATGTCCTGGAGTGATTGCATTATACCTCAGTCCTATCAAAAATGTGTGGCAGGACCTGAAAATGTGATGTGCACAGTCGCCTATGAAATGCATCGGCTTGAGCATTTTTGCAAAGAGCAATGAGGGAGGGGGAAACTAGCTGATATAGGCATTTCCGGTTAGTTAAACTGTCAATGATGTTCTTGCTAAATGTTGACTTGTTGGGGTTGAATACCATAGTCAATTAATTTGAATTGTGAATTTATTTTGGCCACATTATGTCTGCAATTTTTCTCATTTTGGACACCTTCTTTGGAATTTGATAAATATAGTGGGGAATTTTTACAGTCCACTGTTTCATTAAAAAATGGCAGACCACATGGTGTTTTTCTTTCTTTGCAGACTTAGCAGAATTAC
>JBCAUF010000061.1:29049649-29061961 GCA_038406115.1 Haemulon aurolineatum | reverse complement strand
ATTATTTATAGCACTCGTTAGTAACAATGACAGTTAAAATGTTTGCATTTAGCTTCTTTTCATACAACAGTGTGTCACCTGAGCTGCAATCATTTTTGTTTTTCATGAATATTTTAGAGTCTAACTATAAAAGCACAAATTATGTAAGGGCAGCCTGAGGTTTTCTAGCACTGCTGATGTATTTATCGTTGAAGTTTGCTTGATTTTTATTTATTTATTTATTTTAAGGCTTTCTAGCATTGATTACGACTCAGTGCCTTCTTTTGTTGCCAGGTTCAGTGTAACCCAGCCCAGGAGGGTGGTGTACTCTGGGGCATATGTTAAGTTGGGACATAACTGAATAGCATAAACCACACTTATCTCACATGATGAGGCAGCAGACTGTTGCATGCTGTTATATTCTGTTAAGTTGAAAATCATCTTGAAATGCACCTTAAAGCACCAATTCCAGATTCAAACACTGGGAATAAGTTATTACGTAACTTGTGTGTTATCCACAACATTTTTCAATGAATTTATGTATTTAGTGAATATTGAACTATTTGAATGTAGGAATATCAGATGTTTATATTTATACTTACGTGCACTGTTAAATAAGTATGTGCCACCTCAATGTTGGAGCTTGACATCTTCAATAGCAGTGCTATACCGTCCAACTGAGCTGAGAATGGAGAGATGTCTGGCTGCACGCAATTCTGTGGTGCAATTTGCGTTATGAGCCTGTTTCATAGGCCGTGCCCACATGCACTAATCAATATGAAATGTGAGATTTTGGTTTAATTTAGAGATGCATGTTTGTGGCACCCCCTGTGGGCTAGGTCAAGAAATCTGTCAAAATTAATGATGATCAGACAAATGATCCAAAGAAACCCCAAATCTGCAATATTGCAGTTCCACAAAGCTTGACATCAAATGGTGGTAACTTGATATAAGGTGATAAAGTTGAAATCCAAAATAGTGGATGTCCTATTGACGATTATCAGATCATGCTAATTAGCACCACAACACATCCATCATACTATGTATTATTTAAGTTGAGTTTATCCAGTCATATATGCTTTTTAATGTCAGTTTTTTGCTTGTCGTTGTTCTTGTTGCCGTTAGGTTGGGGCTCGTCGTTCATCCTGGCGAGTCATCTCCAGCATCGAGCAGAAGACGGAGGGGAACGAGAAGAAACAGCAGATGGCACGCGAATACCGTGTAAAGATTGAGGAAGAACTCCAAGAAATCTGCAATGACGTGCTGGTACGGAGATGGATGGGCAAGGGCAGGCAGGCAGGGAGCGAGGGGGTGTGAATGTGGAGAGGGAGAAAGGACAAGATGGGTGCTGATGATAACAGGAGGATGGGGGTGAGTGGGACAGAAGCTATATAGAGGGAGCAGAGGAGGAAGCACACTGGAGCCGATCCCTGAGGAAAGAATAACAGTCACATGGTGGTACTCGTGGAGACATTAATAATGTTGCTAGCAGCAGCACTAGCAGCTGTTTGAAGTTGTCAAACAAAGCTTTAATTTTCCTGTTCTCTGCACTTGGGTATCTTTGCCTCATGTCTGTAGTTAGTGCAGAGGCAAAAGAGTGCTTGACTGGAGAGGCAACGCTGCACCACAGGTCATGTGAAGTCGCCTATAGTTCACAGGAAGGGGTGGTGAACGGCTTATGTAGAGTTTAAAAAAGACGTTTTTTTTTTTTTTAATGAATTTATTTTCTGAACCTGTTTGCACTACTAGATAATCATACATACATGTAAATAGCGCACGAAAAAAAAACAGGAGCCTGTGTTGGTTATGACGTATGACTGCAGATAAGGGATGAGAAGATAAAATTAGAGGTTTAATGAGCCATGGATCTGGATCGATATATCGAGTCAGTGATCCAGTGTCATTGATCCTTATTTAAGATGCGCCTTTATTTTGGAACTCCCACTGGCAAGCAGCCAAGAAAAAGATGGTAACAACATGTACGTCCCTCCCAGGAATAACTTAGCAGTGTGGAAATATTTTGGGTCAACAGGCAATGCACATGCCATGTGCAAACAGTGCAGTTATGGGGTGAAATGCCTGGCTGCCTGGACATCTCACTCTGTTGACCGCCAAGTTGATGCTATCGAAAAAATGCACATGCAGTGGGAAATTCAACCAAATCGTTCTGTCAGGAGATGCAATGGCTTAAACCAGTAGTGAGTAAGGAAATGTAAATAACATAATTGAGCTATGAACAAATGAAAAGTCTGCCAGCTGTTAGGCTAATTTTGGTAAGCTAATAATGGTTACTGTCAAAAAAACAGTTGTTGGATAATGTGCCGCTGTCGCTTTGACTCAAATGCTTGCCAGATGGTCATTTCGTCAGTTTTTATCATGTCGTTTTATTAATCTCTCTAACTATTCTTAAAACTCATGCAATTCATATTAAAAAAACAACTTGAAAATTATTAGAGGTACTTGGATACCCTAATTTTTGTTTGAGTTTGCAGAGGTTTGATTTTCTAAATCTGCTGATGTATAAATGAATTTCACTGCACCATTTTTAATAATCAGCTGCTAACATATCAATACCCCAATATGTTAGCAGCTGATTATTAAAAATGGTGCAGTGAAACACGGGAAAATAAGTAAAAATGGAAACTAAACAAAGTTGGTGGCCATCCAAGTATCAAATTTCTTCCTTGCCTGTTTGTTGTTATCATCTGTGAAACAATGGCGTTCAGTAATTGTGCTTGACACGCAAGCTAGGATATCAAACATGCTGTAGTCAAATTGTTGTGGAAAATATAGCTTCTCTAGATTTTTAACATTTGATATAATTAAGGCATGGTGAGTAACTTGCCACGTCCTCACAAGGTTAGAGCAAAAATTGCTCAAGGTCAAACCAGAATCAAAATCTCAATCTCTGCCTGAGCAGACTTCTAATAATATCTTCAAGGTCAAACTGGAAGCCTCTGCAGTGATGTGGTGCTGTAGGAATGAAGGGAGGGAAGGACGGGTGGAGACGAGCTGTCCTTAAAGCAGCAGGAAGCTTGGAACGGGAACACTTTGATGCATGGACCAAAAAATATGTCAGTAACTTTGACCTAGAAGATTTTACCAGTAGATCAGACTAATGGCAACAATGTAATTTCCCCTATATTATATTTTTTCCATTTTTAAATGTGGAAAATTTAATGTGGAAGTGTCATTTTATAATGCTCAGCATAGTTAACAGCTGGCCTGTTATGGTGGCTTTATATGTCCAATGCAAACTTGATATTGAGAACAGCCAGAACAGGTGCAACGCTACTAGAACCACCAACGAACCTGGTGCCGACCGATGGATGGCAACGAGAAGGCGAGAGCGAGGCCTCTGCTTGTTGTCTTTTGGTTTTGAGCACACTGCAGTGGCTAACACACCCACCAACAAGAGCAGACCTCTGACTGCCTACTTTGTCATGCTGAGTGGGCACGGTACCAGTTGAAGGAGAAGAGATCGGTTCAAGTGTAGAAGAAATGTTTCCGAATCAGTGTGGCAAAATGGATTCAGCTTGGGATCACATGCTCTGTTTAAATCCCTCAGAAGTTAGAAACGTTGAAACCCACAAAGATAACATGATATTTCATAACACAAGTAACTGGCTACAACTGTAATCAATCATAACGTCACAACAGAAATGCTGATCACGTAATTTCAGAGCTCCAACGACAAAAACTGAAACTACCCATTTGTTTCCTTTAAGTGTGGGCGGTCTCCCCTTTTTGCTGCAGTGCATAAAACGATCCCTCCAGTAATCTGGTGCAAGCAGACAAGCACAACACAAGCAGCCCCTTCCCCAATAATCTTCTGCACTGTTTGTGAGGCATATTCCAAGAGTTCATTTACAACTCATGACCTGGTGGTTAATCTTAAGCTGGTGGTTTCATCTTGTTTCACTGGTCTACATGACAAAGCCAGGCCAGGTCACTGGAGTCAGCAGATTAAAGCGGAAAGGTCGAAGCGCAATCACTGAAACAAAGCTGGTCTCAGGTTTCCACCTCGATCCGGCTCAATCCCAATTCTTTTGGGAGTCGAGCTGATTTGGAGCATGGAGTCGATTCCAGAGTTAAACTTTATAATTTCCATTTCACATCCATCAGTTTGACGTTGCTTCATGTACTTTGCCAGAATTGCTGTTCTGGATTGTGGTTCAAGACCTCTGGTGCTAATATAGCCCGGACAGGCAGCTGTAACTAATTGCTGTATCCTGAACTTCTCCACACATTTATGGCTGATGTAACATTTACACTTAAAGAACAGCTAATCTACTCACCCCCATGCCACAGGCTGCAGTCGCGCACTGGTAAAACCATCTGTAATCAAGTTGACGGTGTATTTGTGCATTTTGTGTGTTACTCTGCCATTGCTGATAAATAGAGAATTCCCTGTCTTGTTTTACATTTATTCATAAATCCCTTTGTCGTCTGTCCGTTTTCAGAAGCTGCTCAGTGAGCATCTCATTCCCAAAGCAAGTCAGGCGGAGAGCAGGGTGTTCTACCTCAAAATGAAAGGAGACTACTACAGATACCTGTCAGAGGTGGCTTCTGGGGACGCGAAGAAGGGTGAGTTTCTATGTCTTGGCCATTAAAATTTTTTTTTCTCTCATTGTGCTTTCAGTCTGAATTTCATCAGTGAAAGAAGCAAGCTCCTCTTACCTTTTATCAAAGGTGGTACATAGATATAGTTAGTCTGTCAGGCTCAAGTTGAGCCTCCAAGCTCAGTTGCTGATGGTCAGTTAAACAGAGTGATGTTTGTTGACTTGGGGGCTTGAACACAATTTAGAGGAAGGGGTTCCTTACTGGGGTTGGCACCCAGCTAATCACTGTGTAACAACAGTGTCATTTTATTGCTCAAACAAAATTCACTTGCCGTTGCCTTTGTTGCTCAAAGCAAATATACCTTTTTAATAAACAGAACTTGGAAAACCTTTATGGCTTGCAGTAAAGACACAATTTCATTGTTTAGAGCTAGCAGCTCCCTTTCAATTAGTCATCCACCAACACTGATCTAGAGTCTTTACCAGGCGTCGTCACTGGTAGATGCTTGAATGAAAAGAATAAATGGAAACAAGGGACACATTAAGAGTTGTCTCTTAAAACGTGCTAGGCATGAGTATTTTCTTCAAGCATCTGTAAATATTGTAATAAACGTGAGGCAGTAGTTTAATTACTGGAAACTAATAAGGCAATCACTGAGAAGATGGTCCATCTGTAGCAGCCCACACACTGCGTTTTGTTGCCAGATTGCTTTAAGGCACAAAGTGAGAGAAATGCGGCTTTTTGTCATGAGTGCAGATGGTATAAGAAATGAAAAACCGATGTGTATCCTCCTCAGTAAAGAAGACTGCTAGAGGTTCAGAGGACACATGAAGCATCAGCGTTTATAGGAACAGCCAAGAGGCTATGATGTCATTTGTTCACATTAGTCATACCAGGGTTTTACACAGCACTGATTACCGAGCTATCATTTCATCATACCATTCTCTCACCATCTATTTATATCCTTTTGGTAAAACTCGTGTTGTCAGTGCCGAGACAGACTAATTCAGACTGTTGCCAAGAGATGGTGACCCATAATGGTTTGTTGCCAAGGTTATCAATCATGTGACTCCTGATTGACATTGCTGTAAGCACCAAAGCTCCCATTTATGAGGAAGTTGTGACTAGACGGTGACAAATTCAGCCAAAGATTCACTTCTTTCTGCTGGTTTTACTGATGACAGGTTGACCATGATGTTAAAAGGTCAACTACCTCTGTAGCCCCAAATCACAATTTGACTGAGTGGGCTTTACCATCTGTGCAGGGTTATATGCCACACCCTCTGTCCTCAGATCGTCAATTTGGGGAAGGAAAAACTAAAAACATTTTTAAAGGGGAATATATGGAAGAAACAGTCGAGCAATAGATCAGCAACAGGATAGCAAAGGTCGTGACTAAAATATCTAAATAATTGGATTGATGGCCATGAAAGTTTGCACAGACACACACCAGTGAAATATGTCTGTCCACAAGATGGATCGGCACAGACATCCATGTTCCCTATTGGTAGAATTATATTAACTCCATAACTCTAATAATCCTGACTTTTCATCTCACACTATCATCGGATGTAAATTTTAATTTGCCCAGACTAAGGACATTCCCGTCAGCCTTAGCTGTGTTTCGTGCCAACCTGCATGATCATCTTGTTATAACAGTCAAACACCAGCTGTTTAATGTCGTCACATATCAAATGAAGGTTGGCGGCTGCTGTCAGAGAAAACATTCACCGCCGGTCGCAGTAAATCGGGGTCGTCCTGCGAAGACCGGATTTGTTGATCTAAAATGTGTCAATGAGGCAAGCATTCAGCGTCGGCAAATTAAAAGTGACTGTTGTTCCTTTGTGTCGCGCAGACACGGTGGAGAACTCTCAGCAGGCCTACCAGCAAGCCTTCGACATCAGCAAGAAGGACATGCAGCCGACACACCCCATCCGGCTGGGCCTGGCCCTCAACTTCTCCGTGTTCTACTACGAAATCCTCAACTCGCCTGAACAGGCCTGCGCCCTGGCCAAGCAGGTGGGTGTACTTAGCGCTGTTCCCATAAGAGCCCCCGAATTGTCGTGTTTCATGGTAATACAGGTTGTGGACAGGTGGGGGGCCCCTCCTCCACAGAGCCATCAGGCAGTTTATCAGCCAAGATGGAGCTCGCTCTCGCCAGCTGCTGAGCTCTTGCTCCTGGCAGACCTGTCTCGCTCAGGCATCCGACAGCCATTTTCTGCGCACGGCTGTCGGAAATCAAAGCACACGAGACTCGGAGGGTCCTCTGAGACTCGTGGCCTATTTGAATAAGGCGTCGTTCAAATGCTCCGGCTGCGCTCGCGTAGGATTTCTGTCTGTGTGAAAGTGGACTGTCGAACCACCTGACAGAACCGCTCGAGTCAACGCGGAGCAACAAAAGTCAAGAATGAAGAGTCGTTTAAAAATGGCTACAAAATGCTAATTTTACGCTCAAAACAGCATATACAAATGGAACTTACTAACCTGTGTGTGAATGCTTTTTACGTCAGTACGCCTCTCTGTTCCTCCGCAGGCGTTCGACGATGCCATCGCCGAACTCGACACCTTGAACGAGGACTCGTACAAAGACAGCACGCTGATCATGCAGCTACTAAGGGACAACCTGACTGTGAGTGTGCTCTCTGATGTCTACTTGTACTCCAGGAATGGTATAGATTTAGACCACGCGCACACACACACACACACACACAAGTGACATTATACACACTTCTTTCGACTATTTTGTTTTGCACAGCCAAACAAAGAGGCTGACAGACCAGTTTCTACAACCATATTGGCAGGGAAATTGACCAGAATGAGTAAACTGGAGTGAAGAAAAAGGCAGATTAAGTGAGAGTGGCTGCACCAAAAATATCCGCACAAGCACCTGTTAGCAGTGTGTGAGGATGTGGGTTGATTTTAACCTGCAAATCTAGAGGATGTATTAAACAAAGATTGTTGCGTTGAAAGACTCAATATGAAACAAGTGAGAAATCGATCCACTTCATAACGCTTTGTTCAGGAACGGTGCAGCAATGTGGCGTCACCAAACTTGTTTTTATATTCAGTGCAATGCGTACGTTATTGGCTTTAATTCCACATTTTTCTTCTTGTCAACCAGTCCTTTGAAGAGACCAAAGCTGGCCACAGATTTTAACAAACGCTCCTCAAACAGGAGGAAGTAGTGCATTTGCAGGGGACTATTTTAAGCGGTGGATTAGTCCACATTTGGTGCTCTAGTGAGTATTTCTAGCAGCAGGATGGTGTGGGATTGAATATAAATAAACTACAGTCAGTGTGTGTGTGTGTGTGTCCATGGTAATAAAGAAAGATTTCGTTGGAACAGGCAGCAGAGGACAGTTGGAGAAGAATGAGATATATCAGGGTTTGCATATGCAGATAATTCTTCACAGGGTGAAGGCATTGTTGGGTTTGGTCTTTTCAGTGGGATTGTTCATACTAATATAGAATACTACTTACTGTAAATGTAAAGCAATCTTTTCAGGAGCAACTTGAGCGATTGTATTGTGCCACGTCATCGTGTACAGGGACAGGGTGACTGAAAGATGCTTTCTCCTTGTCTTCTCTGCAGCTGTGGACATCAGAAAACCAGGGAGATGAAGGAGAAACCGGCGACGGGGAGAACTAGAGCGCACTTCACTGTTAACCCATCCCCACTCTCTTCCTCCTCCTTTATCTCTCTTGCTCTTTCTTCTCTTCTTCCTCTCTTCGTACACATAAACAGCCCGTTCATTCCCTTGTCCCACTTTTTCAAGCCCAGCCTCCCAACTTCCCTTCTGTATAACCAACAGCATGAATAGTACCTGACCTACACGAACGGATATTTAAAAAAAAAAAAAAGAGAAAAGGAGGTGGTCAAAGAGAAACTACTCCATCAGCCCACGATCCCTCCATCCCTCCTCCCGCCCTCCCTTTTTCCACGGCACTCCAAGGCAGGCCAGCAGACTAAAACCACTGGCCGGTCTAGTCTTATAGCACGCAGGGAGGGTTTTTATCCAAAACCACAAGTTAAATTAATGTCTTTTAGAGGCCACATTTCCCCCGTTTTGACCCTCCTCGTTTGATCTTTCTCCTCCATTCCTTCCGTTCTTCCCTCACTCCTCTTCCCTCCTTCCTAACATCTCAGTATGTTCTCTCACCCTCCCCTCCCGCCCCCTCCCCTTCCTCTCTCTAGCGAGTTAATACATTTATATAGTTGTCCATCCCTTCTCTTTTGGCTTTTCTTAGTGTACTGCCAAATGGCTGGTTTTATTCCACTTTAAACAAAACAAAAAAAGGTTATTAAACTGTCCGTTTATTTTCAACAAACACTGTGATGCTTAGTTTTTCCTCCACCTTGCCACCAGATCCTCGTTTGATGGCACGAACAATTTTCAGCTGGGAGGGGGTTGCGTTTGAGCAGCAGTGCAATTCTGCTGAGGTTTATACAGAAGGGTCCTCCTTACAAGGCTGTATTGTGACACTGACAAATCTAAAAACAAAAGCGTTTTACCTGTAATCAAACATTCACGTTTTTATTTTGGTTTCTAACACAGACCCCGAGTTTTTATTTGACAGCATTCTGCATATTTCCAGATCAGAGCGAGACACTGATTTGAGAAGTGGTTCAAAAACTAAAAAGCATACATTCCATCTTCAGCGTTTGACAACATTTTTGGACATTGTCACAACGAACGGGACCCACCTGCTTCCTTGGACCCGCCTCCCGTCGAGGTGCTGTTGAATATCAGTACAGCTGTCCCTAAAGTTAATTCCTTAACATGTTCATTTCCCTTTTTGCGTTTGCTTTTCTCTTTTTCTGTGTGTGTATAACAAATCAAACTCTTCTTTCCGGTTTTTGAAAACTGTAAAATTGTAAAACATTTTTAGAGCTTAACTGTAAATCTGTCTTTTGAAAAACAAAACGGTTTGTCGATGTTGTTCGTTAACACCTGCTTGCAATGAAAACCTTGAAGCCGTTACAGTCAGCTGCTGTTCTATGCTTTGGCATTTTAGACTAGATCATTTTTTGGTACTGATTTTTTTTTTTTTTCTTTTTGCTCCTCCCCCACTCTTCGTATGCCACTTAACTACTTGTACTGACAAGTCTAGAAAAGACCCAAGTTTACCCTTCACTGCTGAATGGTGCGATCGCCAACATGAATGCATGCAGTCATTTGTCATCATGTAAACCTACCGCAAGCATCGAGTGGGGAATTGTACGCTCTGTGGATCGACACTTAAACTTCCTGCAGCCTCATCTCCAAAGTAATGACGACAGCGAGGCCAGGATTTGTTCCTGTGACTTGATTTAATCTTGATCAGCGACAGGGTATCTGCTGACGGCGGGGAAAAAATTAAGGTTTACTTGCTAGCTTTTATCAAGAGCTTTGAACTGCAAGATCACACTTTTTTTCTCTTTTTACTGTGCAATTTAAGTCAGAAATGTAATTACTTCCTGCAAGTCTTTTTTTTTTTTTTTAAATTTTAGGCTAAACCGAGCTGACTTGTCTTAACGGTTTAATGCAAATTGGATTCAAAACCAGGAGGAAGTGATTTTAAATGTCACCCTTGGCGCAGTTTGAGTCCACGACAGGTACGTGCGTTAAAGGAGACCAATCTCCCGGCAGCCGATCAGCCAATCATCTGTTTGTGGAAGTGACAGCCTGTAGTTTGGATTGTGGTTAACGTTTTCAGGCGCAAGTTCATGAACATACTTGCGTATCGGGTCGACCTTTTTTGATCTCTCGACTGCATTTAGAAGAGAAAACTCGGCAGTAAACGGTACCTTTTCAGATCTGATCTTTTACAGTATGTACGTTTTGAACTGGCAAAAACCCAACTCCTTGTGGTTTCTCGTTTTTAATGACTGCGCCCTGCCAATAGCAAAATACTGTACGTGATCGAAATCAGTTCGAATCCCAAACTGAATAAGTCTTTGGTCCCAAAGATTGAGAAATATTGGCCGACCAGAATGCAGAACCGCGCTCTGTCAGAAGCGTTTTTTTGTTTTCTTCAAAAGTAGAAATAGTTTAAGAAAATGTTCTTTCTTCTCCACTCAGTGTCACAATAACCTTGTCATTAACCATCTCGACATTCCACTCTGTAGGTGTAGAAAAGTCATGTGTCTCAATGTTTTTTTTCTTTTGCTGGGGACAGATGTTTTCATGCACTGAAGTTGAAAAGAAAAAAAAATTCCTCCCTGCCGCTCTTTTTCTCGTTAGCTGAACAAAAAGGCAGTTATTCTACGCTTTATAAGGAAAAAAATGATCCCATGCAGTAGTGAATGTGGCACCGAGCCTGTCTGTATATCTGGTATCTCAAATCATTTTGTTTTTACTGACCAGTATTCTGCTTAAAATAAAAAGGAAAAAAAAAAATAACCCAAAAAAACAACAACAAAAAAAGTTTGCTTCTGTGACGGTTTTATTGCTTAGCGCGCACGTGGTTGTGAAAATTTAGACTTAGCTTAAGGACACCAATAAAAATGAGAAAATGACAAAAAAAAAAACCTTCAACACCTTCCCCCCACCCTGGTTATTGACGTAATACTAGATTTGTGTATGTCTTTTAAAAAAAAAAATCCGACTCTAGTTTCACCTTACATGTTATAAACAGGACAAAATGTAAAAGACAATTTAAAGTGAAATAAAGGTTTTATCAGTTCCAAATCAGCCCTGTTCTTTTTATTATCACCTCTAGCCTGTTAATGCCGCATGTTTTTTTTGTTTGTTTGTTTTTTACTTCATCTCGTATGAGTCTCCTGATGGAAGATGCATGGCATGCAGGAAGTCCAAGTTTGTCTGGAAAGAACAGAAAAGAATACACAAAATTTTCAAGTTTATAGTACTTGAATAGCATGTAAAACACAGTCGAGGTGTTAAGACTTTCAGAGTTTTTCAGAGGTTTGGGGTTCTCCCCCCAGTGTGAACAAGCCGTGACATTTCGGACAGAAATGCAAATATTCAATAAGACAACAGAAGGCTGCCGTCTCTTGGAGTATGTCTGGTTTTTGTATCATAACTGTACTATGCAAATGTAGCAAAATGCAAATCTTTAGTCTCTGCTTTTCACAAAAGACAAAACTCCTTTGCAATTGGGCACACGCCCGCAAGCTGACCCTCTGTCATGCCCGGCGTTTAGACACAGGTCTTCTCTCTCAGGCTCTTTTTCATTCATCGAGCAACTTCCATCACTTTCGTTTGAACAATTTGAGCTCAACAGCATGAATGCCTTTGAGGAAAGACGGTGTGTGAAAGTGAATGCCTTGTATCCCTGTTTGATTAGTTTGTCTCAGCCTTCTATAGGTACATTTTCATTCCCCTTTAAGTGCGTTTTCAATTTGCATGGAGAAATAACCTTAGCGGAAACACCAGAAATTCAGAAAGCTTGCGCTTGGTGAATAAATTCCGATGTTCGCTCCACTGTCGTGCTGGAGAACTTCTCTTCCTATGACGAGTCCTGTTTATTTGCTTTTATCCCCTTCACTTTCCGCTCTTAACATTCACATGGAACTTCAAATTTTGGGGATTTTCACTTCAGTAATGGGTGTCAAGGTTTGTCTCGGGGCAGAGAGCTGTGTCTGCATTTGCAGCAATAATTTGTGCACAAAAATTCAGTTTTCAATTCATCGGGTTCTGGGGGTGCAATTCTTTGTGGATCCAGCCGTTTTGACCATCATGTCTGAATTCACCACCAACACAAACATGTCTTATCTTAATTTGGTACTTCGACTTCTGAAGGCTGTGCGCATGTGCAGCCTAGGAGGTT
>JBCAUF010000061.1:29001622-29014109 GCA_038406115.1 Haemulon aurolineatum | reverse complement strand
ATTTGTCACGTGCCACCTAACATACTTGTCATATAAACAACGTTATGCACTTGTTATATAAACAGCATAACATACGTGACAGCTATGCCAACAACGTAACATACATTAAGTTGTAGCTGACCTGAGGTTTCACATAGGACACGGGGAACAGCTGTCTCCTGGCCGAAAGTCCAGTATTTCTTTGACCCAACTTATGTCCTGTCCTGAATTCTCACTCTTCCTCGAACCAGCTAATATTAATGCAGATTGGTTTATACAATTGGCATATATAGAGTCAATGGTTTAGACAGTTGAAAGCCCAGTGCATCTCATACTGAAGTTTGCCTCATTTGTTTGGTATCTGATGCTGAGGGCAATTGACAAATCTGACCCATGAATAAGAACAGGTTTTCATTCCTGAGTAGCAGAAAAAGTGCAGCGCGGGGTTGTTTAAAATTTCTGAAATGTCAGCAACTTAACTGTGCTGTGTATTGATAAATCCATGACGCTGTCTGTGGTTCTGAAATAGCAGACAGACTTGTAATTGCGACTTTTTCCCTTACTCTCTTCATTCCGGGGTATTGAAAAAGACAGGATCAAAAGAGTTGCTCATAACTCGGCTGTGTAGACAGTTGTATTGACTGAAGTAGACGTGTACAACTGAAAAATGCATCTGAGACCCCTCCTGTGTAGACATGGTATAACAATTCCCCACCAAAACAACCCATCTGAGCATTATCTGATCTGAGACACTTGTCGTTATGCAAGATGACTTAACGATTCATACGAGTGATTTCTGCTCTGACACTTATATGGTGAAAGACCCCCTCCGATGAAAATCGTGTTTTTCATGTTGTTCACATGTTCATGTGGCATTTTTCTGATGCTACAGGACATATCAGCGGAAAAGTAAGCGTGGCATTGCATTTCTGAGTATTTCTGCCTTCAAATTTCCATGAACCAAAGGCAGATGCAAACTGGCAGTTTCAGGCAGACTCCGGGCCATGGAGTCCGGCAGACAGCCGACCGGATGTCATTTAAGTGGACGAGAGAACGACGGTAAAACTTGGGAGAGGCCGGCAAAGAATACAGTCAACGGCAACGGCAATGCCATGGCTGATCTCGACAACAAGAAGTTAGTGATTTTGGTATATTTATATTTATTATATACTTGTACTTACTTATACTTGTTTATACATAGCAACATAGTAACATGTGTATCATTTTGCCATCGTGCCGTCCCATCAGACCGCTTGTTTGTTTTTACTGTTCCGTCCGGCGGCATTGGCCGTGTTCTTTCTGCCAGACTCCATGTGAATGCAGCGACATATAGAGTATAGTACAGAGTACAGCATAGAGTACAGCGACGGAGGGGCTCCATGGCTGCAAGCTAGCGTAAAGACCTAGCGGGGCCAGCTCTCAGCAGCGTGGGAGGGTGCAGAGCAGCAGTCTCCGCCCACAACTCAGAGGCGCATTACTAATGAGCTACTGGCGCCCTGCAGAAGAAGAGCCCTGGGAATTGGCACAGGTTTTGTGATTTTGGCTGAAAAACTTCAGAATCACAATTTAAAGACCACTGAGACACTTTAAAATACTTAGTAAAGGATGATTGGAGGGGGTCTTTAAGTAAGTAAGGTCTAACATCAGAGACTTCTGTATAATCAAACACCCGCGCAACCTGAACGTGAACATTATGTCACTTACGTCTTTGCTTTTGAGAGACAGTCATCCACAGTTATTATTCACGCAGCGGCAAGAGGACGAAGTCACAGAGACATAACATTTAAACAACCAGTGCTCTTCTTTTTCTTGTGAGGACAGTTTCCTATTGCCTAACATCATCTGAAGTGCAACAGACTGCAAATGGCTGCCATTATTGTGTCACTTTAGAGCATATAGCTTTAGTGGCCTTTTGTAACAGGACAGAGCAGCCTGTCAGGAAGCTATAAACTATATTTAATCAATCACAATTAGTCAGATTTCTATGCCAAAGTTACATTGGCTTATTTGGTGATGTAGTTTCCTATGGGGAATTTTATGAAAACTGCTCTTTGATGGTGTGCTCGTTGAATCTCTGCCATCAGAGACAGCTGGAGTTGAAAACCAATTGCAGTAGTAAAACCTACCTTAAACCTGAATCTTGATTGTAGCCTTAAGCCTAAACCCCAGTCCTACACTAACCCCTTGTAGACGTTAAGACCTATGCAATTGTTTTGTTTGTTTTTCTTCCTTCGTCTTTCTGCACTTGAAAGGACATTTTGGTTCCCATAAAGGCAAAAGGCACAGGAATACACACACACATGCCCATGAACACACATACATACTGTACACAAAATGCAGTTGCGGAAGAGTGGGATTGCTCAAGCCTGCCGTTTTTCAGTACAGGGCTAAAGTGAGATTAGTGCTAGTCTGTCTGTCTGCTTTCACGGAGAAACATGCTTAATCCCTGTTTAATCCCACCTGCAACGGGATTGGCCACCGCCTAAGACTCTGACAGCTATTACCCCCAGTACAGGCATTAGACACAGACTACCACACACCTGGGCTGAGAGACAACCGCAGACAGAGAGAGAAATGTAAAAAAAGAAATTCTATTTTGGCAGAGTGATATTAGCATTATGTTAAAGAAAATAAATAATAATGACGCAGCTCTCCTTTTTTTCGACATGTCAGAGTAGGAAAAGCAAGAGTGTAAATGATAAAGAGAGTGATGGCTGAATTTCATTCAGCTGTTTTGTTTTGGGCCTTTTCATTTTATTGTTCATCACTGTCACACTTGCCAAGTTTCCATCCAAATTTACAGAACATCGTTAAGAGAAACTGATGAATGCGCATTTTCATCCGCTGCCGTTAAGCGCATTGAGATAAACAGTTGGTTGTTTCTAATTCTCCAGTCAAGTGGCCTTAAAACACTTGCAGAGGAAAACAACACAATGACGTAAATAAAAGAGCTCCAGTCAAACCTCAAACTAACAAAAGTCATGTGGAAAATG
This sequence comes from Haemulon aurolineatum, assembly GCA_038406115.1. Lineage (NCBI taxonomy): Eukaryota > Metazoa > Chordata > Actinopteri > Lutjaniformes > Haemulidae > Haemulon > Haemulon aurolineatum. Next base: position 29,011,137 of record JBCAUF010000061.1, on the reverse strand, counting down.
TGACAGAAATATGGCCCTTATGTCTAATATATTAATGTGATTAACATTACAGTCTCCTCGTCTCCTTACGCAGGATGGAGGCTTTTGTTTATGACTGTGTTTTGTCTAGTGGAGCAGACGCTTCATTGGATGTTTATGTCACATTTCACGTGCATCATGGTTAATTCACTTTTATCTATTCAACAGTTTTTCAACCTTGTGGTTTTGTGATATTCTGATGTCAGATTACTGATGTTTCCATTTAGAATTGGATGAAAATGCGCTCAGTGGCTCATGGCTTACTGGAACACTTGAAAAGAATAGAGCCACTGTTGATCATCATCAGCAACGTCTTACAACAAGTCAAAAAGTCTGCAGTAAAAAAGATAGCAGTGATGCTAGATCCAACACAATAATTAATTTCAATGAGACTGCTTGGTCATCGTGTTCTCTTCTTCACATTTACATACAGTAGCCTATACTACTAATTTTCAAATTAGTTAATTTGAAATGTACAGTGACACTTTGAAAAATGGCTCTAGGTGGGGGCCTAAAACGTCATATGTTGAAGTCATAGGCCCACTGACCAAGAGCCACATTGGAGGAGTTTGGAGTGAGAATGAGTTGCATTTTTATTATTTTATTTATGTGGCAACCTGGTTATAGTCTAATCTGCACAACCAAACCCGCAGTCTTTCCCTGACCTAACCGAAACCAGTGTGTTAGTGGCTTAAGCCACATTGGGGAGCACACTGTTTACCCATGGCACTTGTTTCTTTCAAAATATATTTGGAAAAGCATTTATTACTATTACTTTTAGGTCACAGGGTTGCGATCAAATACACATGAGTGCACCATCTTATTAAAGGACTTTGTGACATGAATATTATAGTTCTATAGCTTATCTCACCATTATCAAGGTGGGGAATAAATTGATATCCTTCCCCAGTTGTGAAATCTTAGAGTCTGCCATGGAGTTATAAACAGCTGTGCATTGTTTTGGCGTCTGACAAGCCTCCTAACTCAGGGATCTGTTACTCAAACTGGAGTTCCTGGATTGTGTTTCATCTTCTCACCAGTTCCTGAAATAACACGCCTACCCCAGCATAGCCCCCTTCTTTTAAAACAGTGCCACTTTCAACCCAAACACCACAAAGACAGTGATAAATAGATACACTCACTCTCGGAGCAGAGCAGAGTATGACCGAGTCCTCAACCCAATGATTCACCCAATTCAGTCTTCAAAGACAGGGTGCGATAAAGAGGGAAAGACAGAGACAAAGAATGACCACACCTGGGTGTCCGTGTTGGTGACTCAGCCGCTTTAGACGGTAAACTGACTCACTGCCAGCTCGACTATCATTGTCTCAGCCTGCTGCCTGTGCCAAGGCTCTCCACAGACAACACAGACAGATAGAGGATCTCTGTCTGTTTGGCTTTTACTACACTAAAAATGATGTATGGGGAGATTGTCAGTAAACAAACAGCATGTGTTGAACACCCACAGTCAGCTCACTTTACATTACAGGTCAGACGACGCACTGAACTCGCCTAAAACTTCAGTGAAACTAACAAAAAGAAGGGAGGAAACTCTAAGATGGTTAGCGCTGTGCCTTCACTCAATGCTGATACTAACTTTTCTGTTACTAGTCTGTTACTTCTGTGTCTAAATTGGCATAATTGGTGCAATATTTTGTTTTGTGCTACACTACGCCTCAGTCTGCAGTCACAGGGGCTTTACACCGGTGCCTGCAGATAGGATGGTCAACTTTTATCTTTTGAACAGTGGTGCAGTATCTCGCTACAGACAGGGCAGAATTTCATGGCGACAGAACAAGTGGGAAGTGTTACCATTATTTTGCCCAATCTCTGCACGGTTCTGGTGGTAGGGTCTGTCACTTGTGTCAGTGCTGCTGGAGTCCAGCTGGGGGCAGCAGAGGCCCTACACACTATTGTACACTTGCTTATTTCATTTATGGGGTGGATAGATTGCTCTCCTGTAATCTTGTTGAGATTAATGGTAATCAGGCTCATAGGCGGAACTGATTATACATATTCATCTTATCTAAGTTTGGTTGACAAGTTTTCTCATACCTTACACTAGTCCGGAGGAGGCAGTAATTGCAGACTGAGCTGACAGAGTTCTGCTCATCTAATTCAAATAGATAGTTTACCCTTTGAGCAGAGCTCTGAACTACCTCCTGACTACTTGTCCTGTTAGTTTTGATGAGATTTTCAGCAGATTGTATCACTTTCCTTGCAAAAGTTAAATGGTTTTTCTTTTTAAATGTTTTATTTTCTGCACTGCGCAATAAATTTGGGTAGTATATTTTTTCCTTCCACAAGATTAGGGCTTTGGTGAGTCCAGCTGGGCAATAAAGCTGCTTTAACATGCAGCTATAAACTCAAGCAGACCAAAATTGAAAGTTGACTCAGATGAGACATGCTGTTACAGTCTCGCCCCATTGGTCCCTGGGGCCTGTCAATCATGGAGGTGACGTAATGCTGTCTGGCTCTCTCGATTGACTGTGCGTGCACACATACACACACAAGACACTAATATTCAACATTTTGAGTCAGCTTTTATAGCACTTTGGGGTTATAAATATTTTAAAAGTCACATGGATATCTGGATGCACGTGTCCACTGTTGTAAAACTTTAGATGAAGCTCTTAATGGGTTTTTGCCTGCTAGTCAATTAAGCGTGCTGAAACTGAAATGAGAATGCGGGCTTATATTTTGGCAACATATTTTGAATAACAGGACAATGTGCTGTGTTTTCATGTTTTGTCACAAGACTTGAAGCTTTGCTGAAGTTCATACCGCCCATATTTGGGTCTTTCATTATAGTGAAGACCACAAAATAAGGGTGAGTACAGCAACAAGACACCAGTGGAAGGCTTTCATTGTGAAACTGCTGCAGGGACTGTTGAATCTGAGCCACAGGAGTCAGCCACTAAAGGCTAAGTCTTTGACTAAATCTAGATTCAGATTGGCAAGCTGTAACACACAGCTGAATCTGAAACAGCTGTACTGCATTACCAGGTAACAACGTGTAATAAAAATATAAGTAGTCTTCATGTTCGTCTTCATATAAATCCAGTCTTCAATGTTTGTCAACTTTAAGTGTAATCCTATCAAGTCAATATTATTGTAAAGCTTCAACAAACTTCTGTTCTTATATTTAGGATGTCCAGCAAGTTGTAAAGTACTCTAATTCATAACTCTCACCAATTAGTAATTTATACAAATTAGTGTCAGGTTCTTGTAGCAATAACTGAAATTAAAGGCAGTTGTTGTCAGTTTGCTGATGAAGACCATGAAATATTGCCCATGAAAGCACGAATGTTGACCTGGCGTAAAAATTATTTTTATTTTGGATTTTGCCTGTTCAACAGTTGTGCTGTGAACGGTTAAAATTTTTTATGTGCATCACATGATTTTCCAGAAGTTGTAATACCCAAAGTGGCCAATACAGCGAAAAGCATTTCAGTTCACTTACCTTTTACATTCCTCAAACACATGATAACATTACTTTCACATTGCTGTGTAGCATTATGTTCTGTTAAGTACAAGTGAAATGACTAGCGCGTATGAATTCATGACTAGAGAGCATAAATTAGTCATTTGAGCATGTTTTGCTAATTTGAGAACGTGGTGTAATTATTTGTGTGCACAATTTATCAGTTCTAAAGCACAATTAAGCACAAATTACTAATTTGTGTGCAATTTATGCATGAGTAAATTTCATGTGCACGATTTATTAATTCGAGGAACCTGTAAACATGAATTAGTATTTTTTTTCTCAGACAATTTAATTTGAGAGCACAAATTAATTGACTCTAGAGCACAAATGAGTCATTTGTATGCACGATTTATGAATTCAGCAGCATAAATTAGCTATTCCTGTGCCTGGTGTCTTTTGATGACACCTGCTTGGCTCCATAACAAAGCACCCATACCATATTAGGGGTATCATCAAAAATATCACATCACTATCTTTTTTTAAAAATTGGGGGTTTTAAGACGATAAGTTACGGAACCGTACAACCAAACTAATTTCGCTATTTAAAAAAATATTGTCTTACAAGTCAGGGTTGGGCGATATGGACAAAATCAGTTATCACAAAATGTTTGACCAAATACCTCGATATCGATGTCAGTATTGTAGGGTGACAAAATAGTCACACAATAAGATTTTTGATAAATAATCATCAGTAATGTGGATATAATGACTATGAGGGTAAAGGCACATATGATCACATCTAGAACAAGACGATAAATTTAGGCCTGCATCATATACTATAATGTATATTAGGCCTATATCACAATATAGCCTAAAGGTATCCAAAATATAGTTACATATGATCCATATATCGATATGACATTTTATTGGACAGATTAGTGCAAACCTGTGAATAATTTTGCCATCTTGACATCTTGTTATTGCTAAATTTTCTTGCTCAAGGTCTTGTGTTTATGTAATGTTTTGGGGGTCTTTTTTAATTGTAACACCTTCAGGGGCAAATTGATGTGAATGTGGGTTAAATAAATATCAGAAAGAGTCGTCGTCGTCTTTTATTTTTCCTTTATCTGCTGTTTCCCCCTGTCTGTCTGTCCGTCTGCAGCCTGCGCCTCGAGATGTGCCAAAAAACGCAAGTGGAAATTGGAAATGAGAGACAGACACAGACAGTGTCACAGAGAGAGGGAGGGAGGCAGGGAGGGAGAGGGGAGAGGGGGGAGGTAGAGTCACACAGAAATCCCTGGAGACAGGCAGACAGAGAGAGAGAGAGAGAGGGAGAGAGAGAGGAGCAGACAGACGTCCGTTAGCAGTTTAGTCGCCGGTCACTCGGCTGAAAACACGGAAACATTGAACCTGGTCTGTAACGGACGGAACCGGACATTTAAACTTAACGGTCAAACTACATTTTAGCAACGTTCAAACTACGTTTAACGGCCGTACCGAGACTTCTCGGGTACGCCGACCGACAGATAGATAGATAGATAGATAGATAGATAGATAGATAGATAGATTTCGGAGGAAGAGGAGGAGAAACCGGAGACAGGAGGAGGACGGACAGACCGGAGGGGAAGGAGAGAGAGGAGGTTGGAGAGAAAAGAGGAAAAAGGGAGGATTTTTTTTTTGGTGGGGGGAGAGTTTTTTTTTTTTGTTTTTTTTTTTAGTCTCCTCTCTTCTTCCGACCGTTTTCTCGTCTTCTTCAGCCCTTCTCGAGACTCCCTCTCTCTTCTGGAGCATTTATGTGTGACTTCAGGAGCGTTTAAATGTTGAACTTGATGGGTGTTTTAAACGCCACCGCCGCCAATGTCTCCTGTACTTGTAACTGCAAGCGCTTCACCTCCCTGCAGAGCATGGAAATCAGTGAGTATGACCACTTTTTTCAATCTTCAGCGTTTACAGCTGTCTTTACGTCTGTCTGCGAAGCTAAAAGCTCTGCGTGTTGGCTTAATAAGTCGTCTGTTCAGATTTTACACCTCCTCACAAGCAGTGAGAGGAGAAAACTGGCTTCATTTCACAGTTTGTGGTGCGTTCAAAGTCATTATTGGGCATTAAGTGATGTTGGGACGTTTCTCTACCTCACAAAATGTGCTCACTCTGTTCATTTTGAATCTATTTAACACCCATGTGTTTATAGTTTGTGTAAAACTATAGCTGTAACTAGTTCAGTCGGTGAAGACGTGAAGTTTTCTGCCGGTGCACCTTTTACCCATTTATGACTAATAAATTCTTGATTTTGAACTTGAACCAAAACCGCAAAGCTTCCCATCTCCTTCCGTAACGTTAGCGACGACATGACTAAACCCCCCCTCGTTTTTTCGCTTCATTTCAGGGCTGTATTGAAGTGTTTTGCTCGCCGTGTAAGCCAAGTTTGACAGATAGTGCGATTTTTCGGTGGCGTTGTCTGTCTGCGTTTGATCTTGTTCGTCGCCGCGGGGTTTCAAACACAACAAAAACGACCCAAAGTGTGTTTAAACTAGCGGGAAGTTGCCGTGGAGTACCCTGTGAGCTTAATATCAGAGGAAAAGGTGGGTTTGCTCGGTAGAAAATGAGAGAGAGGCGGGGGGGTGGGGGGTGTTGGAAGTTTTATCGCCGCTTCGTCATCCGAGCAAAGCCAGACGTCTGTCTAGCCGTCTGTCTGCGTGCGCGCGCCTTTCGTGTGTCTGCGTGCACGCGCGTGATTATGTGTGTGGTCGTATCCGGGAAATCCCTGTGTTTATGTGTGTGTATGTTTACATGTGTGTATCATTGTGAGTTGTTTGGTGAGACAAGGCACTAAACCTTCCCCTGGTTAGGGTTTTTTTGGCCCAATTGGGGGGGGGGGACCCATGCTGGTAATGTATACAATCATCATACCCAAAGGTCATTTGGATGAAAGCTGTGTGTGTGTGTGTGTGTGTCCAGCTGAAGTCACCAACAGGGCTGACTCAGGCACCATTAAACGACTGGGGCCAGACATGCATACTTGAACCTACAGTATGTCAGAAAATGGCAAACAAAAGCCTTGAACGGTTTAGTCTTCAAATGTCTTGTTTTGTCAAAGCAACAGCTGAAAGCCCCAAAGACCACAGAAAACCGAGAAAACCGGCAAATATTCACATTGCAGAAACTGGAACCAGAGAGACAATGGATCAAAAAGATTAATTGTAATCAATGATGAGTCATTTTTTGAGAAAGAAAATCCAAATTCTTCGATACCAGCATCCTACATGTGAATCTTTTTGTTTGTTTGTTTTCTTTAGTCTTCTGTGACAGGAAACTGAAAATATTGGGGTTGTGGACAAAACAAGATGTTGTTTTGGACCTTATTATTATGGACCCAACAATTAATCAGTTGATCGAGAAAATAATCACCAGTCGCAGCCCTTCTCACTTTCTGTTCATAGCTTCTCAACTGTGAGATTCACTGCTTTGATTTGTCATATTATTCTGTGCCACTCGCTGCAGCTCTGAATAATAAGGATAACATTGATGTGAGTTTTAAAACCCTCACAGTGGAATGGAAGCAAGTGTTTTGCCTCACAAAGATTACATCCCTTGTGTTCGGTTAACACAATGCGATCCGAGACCGGAGAACATGCGCAGAGATGAATTCAGCCTTGAAAACCCAAAACCTTGTGAAATAACAATTTGCTACAGACATAAAAAGAAGCATGATTCAATGACTCCGTGGGCCCTTTTCCACCTAAGATTTATTTAGCAACTGATTTTCTTGGATGGTTGAGGGGATATTTTGACAGGCTTATTATGACTTTCCAGGTTTAAATCTGGAATAAAGGATTATTGAGAACCCGGTGAGTAATGTTCAACTAATCATGTGTAGGACGGGGTTCACGCTGGTGTCACCAGTCATCTATCTGCCATGCGGCCTACTCGAAATGTCATTTGTCCTACGCAGAAGCTCATTGAGCCCTGTCACGCCAGTGTACCCAGTTATTACAGCATTAACGTCAGTAACTGAGCCATAGCTGCAGTCTTACTTTTATTATTAACAGGACTCATAGTGAAAAATTAGGAGGCCAAAAGTATGTGGATGCCCGAGTATTGTGTCCACGTGTGATGGTTGAACAGGTTGTTGCAAAGCCGTGGACATTAATCGTCTGCTCATGTCAGCCTACACTCTTCCTCCTCACCAAACCGGGAAAACCACTTCTTATATCGACCCGCACATGGGGGCGATGTCATACCGAAACAGGAAAGTTTGATCGTACATCGCGGCTAAAGTCTGCCCACGTAAATCATAACCGTTATGTAGTGATTCTGACGGCGGTAATCAATCAATGAAATACGGCGCATTGTCTGGACTTGTAACAAGAAGACAAGATAAGAGTGCAGGCACACACAAGCACCAACAATTCCTCAGTCTGAGAACAGACGTGGTGTTTAGTCTGGAGGTCAGAAGGGAGGGAAACAGATAAACTAAAGGAGGAGAGAGGACCGAGTGAGGAGAATGTGTCAAAACCTCGACAGAAAAAGGAACAAGATGTCAGGTGAGAAACCAAAGGAAAGACGGAAAGATTCTGCTTGAAAATTGTGCAAGAGGTGACAGGAACTGAGTTTGGAGAGTGAACCAAACCCCCCCCCCCCCAAAAAAAACAAGATTATGTTTAAGGTGGTTGAGCTTTACTGGACATTACGCAGTGGAGTGTGACAGGAGAGATGAAAGACGCGGTGGAAGAGAGTATAGCAGAGGATAATCCACTGTTATACACTTGAGATGTGCTGATCAAAGGGCACCGTGGACGTGATAGAAAGGGCAGGGCTTCCCCGAAGTTGTTCCTCAGAAGTTCTTGAGGAAAAAAAAAGAACCCCCTCTCATTTTTAAAAGGTCAGTTCACCCAAATGAAAAAAAACACAAATATTTCACGATATTCTCTCTCTCTCTCTCTCTCTCTCTCTCTCCTCCAGTTGCATGTGTCTAAGCAGACGGCCACATGCGTTGTCGTGTATAAGCCAAATACCTCGCCGTAGCGCCTTCGTGGCTAAAACACCAATAAAACACGGTTTGCCTCAATTAGGGTTGTCACGATGCTAAAATTTTCAACTCGATACCGATACTGAGGAAAATATTCGATACTCGATGCCATTTTCGATACCACAAGGATAAAAACAAAGACTCCAAAATTTCATAGAAATATTTTTATCAAAATGAAAAATGCAACATGTAGCAACAGAACCAAGTTAAATATTTATAATAAAAAACAGTTGTGAAAAGGTGAGTTAGAGGGGGGAAAAAAAATACAATAACAATCCGAACAATATTTTGAGGATGTCAAAATATAAATATTAGGCAAGCTTGATAAAAAAAATAAAAAAAAATCAATACTTTTGAAAATGAGTGTCGTATCCGGATACAACGATTTAGTATGGATACTTTATTGAGTATCGATACTTTTGACAACCCTAGCCTCAACTAGGAAATGTTAACTGTTCTACATTAACATTAACATTAAAATTAAGGCGACTCGAATTAACCTGCAGTCCCGTGCACCTGTAACGGCTGCGTTGAAACGCTTTGAAGCGGCCGACTGTGGATCGTTTCAGACGCCGCAGACTTGTAAAGGAGCCGCAGAGATCCTGACTCACTTCCAGCTATCATCCATCAGTCTCTCTTGTCTCTGCCGCACATTGTTCCTCATCTGGATCTGTGAAGTTGTAATTGTAGGGTTACATATACCTGTTACACCCACTGACATATAAGAGCGCGTGCGCACACACACACACACACGCTAATATGCAAAAACACATCTGTTCTGAGCGGCAGACATTGCTAGTCAAAGCACATGACATCAGCATTACTCACAGGCTAGCCATGTGTGCATGTGTGTGTGTGCGTGTGTGTGTGTGTGTGTGTGTGCGGTGAAGTCATTGCTGGTATCAGCTTGGAGGAATCATTTCCTACCAGCAGCTTGGTTTCCCTGTACATTTGTTACTACATGTCTGGCCTTCTCAACACCAACACCTCCACAGTCTGCCTCTATAGCCAACATAAATGTTACCCAAAGCGTTTGTCTGAGAG
>JBCAUF010000061.1:28958161-28970088 GCA_038406115.1 Haemulon aurolineatum | reverse complement strand
CACTCGTCGAGCTCCTGATAAGCTCAGGGGAGTCATTGTCCTAGTTAATTTGGATTAGCAGACAGACACACTGACACACATACCGTCAGTCAGACAGAGGGGCAGAGAACAAAAAAACCTGCACAAAAGTTGAACAAGTTCCTTCCAGACTTTTTCGTTTACAAGTAGAGAGCTGCTTTTGTTCTCTCCTCACTGAGCCGTGACCATGGAGGCATCGAGGCACCGGTGATTTCATATTATTTCCACAGCAATATGTGTTGAGTCAAGAGAAGAAATCACTCCTGAGTTTGGTATTCGATGTGCTAACAAGACAGTTATAGATTCATCTAGACTGACGTTTATGTATTTGTTAACTTGATCAATCTCTGTGGGGAAATTGGGTCATTACAATGGCAAAAAGTCCTGAGATTTGCAACAGTTATAAGACAGTAAGAAAGGATGCATTACAAACAAATAGATTTGTGTTCTATTTGAGACATCTTTCCAAATATCACTCTTCCCAAAATATTCTTTTCCTTTTCATTTTACCAAGATTCTGCAGTGAGCAAGCCTATATATGCGCAGCTATGTGTTTGTGGTACATCAGCGGAGCCCCCTAGTGGACAAAACATGTAATCAATAGCAAAAAAGCAGCTTTATTGACATGAAATAGAATTCAGTATTTGATGCCAAAGCATAAACATCGATTATATGTATGCATAGTACTAAAGATACATGTTATATATGATGTGATGTATGATATATTTGGTAAATTGGTTGAATTAAAAGTGAAATTGCTTAAGAGATACCTCTCTCTCTTTTTCTGTCAGGAGGGAAGTCTGTGGTCATCTGAGGGCACATCTGGGACAAACGGTGGTCTAAATGAGGTGAGTTCTTCGCTTGCCATGAAGTAACATTTAGCCATGGCAAGTTTATTTAATCATAAATCAGAAAAATCAACCAAGAACTAAGTTCATGACAACTTTAATTGCCACTCTGTATGACACAGCAGTGATTTGATATCTTTTCTCACCACAGCACCAGGTGTATAACCCACGCCCTCCAGACAGAGGGGTCCCGTCATCCTACCTGCAGCGGGAGCCTCAGCACAACCAGTCCCAGTCCCAGCCTCCTCTCCAGTCCCAGCGCTTCCAGCACACGTACGCCCCGAGTCGCTTCCAGCCGACATATCCCTACCTACCCCAGAGCCTCATCGATCTTCCCCCTACCATCTGCCTCTCGGATGGGGAGGAGCCCCCTCCGTACCAGGGGCCCTGCACCCTGCAGCTCCGAGACCCGGAGCAACAGATGGAGCTCAACCGCGAGTCGGTCAGAGCGCCGCCCAACCGAACAGTGTTCGACTCCCACCCCCTCGACCCATCCAGCACCTGTCTGCAGGCCAGGTAACAACGAACAAGTTGTCGGTCATTTGTTTGTCTGAAAGGTGCTACCATCACTGGAAGATAAATCTGAAATGACACAACTTGTGGCCTTATTGAATAATTTTTTTTTAAATTTCTCATGTTCCTTTCGTCAAAACACAATCAAGGTTCTCAGGTGCCCAGAATGGGCTACTGGAAAAGTTCAGTCCTATTTATACCCCTTGTTGTTTTGCTTCCAGTCTACAGGCCCCTCCTCCCAGCGTCCACCCAGGCATCAGTGTGTTAGAAGCCCAGGAGGCCTTGTCGCGGCAGCAGAAGCAGGGCTCTCGGGTGGAAGGAGCTCCCCCGACCTACAGCGAGGTGATTGGGCACTACTACCACCCGACATCCCTGACCTCCAGCCACAGCCATCGGACTGTATCGTCCTCGCAAGCGCCCCCATCCTCGTTCATTCACGGTCTGCTCCGACCTCCGCCTCAGCAGCAAGGAAGCGTGGACAACAGGAACGCAAGGAACACGAAGGAGAAATCCCAGAAGCCGCAGCAGGTGTGACGGTACTGCTTCCTTATTCCTAGCCTGTGGGAAAACCAGGATTATGTCTGCTCACCGCTTGGGAAATGGTCAGTAACAAATAAGGAACAACCTGGTCAATGGTAAAATCCACTCTGAATGGTTTAAGGGCTGGTTCACGCTAGTTGTAGTTGTAGCTGACACGAGGTCAGTTTCAGTTTCCCCACTTCACGGATCGGGCTAGGAGTGGGAAGCAGCGCACGCCGGCTTCTCGTTTAGGTAAGAACACCTGGAAACCACATCGCTCCTGCAGAGCACAGTTGCAGGAGAAAATCTGGTACTTCCTGTTCCACAGCTTCTTACTTCCTGTCTGAGGAGCACTTCAGATGAACCGATGATGATGTCAGAGAAGAGGGCAGGAGGTGCGAAAGGGGAAGGGTGGAGACAGAAGCCTCCTCCTTCCCTTGACAACTCCACCTCACCCCTCCTCTATTAGACTGATCTAACTAGTCTTCATTCATTATAAATATTTACTTGTTCTGTTTGTCTCCCTAGAACTTTTTTGTTTGTTCGTCTTTTTCGCGCTTACAAAAGAATTCCTATCCAAGCAAATGGCAAAATGTTGCAATCTTCTTGGTTTTTCCAGGTTTTGTTTTGTTTTCTAGTGATAATTGCTGCTTTGACTCCATTTAGTTCTGCTCTACGTTCACGGCTGCACAGTCCAACATTAGCAGTGACTCCTGCACCAGGCTTTAGCTATATCACAGGGACCTGTGAGCACATTAGAGTATTTCCAGAACGAGTTTAGGTTTAGTCTGTGATATCTTGAACTAGCTTACCAGTTGTAGCACAGTGCAAAAAGTTCTTGAGCTAAACGTTCTGCCTTATATCGACCAACCGATGCAGGAGCTGTCACTAAAATCCCTTTTTTTTATTTCTATATTATCTTTTATTTTATTTTATGTTTTCTGAAGAAGGTTTGCACAAAGTTCAAGACTGTTCACCACAGAAAAAGAAAGAAATCCGCAATATGATTGATATGAGAGAAAACAGAGAAAGTAGGGGTATTTTTCTAAACTTGATAGATTGTTATGAGTAAAGATGTTTTTTTTCTGTTTTATATGTTGTCTAGTTTTAGAAAAAGAAACAAACATCAGTAATCTGTTGGGGTGCCAACTTTCACATTGAACATTTTGCTACATACATGTTGGCATGTATATACTTTACAGACTGAGTATATTTACAGCCATGTATGCAAACCGAGAGCGAACTTAAAAAGCACGAATTTAGAGTTATTTATATAATTGCTGAAAAGAATTGCACTATTTTTTAAGGATGCGCAGATGGAACGTGTGAGAGAGACTTTTCTTGTGAAGGAGCTCTGTCCATTGAGGCGTGAACAGATCGAGAGAACCACAGGGACTTACCAGAGGGTCGGACCAGCTCAGTGCACAGCATCACAGCGTCACGACAACATATCATGGGGAGACTCTGACTTTGGTTCAACAGACTCGAAACAACCATTACTGTACCATAGATTAAAAAAACAAATAAATCCCTCGTTTATGCAAATGTTCGAGCCCTGTGAGCCAACCACGAGTCAGCAGTCAACCTGTGGGCCCAATCAGAAACTCTGCTCATAGCGCTCTCTCTCTCTTTCATCCCATTGGCCCGAATCGTTAGCCAATCCCAAAGCTGGCTGCCACTACCTCGACCAAACAAGTCAAGCACATACGAGTTTGCTCACATTAACCAGACTGCGTCACATCGACAAACGTCTGAACTAATCAAGACAATGTGTAATGTAACAGTAGAATAGTGGAAACTCGAGTAGGTTGTAGTAGAGTTCGTTTTTAATCCTCCTGTGTGTTATTTTATTTGAATGTCAGAATTTTTGTTAATTGGATGAAAAGAGAGAGAAATGAAGCAGATTGAGTGACACCTAACGCCCCCCCCTGTAGTGAACTACTGAGGAAGGAGGCAAGGTCGCCCTACAGGCCCTAAATAAGTGATACGCTGACTGTGCACTGCTGTGGCCACACATTAGACCGACATTGTTAGTCACACACCTCCAGTCTCTCTCCTGCCTTCTCAACAAACACACAGTCCCCTCTGGTGAGTCTCTCTCCCTCTCTTGCAGGCATCTCTGAGCACTTTACTGCACCAGGAAAGAGACAACAATCTACTGTCAGCCAGTGTCAGCCTCGGCTCACCGCCAGATGATGAAACTTAAAAATTACAGTAGAATCCTTTGATTTTATAGGTTAGATTCCCTGACCTTCGTAGCTACACTATTAAAACATGCAAAGAGTTGTGATCCAAAGCTTTAAACATCCTTCAAGTGGAACTCCTGGAATCATTGATTTACATTTCCTTGAGCGATCTGTAATAGTCATCACTAGAGCTGGGTATTGTTTTAGGTTTTGGCTGTATTACCAATGAAAAAACAGACCCTTCTTTTGTTTTTTATTTCATGTTCTTTATATAAGCAGTATTGGTATAAATGAAATACAAAATGTAGAATTGGCAAAACTTTGTTTTAAATCAGGAACTTTCTAATCGAAGAATAAGTCCAGAGAAATTCAATACCAACTTTCTTCTTTGATACCCGACATATTTTGGTAGGCACCAAAAACGTGCAGAGGTTTGATACCCAGCTAGAGTAATGACTGACTCTCTGAAACATCATGTGACCTAGTGTCCATTTCAAACTTCAAACTATTTGTTGTTGTTTTTTTCAAACCTCTTGTTCCCATGGTGGATGTTAAAGTTGTGGAACAAACTCTTTGTGCGTTGAACGCAGCACGGGATGGGCTGTTAGAAACTAGACACGCTGAAGTGTTGAAAAGTGACACGAGTGTTAATAGCAGCTCTTCTTTTGTCATCCCTTTAAGAGTGTAGAAATAAAGGTTCAGCTTTAGCTTTGAAGATTAGCATATTTAGGCTTTTTGTCTTTTAAGTTGCTGTTTGTATGAAGTGTTCAGTGCGACCTCCACTCTTATAACCCGGTGGTCTGAGGTCCGCCAGTTGTGAATTTATATCGACGTGAAGGTAACACAGGCCCAAATGAAGTGTAGTGTCCAGTCTTTATGCAACAGCGCCCTCCACAGGAACCGAACCAAACTGCAGCCAAAACTCCCAAAGCTGAGTCAGCTTATCTTTGGGGAGAGGAGAGGAGTCAAAAGGCCAAAAAATGCTATATTCTGATTCAGTGAATCCTTTGTCTTTTCTTTCTTCCTCGAATCAGAGTATGAGGTTGGGTGTGCGGTGCACCAGTTTGTGGCTCTTGTGTATTACCGTTTCGTCAGAGTCACAAAGCCAAGCTTCTGTTTTTCTGAAACATAAATCCATGATGGTCTTTGAAATGATTAAAGACCTTTAAGGTTTCCTGTCAGTTATTTATCTTTCAGAAAAATGGATGCTTGGCTGTATGAATGATCATAAGTCCACCTGAACAGCCATGAACCCTCACAAAATTGGATTTTTTTTAAAAGAGACATAATATAAACATTGTTCTCAAAACATGAGTTTATAAAAACAGGCTCCTCCTCAGATGAACAGCAGAAGTTAATTTTCTGCTGTTGAATTAATCCTGCCTTAAAACGTCTTTTAAAAAAGACAAAAAGTCGATAAATAATCAATTCTTTGCGATTCACCCTGTCTTGTTTACTGTCTCTCTTTCTCCATTGTTTCTGTGCTGTGCTGCCATTTGTGATGAGCACTTGAAGAAAATCATGATATAAAGAAATCAATCTCTTGACCCAAAGCAGCTAAAGGAGTGATGAGTGAATCAATCAAAGTATGAATCGCCTTTGACCTCAGAATGAGATTTTGAGCCCAGTCCCAGTTTAAGTTTAGATAAATTATTGACCTTCCCCTCGTGTCCTTTCCTTTTTCCCTCCACCTGTGTTATACTTGTGTTTGGACTGGGCTGCTCCCTTTAAAATGGTTCGGTTCCCTGCGCTGGGGGGTTTGCAGCGGGTATGAAAAGGCTGGACAGGCTCTGATCAGGGGGTCGCCGTAGAAACAAATTGTATCAATAATCATTTAAAGCAACATACCTTTAATTCAGAAGTGAAACAATGTAGGATCAATCTCTCGCTTCAGGGAAACCTGCGCTGGCTGACGATACAAATTTAAAAAAAGACGGGAGGAGAGGAAGGACAAACTCCCTCAGAGACATATCAAACATTTACACACAGAGGTGAAATCATTGTCCATGTGCTGCTGATACGTAACACTACCTACACGAACACACTGGCATGTTTACATGCAGAGAGGTGTCTCCCATCATTTACATCAGACTTGTGCTTCACGGTCAGTAAAGACAGAAAGGATGAGTGAAAACGGCGTCCAGACACTCTTTTCATAAACCGATCTGTTCGGAAAAACACTTCTTATGAAGTCCAGCTTAAATCGAGATGAAATCCACACAAACTCTCTTTCACATATGAAGCCAATCAGGTCTCATGTCTTCTAAAATGTGTCCAAGCCAGAAATAATCTCGATCTGTTTGAACTGGTCACATATTTCTCTTTGCTTTAAGCCAGCGTGAAGGAAGTGTTACAGCAGAGTGTTTTTGTAAAGTCAGCGGACAGTGTCTTTTCCCAGGGCAGAGTGTGTGTGTGTGTGTGTGTGTGTGTGTGTTTTGTTAATGTACACTGACTTGCCCTGGGAAAGACCTCCAGCTGTCTAGACAAAAACTAAACACACACAGAGATCAGACTAAACAAACTAACCTAAGAACCAGACCTTACACACACACACACACACACAGGTGGGTGCACTTTCATTCATCCACATACATTCTCACTGTGGACCACACAAGATAGCAAAAACATTCATCTCTCTCTCACACACACACACACACTCACCTGGATTGCCTCGAGAGTTGCCCCCCTCCTCCTCCCTGTCCGAAAGAGCTCTTCCTGTTCCCTAGAGATGCCTGCTGCCCAATGACAGAGCTCCTCTCGGACCAGCCCTCGCTGCCATTGGCTGGCCGTTTCGGTCTCCGAGGAAACGTTCATTGTTTATTGTTGTTGCTATGTCGTACAAGTGTGCCTGCCTGCACTGAGACGGGCAAAATGTGAGTGGCCAATTTGGGCTGTCAATCATCCCAGGCCACGCCTCCTAACTGTCTCAGATGATGATGATGATGATAATGATTGGATGATGATGATGATGATGATGAGATTGAGGATGATGGAAATAGATGTTTTTGATAGTGATGCCGCAGAGAGCGTTGCAATACACCTACTATTTGCCTTTTTGATAATATTAGTCATATTTTAACGTAGTGTGCTAAATGTAAGTTTTTTTTATTGTTGTTATTATTATTGTTGTTTATTCACTTGAGAACAAAAAAAGGTCATTTTAATCCATCGATCGCGCAAAAACTTTTTTTTTCTTCCTTTGTAAAACCAACTTTGAGAGTGTAAAACTACCTAACACACACAAAAGCTGCAGATAACTGGGAGGACGTGTAAATACAAGAAAATGTACTTCTGCTTTTAAGTGCCCTTTCCAGTCTAAAGAGTTAACGGTGCGATTCGTCAGGGGCGATGAATCTCCTACCTTTTTACACGTTTCGTCTGACAACAGCTTGCGAAATTTGTGCAAACCGCCACTGTCCGCTCACTCGTGCACTTCACTCAGTCCAGACTGGGCTCTTCTCAGCAAGAACGTCTCTGAGCACATTTTGCTCACGCACTTAAAAAGTTCAAGTATACTTCTTTGTGCATGTAAACTTCCGGTCCTGCTAACCCAGTTTGTCCACTTCGTCCCAAATCATCGCCTCTCCTCGCCCGGCCCAGCGTCTACATGTGTGCCTTCTGGTGTCCGGGCTCAACGGAGACTTCATCCGTCTATGAAAAACGCGTTACAGTGCAATGAAACCCTCCCCACCCTCCCCCACCCCCTTCGAATACTCCAGTACTGTTGCCTTGTGACACTTTAACATCAGACAGCACCAAAACACTCATAAGATACATACACTTGTTACACGGCCAACATGGCTGCCATGAAAATGGAACACAAAATGTTTTTTCAGTTTGGTGGGAAGCCTTTGACAAACACACCGCAGCCCAATTTTCGTCCACAGCATCATTAAAGACATTTCCAAAGAAGGAATCATCCTAAACGAGACTCTTGTCGCTGTAAAAAAAAAAAAAAAAGAAAGAAAAAGGCAAGAGTTATACCTGACTTGAACTTTTCTGTTTTTTATTTTCTTTGGGCAGACACTTTGCTTTACAGATGCATTTTTCCAGTTCCTGTGACTCTGTTGTTGACCTGTAGACAAGTATTTGAAGTACACAATAAAACATACTTGTACTGGGCTGAACTTGAAGATGAGTAACTCGTTAAGACTCTATGCCGTTAACACTCGAACAGACCGGAGGAAGGCAAAGTGTAAAGAAACTGTTTTTCCTTTTTGTGTTTTTTGCTCATTCTGCGTCGTCGTGTTCTTTTCTGCTCGCTCTGCTCTTCGAATCAGCGCCTGCGTGGCGCCTCTCCTCTGACAATGTTGAAGAAAAGATATGAAAACACTCTCTTTTGGTTGCAGTATGTATGTGTGCATATTCAAACAAGCCTCGATATCTTACGGGACATGGCAGCGCTCTGATGCTCGTCCGCCGCAGTGACTATTGTAGAAGTCTTCCACCTGTTGTTGAGTTTTATCCTGCAAGCATGTAAAATGTGGGACTTGTACAATAGATCAGTTTGTTCTGGTCAGGATTCCTACACGCACGCTGGTCCACACAGTCTGATAAAAATCTGACAAAAGGCCGTGAATGTGTCTCAAAAAATACAACTAAACACAAATAATCATCGGCTTTGGAGCGACATGTGAAGTCATTCAGTCAAGACCAGACGCCAGATAAAGTGTGTAGGAACCCTGATCCGTTAATGTAGAAAAACGTTGGGTTTCCCTGAATTCAGCACCAGGCTCATGAATCTTCCACTGAAGTGCAGCGGGAGGACGATGAACCCAGCGCTGAAGTGTTGAGGGTTTAAATCCCGTCTGTTATCTGTCACAGCATGGCTCACATACTTATATAGAGGCCTACTTATTCTCAATGATAATAATTGCTTATTTGTGTATTAAAACAGTTTAATTTATATTGGATGGTCTACTACGTGTTGCAAAGTTTGTTATGTTGTTATTTTCTTCTCTGTTTGCTACAAACAGAAGACAATGGTTTATCGTTGTTGTCACAGAACATGGTTGAATCGGACACATTTCAGTTAGCCTTCGATTTAAAAAAACAAATAAAAAAGTTTTATAAATATGTCCGAGTCTCCTCTGGTCATTTTTTGTCATGTGTTTGTTCTCTGTGTTTCATCGTGGTACGCTGAGCAGAAATGGTGACGTGACAGCTTTTTATCCAGTGACAAAAGTTTTCCCCATACACTATTTCTACCTTCTCATGCTGCCTGCTTTTCACTGTTAAGAAGTTCCTTCTTAAGCGGCCATTGTGATTATGCAATACACACAGCTCAGATCAGACATGTTTCCCTTCACCAAATGAACAGCCTGTACTTGTGATCTGTGTAATGTCAGCCAGCATCCAGCAGGTGGTGGCCTCCACTTAGATTTGTCTTTTTTTAAACAAGTCACGGCCCGTGTTCTTGAACTGGAGCCTTGTGAATCTACGATCAGGACTCTTGAAAACTCAAAAGAAAAAGTGTGAGTCTCATTCCAGACTTTGATTAATTCTGCTCAGTTTACAGTGACTGAAGTACTGTCATGTCCTTCATTTTTCTGTTGCTGTATAGTTTTGCTTGACTATATCAGAGAAAAATATTAAATATTGTGATTTATTTAATACATCAAACAAATGGTTCTTAGGTATCAACAGGGTCCCAAGCAAAAAGATGAATAATTTATTTTTTAGCGTAATTCTACTTACACTTCACCACTAATTTGTGCTAGTATCATCATTAACAATAACGATAATGATAATAATGACACTGATGGGCCAGTCTATCTGTCAAGCAATATATTCAAAAAGTAAAATATACTAAAGTAAAATTGAGATGTACACCTCTTCAACCACTGGTTTGTTAATTTTATGTTTGTGTATGTGCTCACTTTCACTGATATACAGGAGGAGAACAAAAAACATCTGGTGTAAAACTCAAGATGTCAGCTGTGTACTTGCCTGTGCAGTAATTTTCCATCACAGCTGAAATGACGGCAGGTTGGGTATCTTCCAGATCAAATGATATGATACCGGAGCTTTTAAAAACTTTTTCTCTTAAGCTTTTGTTTTCCAAAACTCCACGTGATATTATGTTACATAATTCCGTTTAGACTGAACACAGTCGCCCTATCGTGCTCAAGGAAAGTTAATGAAACTTCCTCATCTGACTATGCACAGATCTCAGCTGCAATTATATAAAGAAACAATCGCCTTCATTTATATCCATCACAGCAGGACAAGAACAGCTGCAAACCAATAACCCTGCAGCGACTGCATTCCACTCAGGTTTTCCTGGACATGTTCATGTACTGCATCTTGCTTCTTGTACTGTTTCTTGATTTTAAAGCACCTATTCCTCATTCTGTCCTCCTAAAAACAAGTTGATTTCTGAAATGAACTTGCTGGAATAATCTGACAAAACCTGTTCACTTTTCTCAACATATAAACACAACATGATCATCCTATAAAATAGTTAGACCCAGCTACATCTTATATTAAAATGCTGCATAATGAGTTATTTTACTTCTGCTACATTAATTACATTCTGCTGTTAATACTTGGATATATAATGTGCATTTACTTAATGTATAGTTATAATATATTCATATTGGTCCTTAAAAGATCAGGAAGAAGGGGAAGAAAAGGAAAAAGTAGAGAATTTGAATGAGTCTAAAAGGAAGAAATAAGGGAGGGGAAAAGGGAGATAGATTTAGAGGTAAAGGCTAAATGGAGGGAGAGATAAAGGCTGATATCAGCTGTAATCCATATGTTACCTCATCTGGCCTCCCACACTGAGTACCAACTGAACACATTCATATCAGTAGACAGACGTAGGTTCTGTCTCAAAACCGTGTGTTTTAACTTTGATCAATAATCTCAATCTTGTCAGTTTCTTAATGTTACATCGTTTTAATTAATGAGACAGACATACAGACAGGCATGGGGGTATAGCAGGATTATGGGTCAAAGCTGTGTAGACTCAAGACTTGGACTTCAGATCACATGTCACAAAAATTGAGACCTATGACTCGATTTTTCTCAAGACAAAGAAACTGAAGTCTCAAGTTTTGGCCTCCTAAATTTACAACACAATAAAAAATAAATAAGGCAGTACCAGGAGGGAAAACACTATCTCAAAGCTTTAAGAGGAACATTTTCGATATCTGAAAGACTTGTAGTAAGAAGCTGTTTGACTGGAGGTAACTTGAAATGACTCAGACTTCATAACGTAGAATTCAGGTGAAACAGAAATTGGAGTGCAGTTTGCTTCCACATAATTATGTTTCCCGTAAAAAATTGGCAGCTAGGGAGGGACAAGTTACGGAAACTGTCTCAGGTTTACCACAGTTAAATAGAGCCAATAGTCAATAGAATAGAGTGTGTGTTGCTGACCCTGTCCGACCTGGAGACCCTAGTATACTGTACACAACTACATGTCTGTAACAGACCAAACCTAAGTCTTTCTTCTTTTCATGTCTCTGACTGAACACAACATCTGAGGCTGACACCCAGCGGAGGCCAGCTTGACAAATTCAGCATCAAGGGGATTTTCTTGCCAGGTTAGATTCGAGGCAACCAGAAACTAAGTCAGCCAAGACTCCTGACACCAGCTTCGTGACAAACCAACTATCGAATCACAATCTCAAAAAGTAAATCTGTCAATCTGGGAGCCCATTAACCATCTCTTTATTCATTATGCTTTAGTCAAACTGTCATCTGTCGGTCTCCATGTTCACTGAGAGGCTGCTGGGTCTGGTAATGTTAGAAGCAGTTAACATCTCCATAAATCACTATGAGTTTTAACCAAATCAGTGCATAGAAATGTGTTTATGCATAGTGATTTTTTTATTTT
>JBCAUF010000061.1:28937770-28958061 GCA_038406115.1 Haemulon aurolineatum | reverse complement strand
AATTGTTCCTCTTTCATTAAATTGTACCATGTCCCGAAGAGGAAAAGTTCTTACAACAATCAGACTCCCTCAGTACAACAGCAACGAAATATTTGTCACTGTAATATACAAATAATATAACAATCGTATTTGTATTGGTATGCATATATTCTAACATACCTTGAAAATTCAAAAATTTCCAACACGTTGCTACAGAATGACTAAATCTCTGTAATAGAATTTCTGACATGATGTTCTAGAACTATTAGGATTCATTTCTAGAATTACCAACATTCCCCCTCACAATTGTTCACACATTGTTCTTTCCTTTCTTTACATTTCCTTTCTTCCCTCTTTACATCTGCTTCACCCTCTGCTGCAGGAGCTCCAGCTGCCGGGCCACCTCGTTGGGCAGGTCGTCATTCACCTGCGTGGTGAAGTACTTCCTCACCTCCTCCACCTCTCTCTGCCAGAACTCCTGATCCAGGGCAAACAGCTCATTGAGGTCCACATCCTGCTGCAGGCCCTGGAGGTTCAGGGAGTCGCTGCCGGGCAGGTATCCCACGGCGGAAGGCATGGCACCGGCCTCGCCGTTAACTCGCCTGAACATCCAGTCCAGCACACGGATGTTGTCACCAAAGCCAGGCCAGAGGAATCCAGCGGTGGGACTCTTGCGGAACCAGTTGACGTGAAAGATCTTGGGGAGCTTTGCAGCGGGGCGGTCAGCCATGCTCAGCCAGTGAGAGAGATACTGTCCAAAATTGTATCCAAAGAAGGGCCGCATGGCAAAGGGGTCATGCATGATCACTTTGCCTGCAGTAAAGAAGTAGGACAAAATAGAGAGAAAGAATTGATCAATATATTTTTTCATCACCTGGGACACAAATCCATCACATTAAACTTAAATCCCTGAATGGACATCAGACTAAAGTATGTTGTCATTAGGAAAATCAGATACTGACCTCTGTGTTCAGCTGCAGCGGTGGCCTCTGACCTCATGGCTGCTCCAACAAACACTCCGTGCTGCCAGCTGAAAGCCTCATATACCAGAGGGACACCTGAAAGGAAGCAGTCATAAGTTAAACTAGTATACTTCATTATTTTCTTGTATCTAATACATCCTCTTTCATTCCTTTCTTTCCCCACAGCACACTGTCTGTTTGCTCTCATTCTACCAGTGTTGTGGTTTCCAGGTTTTTCACCCAGTTCCTGCTCACCTTCTGGCCTGCGCCCTCCAAAGATAATGGCCTCAATGGGGACGCCCTCTGGGGATTCCCACAGTGGGTCGATGATGGGACACTGACCAGCCGGAGTGCAGAAACGAGAGTTGGGGTGAGCACATGGTTCACCTGGGGAGCGAGAAAGACAGGAAGGTAAGCTTTATTTCACAAGATCTTGTCATAACTCTTGAAGTGTGTGATGTTCACTAATTTCATTTTCGTTTTCATGACTTTATATGTATTTAGTTGCTCTTTAAAACACACCTCTAACCATCCTATCAACCAGAAAACCAGTCATTAACTAACCCTGATAATCAGATCGGGGGGTTATTTTTGGACAGTTAAATAGCTGCCATTTGAAAAATACTGACAGAAAACTAGACGTTTGGTTGACTGAGTGTCACATTTGTTTAATATACCTTCACTGAAGAACATTTGAAAACAAACCCTTACCATCTTCTGAGCTCCAGGGCTTGTTCTTCCAGGAAGTGATGCTCACTCCTTCGGGCAGTGACTGGTCCATTCCCTCCCAGTACACACCACCATCGCTGGTCTCTGCAACATTGGTGAAGACAGTGTTTTTGATGATAGTCTCCATGGCATTGGGGTTGGTTTTGGCTGAGGTGCCAGGTGCAACTCCGAAAAATCCGTTCTCAGGGTTGATGGCACGTAGGTTGCCTAGTGACAGGAAACAACAAAGAATATTTGTATATAATGAATGAGAGTTGTTAGTTCATAGTATTATTATAATGTCCCTTATGGTACACTGAACTTCATAAAGTCTTGAGTCCCTCACCTTGGTCGTCAAATTTCATCCAGGCAATATCATCTCCGACACACTCGACCTTCCAGCCTGGCAGTGTGGGGCAGAGCATGGCCAGATTTGTCTTCCCACAGGCACTGGGGAAGGCCGCTGCCATGTACTTCTTCTCCCCAGCAGGGTTGGTGACGCCCAGGATCTGAGCAGGGGAAACATTTGATTCAGTAAAAATGGAAAAGTTGCTGTGGAAGGTTCCTATGACTTGTTAAGGATGGATCGCTTGGCTCAATCTTTTCATTGAATTTTTTTTTTCTCATTCCTTACCAGCATGTGCTCTGCCAGCCAACCCTCCTCCTTGGCAATACGTGAGGCAATGCGCAGAGCAAAGCACTTCTTCCCAAGCAGGGAGTTTCCTCCATAACCACTACCGAATGAGACGATCTGCCTGCGATCCGGGATGTGGGCAATTAATGTCTGCTCGGGGTTACAGGGCCAGTTGTTCACCAAGGGCTCTGAAGGAGAAATCAGTACATTTGAATCAGTGTCCGGAGGATAGAGGATGATTTCACAAAATTATTGGCTGGTTGTAATACCTATGGTACCAACAGCCATAGTGCAGCTGAATGATGCTGTTGACGTACTTTTAAGCGGCAGAGGACAGCCGACTGAGTGCAGACAGCGGACAAACTCGCCCGTCCCCAGAGCGGAGAGCACAGCTTTTCCCATTCGGGTCATCACCCTCATACTGGCCACCACATAGGGTGAGTCAGTCAGCTCCACTCCGATCTTAGAAAGGGGGGAGCCCACTGGGCCCATGCTGAAGGGAATCACATACATGGTACGACCTGAGGACAGAGAGTCAGAAATGTATAGTTTTGCTGACGTTTTGCACTTAATTACAGCTAATGAAATGACCATAATTGAGTTTAAATTTGCTCAGGCATTCATGTAGATCAATATTATAATGCTATAAGACCGGTAATCACCCTAAGCTCTCATTCAAATTCAGTTCAAACAGCTGAATCGAGTCAAACATCATTGTCTGGTACCTTTCATGCAGCCGGGGAACCGCTGAGCCATGGCTTTGTCGAACTCTTCCTGGGACATCCAGCGTCCCAGCTGGCTGACCCCGCCATCCAGAGGTATGGGCACCGTGTCCCTCTGGTCCTCGGTCACAATCACAGTCTTGCTCTCCACACGAGCCACGTCTCTTGGGTCGGTCCTGGCCAACCAGCTGCAGGAGGAGGAAGGAGGTTAATAGAGGCGAGAGGAAGAGGACATTTGGGCTTCTTTTTTAATTTAATGTGGTTACATTTCAGCCCAGAGGGTTTCCTGCAGGATTAACAAAACAACTTGTAAACCTTACAGCTGAAGAAGTTCTGTTAGAGCATAGCTTTTTTAGCATTTGGTAGTTGCTGGAAAGCAAGTGTGGTCTGACTGAACAAGCTAGAATTACTGGTTTGTCAGAATGTAGACCTTTTTTCACCCATGTTGTGTCTTTAAACAGCTGCTGACGACTGAGTGATGTCTTAACCAACAACATGAGAGAATCTGCAGTCCGTCTTAGTGACAAAAACAACCACAGCCGATGGTCAAAAATGCATTAAAGATCTGTTATTTTTATACCAAGTTGATCATATTGTTTGATGATCATACTCCCACCAATAAAATATTAGATTTCTAACCCGGCAACCACTTAAACAACAACTTAAACTCCTGCCGGCCTACCAGTTCTCATATTTCTTGAGTTTCTTGATCATCCCCTGCTCCTCCAGCTGGGTCAGGATGGTGCGGTTCTCCTCATCGGAACCGTCGCAAATGTGGATTGAGTCGGGCTGACACAGGCTCACATTGGCGTCCACAAACTCCTTGACGGCCGGACTGAGGGCACTGAGATCGCCCTGCAGGATCCTGGGACCGCTCTGGTTCTGGGACTGAAGCTGAGGAGGCATGGCGGAGGAGTCTGGAGATAGGGAGTGAGTCGATGGACGGAGAAAGAAAAGACAAGAGGAGGTCTAGGAGTGGACTAAAAGAGATGAAAAAGGAGAGATGGGGTAGAAGAAAGGAGATAAAATCAGTTTAGCGCATGAATTTTTCCAGAGAGTATAAGGGCTTAGATTAAAAAATAAATAAGATTTCAAGGAACTGCTGCAACCTTCAGGTCAGACAGACTCTGTATGATGTAACAGCATCTCTGTGCAGATCCCCTGTCACCCTGCAGATAACCTACGTGTCCCTCCTCACAATACACACTAGTTGCAGTGAAAACAAGGAGCATCAGGTTACCTTCAGTAATTTGGAGCAGAGAGCCTTCAGCTCGGCCTCATCAGTTGAGGTGCCTCTGTTGGTTGTTTTCGGGAAAGCTCAGGACTGTTTCTCCTTCTTGGTCAGTTGTATCACTGTGGAGATGGTTTGCTCTTTTATACTATGGAGTGTCCCACGAGAGGAGGGAAGAGGAGAGGAGGAGGAGGAAGAGGGGAGGAGGGGTTGGTGTGTGTGTGTGTGAGAGGAGGTGCACAGGGAGGCTCGCCCTTGGCTATTTGCATGAACCTGTTGTTCTGAAAAACACTGTGTTACAGGCCGCTGGTGAATCATTAACCAGCAACGGGACGTAACATCGTCTTCACGTAACCAGTTCCCTCTGCCTCTGGCTGAACACTGATAGCTTGCAGTTGGCTAAGATCCAAAAGACAGACAGACAGCTCTGTCCTCGCCACTACTAGCACTATCTCTCTCTGTCACACAGCCATCACTGACAGAGGAAAATGCTAACTTCTGGAACCTGCAAAAAGTGAGAAAGGCAATAAAAGTAAACTGAAATTTAAAAAATAAATAAATCTAAGCAGATGTGATGTGCTCAATTCTCTCTCTCTGTTATATTCTCAGTTGTAACAGAAATGTGCATTTGCATGATATTTTTGCACACCTCTGAATCAGCCATGGACGGCTTTACACCGGGGCTAAGGGGTGCCCCCGTCAAAAATATGTGTCTAGCCCCAGTTAAGCCCCTCTAGAATTTCATGTTATATTTTAATAGCCTACTTTAATACTTTAATACATGTATATAGTAAGTTAGATTTAGCACCCTCACATATTGGTCAAGCCCCCCATTAGCACCGGTAGAGAAAAAATCCTGGAGCCGTCCATGGAATCAGCTGAACTTATTAGCACCAAAATTCATAATTTCTCATAGTTAATTTTCTTTATTTGTCAAACATCACCTCAGAGCCTTGATTCGAGCTGAAAAACTATTTTGTAACAGTCACTCACTCTTTTCTGTCCACTTGGTGTGGAAACCTCTTGAGCAGCCACTGTTGAACTATGTCCCACATTACAAATTGATGCAAGTTCAGGGATTGAAATCATCAGGCCAGTGTGTGACGTGCGCAGCACCTTGGCTGGCCTACTTTTTATTGGCTGATGGACAGGGGCTCGCCCTCATGGTCAAAGGTCAGCCAGGAGAATGCAAGTGTGTGTGTGTGTGTGTGTGTGTGTGTGTGCGCAGCACTTAAAAGGAACATGAACAAAGATGAAAACACATTTAGTCTTTAAGGGGAAAATATCTGAAAGTTTCACTCAAGTTAAAGTTGGAGTAAAGTTATAAGTATCAATAATTGTTTTAGTTACAGCAGCTATAATGGCGGATGTACGAATACCAGTTGTAATGATCAGACTATGAAATTTCCATGGGAAAATGAAACGGTTGTCCATGTCTCTATGAGTAAAAGTGAAAGTGCTTTCTTTAATCTTTAAAGATGCTGATATGCTGAATAATAGGAAAATATTAGAAATAATTTGTGTTCATATGAAAACTAAAAAAATTATTTTAATCTGAAGAAAAATTATTTGAAAATCTTTCCCAAACCAAAATTAGGAAATATATGCATAATAAATGAAACGATATGCCAAAAAAAATATGCATATGCTAATGCTTGCTTATTTAGCTGCCATGAATCTTTAGCTGCACAGCTGAGAGGTACTATTGTTCCTCTGGCTGATTATGAAATACTCAAGTAAGAGCAGTGTGATCAGGAAGGAGTGGAAATTGAATCTCATTTCCTTGTGTAATGAATATAATACGATGATTTTAAAGGGCAAATATTTCATTAAATGACTGAACAAAACAAAAGTGTTCTGGTGTAGATACACTGAAAAACAGGAATGTCTGATTTATTAATGTTGCTGTAGACACTATTGTTTCAAAATGTTGAAACAATAGTGAAGAATCATGGATCTGACTTATATTAATTTGTGGTATCTTTTAAGCACACAAGAGTTGTGCACAGCCTCTCTAATAGTCGCTGTACCATGCTGCTGCTGGAATAGTACTGGTTCTAATTTAAGTACACATATTGACTCTGAAAACAGTACTTTTTAAAAAATCTTTTTGTGTAGTCATGCTTTGAAATGCTGAGCAAGCTAATGTGACTGCATCTCGGCACCCCTGGACACTACCTCAGCACTGATGTAGCAATAATCACTTCACAGGGGTCACATTTAATACTGCAATGAGGACCAGACAGGAAAGAAAGCTGCATGATAACGACACTTAAAGTTGCATAACACCCTCTGCTCAAGTGGTTTATGAACAATCATGTCAGTTGTGCAGTACCCTGTCAGCAGCCATAAAATCTAGACATCCAGAGGACCTTTAACCTGGCCGTCTTTGGTAGCATTTATGCGATCAGAATTAAAATCTTACAGCGCTAAAGACGGACGAGATTCTTGGATGAGGTGGTATTAATAGCACTTGTAGTTTCTGACAGTAATAGCCTAATAGTACTTTTTATCTGTTCAAGAGTTAGCCTGATGATGAAAGCATAACAAACTGTCCAGGACAAAGCCTACTTTTTACCCAACACATGGTTAGATAGGCCTCAGTCCCCAATAACCCTATAAAAGATCCATCCATCCATTGTCTTCCACTTATCCAGGATCAGGCTGTGGTGGCTAAGCAAGACACTCCCCAGAAATGCTTTCCAGTTCTTCCAAGGAAATCCTGAGGTTTTTCAAGCCTAGATGGGATATTTAACAAGTCAGCGTCTCCATCTGGCACTTCATTTCATCATGGATCAAGAACACAAAATGGATGGTAAAACGTATTCTACAGGATAAAGGAAAGTATTGGATAAGTGTGACAAAGAAATCTTAACTCAGTTTTTCGGAGCTTTTACCACACCACAACAGCAACTCCAACTGGCTCATGTTTCATCAGGTGACACAGACTGGGCCAGTTTGGTATATTTATTAAGCCAGATGTAGAGTACATGTGCTACTCTACAGAAGAAGTCCCAGTCTATCTCAGTGTGCCCTAAGTTGGACAAGTAAGAAGGTCAAACTTTTGTATACCTTTTTTAATCTGTCTTTCTAAAGCAAGACAGCAACAATTTTCAAAACACCTTGCTCCCTCATTGAAAGTAAATGAGGAAAAGGGTTAGGTTTCTATCCAAATATAAATGCCAATGAATGGTTGTTTCCATCCATGTGAAGTATTCATCATTCAACAAATCTGAAATTTGTTGTGATACCCGACGTCTGCAGGTCAGGCTATTGTTGGGCTGATATTGGGAAATCTTGACCTGGCATTTAAGACAGTTTTAGTTGTCAGCAACTAGCAGCCATACTGCAACTCAACACACACATTGTGACAAATTTCACATTGGGTTCCATGGTGTCAGTGATTTACATTTTGCACGGCTCATTGTCAAACATAATGTTTGATAATGTTTGATGAATGTATGATAATATGAAGTAATATTTGTTTACAAAATGTTGATAACTTAAAGCTTTATTTCTTTTTGAAATAAAATCATTTTAAAATAATGCGTGTGTGTGTGTCATGCTGGCTCAATGTGTTTACGCGCTTTCTGGGACAAAAACATTGATCAAGCAATGCTGACTACACAACACCCATCAATAGCGACTCAGCAACAACTGATAATGTTATTATGTGTTTTCTTTCCATAAGCAGAAACATAAACTTGTTTTTGACCTGGTTGTGTATTAGAGCAGCCATCGTAGGACAAAATGTTTCTAGCCGTTTACGACATTCGTCTCATATGGGTTATGTCTGTATGCCACAACATGAGCGTGTACATACTGTCAACCATATATTGCATGATGATGTTAAACATAAGCCAGGGTTTTCTGTTAAACTGGCACAGAGAGATATGCTATCGCCAGTCTTTCCTGTTGGTTGTTGTTTTGTAGGTTTGCAGCTGGCATAGCTCTGGTGAAGTGATTTAACAGACACCCATAACTCCAGTTCATAAATACCCTGTAAAACTGCTATTAGGCTGTTTATCATGCAGTGCCAAACTAGATGGTGTGTGTTCTGCCTCGATGAAAGAATGACCAGGGAGAGCAGACTTTTTACAAGATGTCAGGAAGTTGAATAAATTTCTCCATGAACAAAGCCAATACATTTCAGTCTTCAAGATATTGTAGCTCTCACAACTCTGAAAAAACTTGTTTTGAAGATGAAGCTGAATGCTTTGGATGGGATGATGTGAGGTACACAGTAATCTTATCAGGTAGGTTTGTTCAGAGATTATAATGCAGACAACTATCTTCAGTTTTAGTGTTTGCTCACTTGTTTCGCTCTCGTCAGTGGTGGTTCTGGTGTACCACATGAGTACGGTTTATATTTTGGAGAAAATATGAACAGTAGTCAACGGCAAATGATTGTTTGATACCCAAAATTGTGCCATAAATGAACACTGAGTTTGGTGTGAAACCGCTCAGTGAATCACATCACTCATTTTGCACGATATATGTCTCCAACACCAATGTGGCTGTCACCTTGGAAAATTTCACCTCATTCTTTCAGATTAAGGAAAAACAATTTAAAAAGTACTTGCCAGGCCCATGGGATAAGCAGTTTCAGATAATGAATGAATAAATTAGCTGATGTTCATGTGTTAAAACACCAGACTAAGATGGAGGATATGACAAGCATACTGAACAGCAGCATGTTAACAATTTAATTGTGCATGATGTTAGCATGCTGATGCTAGCATTTCGCTCAAAGTCTCATATCAGGGCTCACTTAGCTAAACTCATAAACTGAGCATATACAGTATATCTATGGCATATCTGAAGATAATCTTACTGTGTATGGCTGGTTTATGTTCGGAGGAAGAAAGAGTTTGACTATCTGTAACTTTGAAAGCCCAGATAACACATGATGGCCATATGAAGTACAGACAGGCAATTAACTGAAAACACAAGCAGCTGTAAGTTCATAAAATACCTTTAAGTAATGTAACACACCAGTACTACAAGGTGAATGGATGAACTACAGCAGACCAAGCAGCTCCAGACCAAGGTGAACAACTACTTTTAAAAAATAATTAACAACAAAAGTTGACATATTTCAGTTGTTGTGTAGATAAATTTACATAACTTTGAAATGCAAAATGATCATAAATTTGGCTGTGATGATTAAGTTTCAATTTGATTTGGACACTTGTACACTTAATTAAGGGAATTTCCCCATTGTGGGATCAATAAAGTATTATCCTATCCTAATTGAAAGCATATGTTCAACCCCTCACTCCTCACTGCACAAAGTGTCCTGTTTTGGGACCTGTGATGTTAAAGTCATTGTTCAACTAATCTTGGAATGCCCCCCATAGGCTTTCAGCAACAAACATCACGGCTTATTGATGTAACCATGATTTCAGTCAATCATATAAAACATATAAAACCAACAAAGATTCATATTTGAAAATCTGGACTTAGTGGATCTTTGTGGCATTCTTGCTTAAAAATAATTTGAATGATTAATTGATTATTAAAAATGTTGATGATTTATTTCCTGTCAATCCAGTCATTGTTTCAGCTTTAGAGTGTAGTATGCATTTAATGAGCTGTACTATCTCTGCAGCTTCCCACAGCCAAAGAGACATGTCTCTCATGTCATCACTGAGAGGAAAACAAAAAAGAATCTGTACTTTACATTTCAGAGAGAGAGAGATGCAGAGACTTTGGTTTAGTAAACTCTGGTGCGCTCTGTGTTACTGCAGTGACGACAGCGGCAGGTAGAAAACAGCCTAATCTGTGTCATTCAGTCTCTGTCCAATCTGTGCAACGCATGATTCAAACACTTTTGCAAACAGCGGCTGCAGTAGAAGAGGTTAAAGTACCATGTACACTGACGTAAAGACATGTGCCAGATAACAATACAGGGTCTTCAGGGGGAGTCCCACTTTGTCATGAGAGCAATAATGTAACACAGGGTGCATGTGTGGTTATTTGAATGAATGACTGTGG
Organism: Haemulon aurolineatum; assembly: GCA_038406115.1. Taxonomy (NCBI): domain Eukaryota; kingdom Metazoa; phylum Chordata; class Actinopteri; order Lutjaniformes; family Haemulidae; genus Haemulon; species Haemulon aurolineatum. The sequence goes on along the minus strand of JBCAUF010000061.1, from coordinate 28,947,828 downwards.
CAATCTGTAAATTCAGATGCACAGTCTGGGAAAAAGTCAGTAAATGATAAACTGTGTTTATGCCACATTGTGTCTTCTGCTAAGCAATAAATAAGATGACAGCATTTCTAAAGTTCAGCAAGAAAAATGCAGATTTAAGAGTTAAGAACATTCACAGTACCCCAAATTGCTGATGTGCCTATATTGATATATTACTGGTATGAATCTGGGCTGTAATAGTCTAGCCTCATGAAGGCATAAATTGGCATATTGCTCCAGATGTACCTCATTAGGTTACGATTCCGTACCTTTCCAATTGGTACATTTTTGTTTCAAGGGGTGCAGGAATGTTATTTTAAAAGTACAGACAAGAAGGTACAAAATTGTCCATGTTGCCTGTTCTGGGCGACTGTAGAAACATGGCAGTGCAACACGTGGAAGAGGACTGAAAGGGTTCATTTGAAGGTGATGAAAACACAAATTATTCTTATTTCAAGGTGACTGTATACGAACTGAAACAAGTATGTTCAATTTCTGCCAATAAATACCCCTAAATCCCAATAATTATCACACAGTGGACTTGAAAGGAAGATGTCAGTTTTTAAATAAAGTCTGTTGTGCCACTTTTTCCACTCTTCTTTACATAGGAATTTCACTTCATTTTAGGATAATGCAGTAATGAGAAGTTGGGCTGACGGCGGAAACAGGTTAATTATGAAACAAATTTGGGAACAACAGAAAATAAGAGAAGTAACTTATGCAGTGTTTACAAAAATCATCACACTAATCTTTAATAGTAAAAAAGTGATTTGTGACAAAATGACAACATGAGGTCTTCAGGTTCAGGTAAGTGAAGACTGTATTAGTGCAATGGGTGCACCTGGCCAGTTCATCCTCATTCCTTCCATCTCTCACTCTATTGCCGATTCTTGAGACATTTTCTTTTGTTAGACTTGCTTTAGTTGCACTTATTATTTAACACCATACATCACAACACATTCACACACCAATACCACTAATCTACTGACTGAGTATTTCGTACATTGAACTTATTTTGTTGCAATTTTAGTAAATAAATATGATTTGTTTGACTTCCCCTTACAAAGGTGTGCATCTACCTTCTTTTGTTGTGACCTAAGAGTTGGGTCGTAACACTCTGAAGTCAGGATTATGTTCAAAGCAATACAGAAAAACACTTATTGTGTCTTATTTAAAAAGCAAAGACAGAGATGACAGTAGCAGGATAGACTGAACCCTGATGTGCTTACCAACAAGATCTGATGTATTTGATTAGAGCGCCACCTTGTGTTTCTTATATAATATATTATAATACAGTCGAGGCCAAATGACAAGCATTACCACCTATTAGCAAATTCTGAGGTGAGATAAGGTTTTGTGGCTTAGGTAAAACATTGTTTTGTGATGCCTGAAAGTTCCTCAACATCCTCCAGGATACATTCTTCAGATTTGTTTACAGTCTATCTCAAATTTTGTCATCATGATTGTTCATGCTGCAATTCAACTATGTTGGTCTATTCTGTACGCGTGACATCTATTGCACGTATAGAATGGGATCCCTCTTCTGCTACTCCTCATGATGTTTCTTCCATTTTTAGCCCATTAAATGGGTTTTTGTAGTTGCTTTTTCAATGTGAATATTTCAATGAATATTTCAATGAATAAAAGTGATACGACTGCATCCTGCATTGGTGCTGAACATTGTGACCCACAGAATCATCCAGTATGAATGCATCTCCTAGAGCTGTGTAGAAGGCTTTCACTCTGGTTGTTTTCTTCTGCACACCAGTCTTTGTTTTCTCATTTAGAAATCTGATTTTGCTTATTTTGAAATTAAATTATTGCTTCAAGCTCATCTAAAGTAAGAGATGACTAAACTATATCCAATGCTATTAGCATTGAAGATAAAAAACAATAGATCATATCAAGCATTCTTAGGACCCTTTCCACTGTGGGGCCCTGGATAGTTTCAGTTCACAGAGGATTTTTTTTATTTTGTGTACAAAATGTTCAAAATTGAGAAATCTGTGTATTGATTCATTATTACATTACAGTTAGGCAAACCCAGGACACTTGGTTACAATATAATTACACTGCATCTTACAGACAACTGAGACTATATTGCACAAAAAAACTTTATTAAGATCTGTGCATACATATACATAAGAATACACCATTGAGTTGACTGTGGGGGGCCCAAAGAAAAACAGTAAAACAAAAAATTGCGATACTTATGTGAATCAATTTTTTCTCCCACCTCTAGTACTAAGTTCCACATTTCCCCAATAGTTGTTTTGCCACAGGAACCCATTGATGGCAGACGAGTTTGTAATTGTGAGAACTGCTAAAACTAATCAGGAATCAGTGAAGCCAATAGTAAACGTTACAACTAAAAGCTAATACTCAAGCGTTAAAACAATGTAATCATTGCTAGCTTGAATTACCCTCACTACAGGGGAATCATATTTTTAATTTTTAAGTTTTAGCACTTAATTAGAGGAGAGCAGAGGTAAGATATGGCACTTCATTTTTTAGAGACTAACCTAGTTATTGTGCTGAAAAATAAATTCTCTGAAACACACTGTCCTAGAAAGTTTTCAGAAAAGATGTCCTCCCAAATTAGACTGAGGCTGCTGCTGAGTACCAGATGCTTGTTTGATGATCTTGTTCAGGTGAACGGACTGAGGTCGAGACAAGTGGTCACCATGAGAGCCAGATTGACTGATGAGAAGGGAGTGTTTTTCAGCTCTATGGCCATCTACAAAGCTCTCTGTGCAAGAGGAGGACAGGGAGGGCAGGATGCTGGCAGAGGTGACTAATGAGACGTTTCTGACTCGAGACATGTGGTCAGCCCACTCCCCATCAAGGAGGGGAATATCCAGGGAATCCGTGGTGGTGCGGGTTTTAAAGCAGCACTCAACTGTCTTTCCTCCTCAATTAGCCACCCACTGAGGTCTGTTTAAGACAAAATTTCCACAGCAGCATTTCCACAGTTTCTTTTGATCTTGTCTGGCAAGGCAAAATAAAGAGAATAATCTGCACTTAATAATTTGAGACTGTTCATGACACCATGTGTGAAGGAAATTTATTAATTAGCTCTGATTGATGAAGAAGATACAGGAGACCTGGATGTCTTCATTTGAAGGGGAAAAAAAAGAAGTTTATGCTGGCCGGAAGAATCGTTCAACAAGATACGGGTAGTGCCAGACGAATTCTGAAGTACATCTCTGAGATGGGTAATATTTAAATATCTGTGACACACGAAAATCACTGTCACAATTATACTTACTTGGGTCACAGAGTTAGTTAACTCATAATTTAAATGAAGTATTAGTATTTCTCTCATGAGACACTAAAAACAATCATTAAAACCTGATTTCTGGGGCAGCATGGAGCCTCTATCAGTACAGCTGCACTCTCAGCCCTGAATAGCAGAATACAGATTGGTAAAACCCAAATATAGAAAAATGCAAAAAAAAAAAAAAAAAAATTCGACCATTCAGATGTTGTTGTAGGAGGCCTTTGGGGGTGAAAATGTATGTTTTAGTAAGTTTTTACGGAAATGTTGTAATATTGCAACATTGGACTTAATGGGGAGCAGAATCTCCTGTATTTACACTCATTGTCTAAACAACAGTGCAGAACTAATGATTCATTTGCAGGGTTTTTCTCTTCCCAAACCAGTATATAACGTGAATAATAATCTCAGTCATGTTGTTATGAAGAGTCATTTATTGCGAAAACAAGAACTTTGACATTTATTTACATTATAAGCAGTTCTTGTCCTCTGAAAAACAGAGGCAGATATCCCAGTCTCACTGCATCACACTTGCTTTGGGTATTAGCCTTTACCACAATGTCTGCAGCGTCCTCTCTTCCTCTTCAGTGGAAAATGTCCAGTGAAGTCCATGTGCACATCCACATTTACTTGCAGTGATAGTCCCTGAAGCAGTTCTTGTCCAGTGAAAAACAGAGGCGGACATCACACTTGCTGCATTGGGTATTAGTATACCCATTACTGCAATGTCTGCAGCGTCCTCTTGTTGTCTTCAGTGGAAAATGTCCAGTGAGGTCCCTGCGCACATCGAGAGGGGGGTGTGCACATGATTTTTTGGAGGAGGGACCATTTGGGCTTCCATCACCCAAGGATGGTCTCTTTCTAGCATTCAAAGGGCTCCCTGTTGTGTCCGGGCTCCTGTTGCCTGAAGATGGTCGTCCTCTCTCTGGAGTTTTGGGTGTTGTGTCCACCTGATTAGAAAAAAAGGAATAAATATCAATTCAGATACATCTCAAATACATATGAAGATACCAGTCAAATATATCACAAACAAGGTAAATAGCAGAAATTGATAATTACCTGAATGAGAGAGGATGCAAGCTGGGCCTGGAATGATCTCATGTTCAGTATCTCCTTCTTTGGCATCTTGAGAGCTTGGCAGTGTCGCTTGTAGAGGAGCCAGGCATTGACCACAGCGAGGGTGATGGTGTGCCAGAAGATGTACATGTACCACCGCCGGGATTTCAGGACGTACTTGTATTTCACTGTAAATGTGTCCAACAACCTTTGACCCTTTGGAAGTGTGGAGGAAAGGTTCATTACAACATCACCTGACAATCCGAATTCAGATTCGACTTGTACTCCATTGGTGCTCCCTTGGTAAACATCAAAGTCAAGCATCATGCCAGAGATTCCAGCTCTCACCCATACTTTAAACCCCCATGGGTGTGGCTTGCCTCGCATATACTGCCTGATGCTTCTGAACTTTCCCTTGAAAGGTATCATCATCTCATCCACAGAATTGTGCTCTTCTGGTAACACCTGCAGGCAGTTCGCTCTGAGTGAATCAAGCCATGGTCTGAGTTTCCAGAGTTTGTCCCTCTTTTCAGTCTCTGACACTGTCAAATTGTTTACAATATGTAATGTTGTCAACAGGGATTGGAATCTCTTGTGTGGCATCACATCGGCAACGGGTGGGTGCCGTGTGTCCGTCTCCCAGTACATACGGGTTGTAGGCATTTGTACCAGGCCCATCCTCAGGTACATGCCCAACGCTGCCTGTATTTCTTTTGTATTTGTGTTAACCGATCTTCCGTTATTTTGAATGCTGTACTCATTTGTATTTGTTGCCAGAACTTGAACCATGTCTTCTGACACAAACTTTTGGAAGTATTGCAGTGGTGTGTGGAGGGAGGTGACATCATCTGTGGGAGCTGGATCAGAAAAATCATTGTTGGGACTGATAAAGTCTTTTTTTTGCTGGCGATTTTTGTCACGGGGCATGGTGTGTTTGCTTGATTGGGGCTCAATGTCCACAATGGCTGGGCAAGCAGGTTCTTGGGTTTCTTTGTCCACACAGGCATCACTATCTGATTCTTCGTCACTTGCATCAGTGTCGTCGAAATCCATGTCCACGTCACTCTCTCCGTTTTGGACGATGGCCATTACATCCTGCACACTGTACCAAGGATCTCTCCCTGCTGGTGGCATTCTGAAATGGAAAAAATAAAATGTAAACAAATGCACACTGCATATACAAATGCCACATATGCTTATTGGATTCTAGACCACATTGAACTGAAGTAGCCTATTCACACATTTCACTGGTCACACAATACTGTATGGTTGACCTATTGTAGACTGTGATTATCATCCTAATAGGAATGCATGTAGCCTCTAGCCTACAACCACACCTTACATGCATGAACATTAACACCTGTTCCAGAACAATGCCACAGATGCAGCAGGAGCATCCCCCACAAGTGCTTTGACTATGAATTGCTAGGAACATTTTCCTATCAAGAGAGACCAAGACAAAGGGCAGACATGCACAAACAGAATTTCTTTGTTAGAAACTCCTGCATTCTGTGATCAGGAGAAAATACTGAGAGTGTTGAAGGTGGTTAAAAATCATTTTAAGTAAATGAAAATGTTTAGATACAGCAATATATCTTTGCACTTTAGTTTCTAATACAACAAAATATGTAATCCAATATAAGACTAAGGCTAGAATGTGTAAATCATGCGTAGTTTACAGTTACATTGTGAAACATTTAATTGAAGTTCCTCTCAAGACACTCCTCTACAAAAACAGGGCTGTTTTTACTACCACTCTGAGCCAATGTTGTAATATTGCAACAATTATAAAACAAGCTCTAAATAAAACGTAGGGCACATTTTCCACAATAACCACATATATTCATGTTCTAGACACTGTAAAAATACTTTTAAGAATTTTACTTACTTGAATCAGATGAATCCAGTCCTGTAAATCGAAGGGATGTTGCTCGATCAAAAAATTGGAGGTTGTGTGACTTCTTGCCCTGAGGGTGGGCCTTATATACAAATGTTGGATCCAATCGCATTGTGAGAACAAACAATAGGACCCAATGATCATGTTAATGTGGTTGAACCAAAAAGAGGGGGGTGGGGATAACCAAAACTGTTGTAATTCTGCAACACTGGGTCTTATGGATGGGGGCAGCCAGGTCACTCAGTCTCCTTACTTACCACTTAATGTTAAGAATTATACCTATTATACACACACTGGATTGCGGTGAATAGTAAAGAGAATATAAAATTATCTCACAGTACAGAGTTATTAGCAGCAAAATATAATTGAAGAGTAAAACTATTCATTTTGCTTCATGATACCCTTTCAGAGTCTTATGATACTGGATTATTAAGGTCTTAGTTTTCCCTGCATTGATGTAGAGGTGGTTCCACTGGCACCAGTCCACACACTAGAAGGTCTCTGACCTCTTATTTGCAGGGAGTAAAGAAAAAACAGAACTCTTTAGGGTATAAATAAAGCCTTAATTATCATTGTGCATTATTCTGTTTGCAACTTAATCTTTAAAAACAGTCCAACTCAAGACACCTTGATGTTTTATTTGCCATTAGTACAAAGCATGATTGTGTGGCAAGCTGTTGTGTGGCTTCTCCTTTTCCGGTCAATTTTTTTTTTTTAAATGTGCATGGAGATTTGTGCAACTGCATTTCAATTTGTGTGCGTCAACAGATTTGTAAATGTGTAAAATTATCTGTATCTACGTGCATATTGGCTTGTGCCGACCCCCATCTTTGTCACAGCTCAGGAGTCTGGAGAACACAATGGGGCTGCACTGCCACTAGAGGGCCACAATGGCTCTGAAAGTGCATGACTGAAGCCTGGAAATGAAAATTCAATTGATTCAATCAATTCAGTGCACTTGTCTCAACTAAAGGAAATCTGTGGAAAAGGCGTTTGTTGATTCATGAAAAGAAAAGAAATGTTACTGGATAAAGAGAGAATTAAGCTGAAGCAGCGGAAGGAATTGTTCTGACAGTGTCTTGAAGTTATTCAAGATATTCATCTCCAATGCAGAATGAAATAATACAACAAAATAAACTATCCAGTCAAGAATTATGCTTCTGTGAGGGTCTTTAAACAGAAAGAGGAATAAGGCCCCTATTCAGCTGAAGACTGTTATTTTCATTCTCTCTATGCTTGAGTTCAGCTTCCTGTGTGAAATCTGACACCTTTTTAGGATCCAACATTTTTGAACTTGTCCATGAAAGTTTTGATTCACGATCAAACAACCCGAGTTTATACTTACTGACTGTCTGCAGTCAACAAAGATTCTCCACAGGTGCTGGACCAACAAAAAACATTTTAGCCACAAGCAGATACTTTTACTTTAACAAAACAAATACTTTTAAACAGTTCTGCAGGTGTAATGCCCTTTAAAAGTGCTCACACTGTTGCAAATTGGTGGTATATGGACATTAATTTTAGGAGAAAAGGTTGGACCAAACAAAGATCAACATCAATTTTAGGAGAAAAGGTTGGCCCAAACAGTAGATTCTTAAAGCATCGGGTTGAATTGAAAGGGAAGAATCGTTTGCGAACTGCACACCAGTTGTTAGTTGATAGTCTGTCACAGTCTGGTCAAACCGTGGCTTCAAAATGAAACGCTTCACATGTTGGCTGTTTCTGTGGCTTCTCTCTCTTTCTGTGTTGGGTGAGTCGTGTTTCTTCTTCTTTTTTTTCAGTGGACACATGGAGCATGTCGGAGTTAAAATGACGAAGATGTTTTATTGGTAGAAATACTATACTGTATGTCTCAAGCCCTTTTTACACACATGATTGACAAAAAAATACTTGCTTGAATACTTTTTACTCGTGTTGAAATTGAGAGTGAAAAACACAACTGCTCTGCTGGTAAAATGCACATTTGATAACCTCATATGACACATTATATTTTACACTCAGAAGACTGAAACATAGTAAAGAAATATTTTAAAAATCCAATCAACTCAACTCTCTAATAGGCAAGGTTCGGTTGTCTCTGTGCATTTTGCTGGTAATGCTTCTGTTAGTTGTTCTTCTTCAGTGAAATTATGTTTGCCTTTACTAATTTACTATGCTGTATTTTCTAGCATGGAATAGCCCTTGCTAACATTTATCCCACATTTATCCTTGATGCAGCATTAGTAGCAACAAAATCACAAAAGTTATATTACTCCAGTAGAATATATTACTTTTTGTGCTACTGGTTGACTTCATTACTAACATTTTGTGCTACAGGCAGCAACTGAGGAATGGCAGGGGACACAGTAGGCAACAAAACCCAACTGAGTAATTCACAGACATGCAAGCAGTATGTTTGCACATAGAAAATAATTATTATAAAATGAAAACTTAATTTTATTCTCCTCTATTTGGCAGTGTAATCACAAAACCTCAGCAGAAAACTCAACCTATATACATTACTAGAGAGTGTGTTTGTTGATTGCATGTGGCAGATCTAGAGGATCTAGTTTCCCCTTTTTGTTTTATTTTTAGCTACACTCCAGTGACCAGAATGAGGAACTTAAACAGCAGCTCTGTGCTTTGCCGGTTGCAGATTTTATCAGTGGGCTCATGGTCACAGAGATGTGCCTTCAAATGCTATTTGGGAAAATCTCCTTGAGTTGTCCTAAATATGAACTCTCACTGTTTTAGAGGAAATGCTTTTCAAGTCATTAAACAATTATCAGGTGTCCACACAAACTTTGAACTTTTCCTCCCATCTGTTGTATCCCCTCTCAATGCACTTTAAATGTACATCATGAGGGAACCAAAACACAGTATGAAGAGCCAGGAAGCATGGTTAGACCAAGCAAATATGTTCCTTCATATGAGCATCTGGCATTTGTTTTGCTTGTAACCCTATTCTTTAATGTTTTGACCACAGTTATAGATACATTCTTCAGCTTGCATGCTCTCCCTGTGTCCATGTGGGTTCTCTTTGGGTCCAAAGCTGCAGCACAAGGACATGCAGTTAATTAAATCAGACAAACAGGTTAAATGGTAACCCCAATTTGCCCGTAAGGGTTAGAATGAATGGATGTTCATAGCTGTCTCTATGTGTTAGCCCTGTGATAGGCCTAACCCTAACCCTCTTTTCTCTTGACACCTGGGGTAGGCTCCAGTCCAACTGGTTACAGATAATTAATAAATGTATTAAATACAGGGTTGTTGAAGTTAACCAAACTAAATTATTATTGAATTATTTTCCTCTGTGTGAGGTTTGACCATCCTGAGTTTGTCATGTTATGCTTTTAGCATATTTTTGAGCATACAGTACAATATTTCATTGTTTCAATCATAATAAATATTTATCTGCATAGAGCAAACATATGTGTTCACCCTCAGTTTAATACCAGTATTAGAAATGTGAAAAATATCCCTTTGAAGTTGAATAAATAAACAATATGTGATTAATTTGTGATTAATCTATTGACGAGTTAGCTCATGACAATCATGCAATTAAGTGCAATTAAATATTTCAATTGACTGACAGCCATAGCTAAATACCAATTAAAAGCAACAGTTGTGCTCCCTCCCTTCACCTTTCAGATTGTGATGCTAATGGAAATGGATACTTCATATATGCTGACTTCTGGTGTGCCATAAACTCTAATGAGCCAACGCAGGTGGAGTATCTGGTCGACTGGTATTTCAACGAAGAGTTTACAATGCAGTACAGAAGCACGGTCGGGAATTGGACGGGCTTCACTCCGGCTGGGGTAATCACAG
>JBCAUF010000061.1:28876407-28892823 GCA_038406115.1 Haemulon aurolineatum | reverse complement strand
TTACATGCTGATTCGTAGTAAATCATTACGGCAAATATATGTATATCTATATATGTGTGTGTGTATACTCACACACATATATGAGCCCTTTTTTTTCTCCTCCTCCATCTCTGTGTGTATACTCACACACACACACACACACACACACACACACACAGTCTTTATGATCTCCCAGATGTTCAATCCCACACTTGACAGACTTGTGTGATATTTACAGGCAAAATACATACAACAAATATCAACCGCTCAGACCTATAGGTGTGAAATGAGGCTGTAAAAAGAGTTTCCTCCTTAAAACAGTCACAGTGCACTCAACTGGTCCTGCAGCATAATCCACTTTTCTACCATCCATGTGCTCCAAACACCCATATGTTCCCCAGAATCCGAGTGAACGCATAGCTTCTGTTCATCTGTCACAAACGTGGCTCCCATGTCAGTAAACTTTACAGAAGGATGTCTTCCTGCATATATAACTTGTCTTTACCTCAGATTAGGTTTGTCATTCTGTGCATTTCCCAAATTCAGTTGAAGGTTTGTTCAACCAGGGATTGTCTGTGTCCTCATGGGACACATCCAAATTCCCTCCAATAATAAATATGAAGGGTACTTTAGCACTCCTATGGCTATCCTTCAATAATATAAAAGCTTCGGACCTTACAGTGGCACACAGACAATCAAGATACATAGGGTTCTTTCAAGTAAGACTGAATTAAAAAAGCATGGGGAGGAGAAGCTGCTGAAACAAAAGCAAAAATATTCATTTGTGCTGTATATTTTATCTATATTTAATCTTGAAGTAAACCTGCTTGATTGTGTCTGTGCACAATATGATTTCTGGCTCCACCACTATAATAGCTGCTGTGATGGATATTGAGCAACACCTTTTTTTTTTTGGATTCTTGTTTGTTTCATCTGATGGATGTGAGTCTAATATTCACTGTCTTTTTAGCTCTGATTTGGTTTTCGCTATAGCCAGCTGCTCTCTCTTTCTGTTTGCCATGGCAGACACTGACATATAATTGATGAGAGTGGAGATGGAAGACTAGAAGGAACTATAAAGTTTGGTATATTATGTTATACCAAGGCATTTGGCCCAGAGTTAATGTAAACACTATTCTTTAGTGCAGTTTTTAAAAATATGGCCACAGTGCTGAATCAATATAGAATTGTTATATAATATTACACATTTATGGGCAGTGCTCTTGTTGCTTCCTACTTGAGGGGCAGAGATCAACTACATAATATTCTCTGCACTCTGTGGATTTCGCAGAACAAAGGTCACTTCCTGGATTTGCAACTTTACGATCCAAGACACCATTGGTGAACAGGTCAAAGGTCTAATCTGGATAATAGCCCCATGTGGTTCAACCTTTCTGTCATAGTCAGACTTGAGAACATCAGACCCAGGAATATGAGAACTGGGGAGGCTTTCTCCATCAGAGCTGTAACTTTAACAGACGAGTCACTTCTGGTATATTTTATCTGTCAACGGGTGCACATTAAAAACATCTAAAAAATACCTCATCATCAGCACAGTATTTTTATAAAGAGGACGTTCTTTTCACTCTGAGAAATTTGACATTTTTGAAAATTAGGCTTAGAATTAGAATTAACTTGCATCCTCTAAAATGTTATTTAATGAGGAATCTCATGCAAATAATTTAAACAACAAGGTGACTTTTGCCTCCATGCAAGCATGTAATTGAAGTATGTTTTAGATGTCCCACTTTTCAAAAGGTTTATGTTTCATTTCATATATGTCAAGATTTAACTCAAACTCCACAGGGTGGTTCTGTTATGGACAAAAGAAAAAAAAAAGTTTAAAAATAGAAGAACAACTGAAGGCCACATGAGGGCCAAACGGGATTATTCACGAGAGAGGAAATTAAAGCCTGCCAAATATTTCAAGGCACACTGCTTCATTATAGTATAATAATATGTACGAAGGCACAGGGTTATTCAGCTTTGATCCACAAGCTAAAATATACAGAGATCAAGAGATTTACCAGACATAAACAGAGATGACTTGGGTTGGAGTGGGATTTTCTATTTTGACTGAATACTGAGGATAGATTTTTAAATTCTGCACAGATGCAGAAGTAATCCAGGAACTCTTTAACCCCTTAAAAAGCACACTTAATATTTCTGTATCAGCTTGATACTTTTGGTCTTGCCAGAGTTTATGAGAACTGCTCATGAAAAGATGATGGACCGATCACATGTTTTTTTTAGAAAATAATCACATCTGTTACAATTCTGAGAGACTTCCTCTGCAAGACAGAGTTAAATACAGTTGATTTTGAAATGCTCTGTATGTGTGATTAATTGTACCTTTTATGCAGCAGTACCTCTGAAATCACTAATTGCCAGTCATCTTAAGTATGATAACTTCCAAAAACACTCAGGTTTATCTAAATTACATTTGTCAGCTAGATTTGAAAGTCTTCTCAGCTTTAAGATGCATTTGGGAGACAGTAACTGTTTTGGATAATCAGTGCACTTTGAGGCCCCTGAAGGACCTGAACTACTAACAGGGGGCCTTTAATCAGGTTGATTCTAATGAGTTACCCAATCCTCCTGCAACTGACCTATAAACCTTTAATTTGAGTGTTTGGAAAATGGCGCAGGCAGACTTGTGTGAGTTTGTTGACCCCCAGTTGGAGCCATGTTGAGATATACACATGATGGTCTGCATTCACAGATTTTCACATCAGTCACTTCATTTTCAAGAATGGCCCTCCTATAGATAGGGATTTTTAAACTTTTGTTGTTTTTTTTACAATTAATTTATTTACTATTCAAAATTCAGGGAGTGACGGACTGATTTGAAAATGTTCTGAGCTGATGTGGAAATGTCTTCTGGCAGCAGACAACCTTTTGATGTACAAAACATGTACACACTGATCCATACCACACTCACTGTAGTTCTGTCATTTTTAAAACATGCATATTGTCTTTGTGTGGCGAATATCACAGTGTTTAGAAAAAATATTTAATTGTAATACATTTTTCATCAACCTGCAGATTCTAAACTGAAATGACAACAAAACAACACAGGAGCCACTACACTTCTTGACACATTTTCAGTCATGTTAGCAGTATGGTCTGTCACTTTGGTCCAGACTGAAATGAAATGCCATGATGATCAAAATACTATGATTTTTTTCTCTAATGCCACCTGTGTGTTGACATTCTTGGCTGTTAAGTAAAATGTCCTGAAACACTATTGCATTAGTTTCTATGAAATTTGGTAAATTCATGTACCCTTCAGGATGAATCGGAATGACTTGAGATCTCCTGACTTTTCATTTAACACTGTCATTAGTAATTCACATTTGTGTAATTCTTTGGTTTGTGGCTATAAACTTACAAAACAAATAGCTGACACAACCCCAGCTCTAATTTGTGTTTAGTGCTAATTAGCAAATGCTTACACTTAAAACTGTGATGGTTAACATAGTGCACACCTGCTAATCATCTGCATGCTAGCATTGTTACTGTGAGTATGATACCATGCTAGCATTGGCATGTAGCTCAAAGCACCGTTGTATCTAAGTGTAGCCTCAACGAGCTGCGGTCTACATGTCTATTTTTGTGACTTTTCCAGTATGACTACATTAAAGACTCAACACCTGCTTTGAGTTACACTTAGTGTGTTGTCTGGAATTGGGACGCAGCTTGCTGTATGTTGTATGTATAGAATGGCATTCTGGCAAAAAGTACTAAATTAGAAACAGATTTGGGAGTGACCATGGCAGGTTCAAGGCAAGTGGGTTTTTAGAAAAGGACATTAGAGCACACAGACACAAAATAACTGAAAATCACTGACAGATCCAACAGGTGAAATGAATATGAGGCTGTCATCGGCCTCTGATATTCTGATGTCGGCCACAGAAGTAACACCTACCAGAAACAGCGCAGGAGGGTCTGGTTCACATTTATCTGTCCATCCTCTTCATAATTTGACCTTTGCCATTCCCCAACCCACTGCACCCCTGGTCCCGCCTCCAGTACAAACCTCCCGGTATGTCTTCATTACCAGCAGCAGGGCAAGGTACTGCTACTTAGGCAGGGATAAAAGTAAAACTGAGGAGAGGGCAATGAAAGGAGAGTTCGAAAAAGAAAAAGTACACAGACAGAGAGCAACAGAGACAACGAGGGAAAAGAAGCAAAAAAAGGTACTTTGAGAATAGAAGAAGTTTGATATTAAAGGTGGAAAAAAGGGAGTTAGGGAGAAAGGGGAGAGTGTTAACTTGTGGACTAGAGAGCCAGAGATATAAAGACGTGTAACAGAGAAGCAAAAGGGGGGTGGGGGGGGGGGGGTAGAAAAAGAGAACGGCACGCTATAGAAACGAGACAAAGCGAGAAACTAAGAGCGCAACAAGACTGACAGACAATCGGCTGGGGAACCACAGGTAAGACGAACAGAAATTTTGATCCTATTATGTCATTTTTAAACTGTTCCAGGAAATTGGTTGAGCGATTAAAGTGTACGACGAGGAAAGTGCAACACGTATACATCTGAAGCTCAAACACTGGCAACATTGCAGTCGTTGCGCCTTAATGCTGTGTGCTGGAGAAAAAGCTCAATTTAGTGGAAATCATACTGTGAGCTTATTAAAACCTTCCTTGACAATTTTTTCCTAGATGTGCCAACTGCTTTTGAAGGGTTTCCCGAGCAGTTGCATATGAAGTGCAGTGGGTACAGCACTCATTATAAGGTTGACATAATAATCTGGCCCAACAGGGAAAAACAAACAAATCATTGATAAGCAGCAATGGCAATGTTGCAGTTTCAGAATAAATTCTACCAGTATTTTGGTTGGTTTATGCTCAGTTAGTGTCAAAAACCCAAGTGTCAATTAGTTTACAAATTGTGACTGAGAATTTTCAGTTGAAGAAATCAATTTTGCCCCTTTATACATGTTTGCCTTTACTCCAACATGTGCAGTACTGTACCAATATAAGAAAACCCGAGCGTATTGTTCCTGATTCTGTTTGAATCAAAACATGCATGTTGTCAGGGCTCCATCTATCGACTATAGGATCTCTGTCAATTGCCACCTATCTTAAGGTATCAGGGCGAACGCCCAATTCACAATGAAACAATACAGGGGGAAAAGACGTGTGCTCATAAAAAAAGTACACTTAAAGGCATCAGCTAAGTTTTAGCAGCAACAGCATGTTAACAGAATTGTTTTAGAAAGGAGAACCCGATCTGGACAGAGGTTGAAGTTGAAATGAAAAATGTTGCGCATAGGGTTCCTTTTTACACTCAATTTACGCTCAATATGAAACCAGTGTTATCAACAAACTTTATATTCATAGCACAATAGAACTTACAACTAATGTAATATTTAATATTGTATTAAAATGTGAATGTAACATAAAGTAAGTCCATAAATATGGAGTATCTTAAAACAATGATCGATGACCTGTAACATCTGCAAAGATATTACTAAAAGTCAATTAAAAAGTCAATTTTAAATATGATGTGCTTCACATCCTGTAAAAGTTTTATTAGCGCATCATGGCTATAATCATAGTGTTTGCTCTTAATTACTCAAAAAATATATATTTTCTGAATAGTTTTATGCGTTAGTAAGTACACTGCATAAGATAATTTTAAATAAAAATACTTAAAAAAAAAAAATAATAAAGTGAATACAATTAAATTAAACCAGCATCATGAACACGCATGCGCTTTTGCTTGATCTCTGCATACTGTTTTTTTTTTTTAGAGAAAGCAGTGCTGCTTAATACTTAAAATGTGCATGAGTTACACATCTGCACATACATTTGCCTTTTCAATAAGACATCACTTATGCATAATGATAATAAACAGTAATAGTGACATACTGTACGTAGGGTTTGGCTGCCAATAATGGTCACTGGATAGTGTCTTAAAACACTGTGTGTATCTACATAATCTTCTGATGCTTATTTTCATGAGGAACTCCTGGTAAGCTGTATCATTTCAATCAGTAACTTGATGGTTGATTTAAGGCATCCACCAGAAATGTAATCACTTCCTCTAGTCCCTTGTCCCGCTGAGGCCATGAGGTGAAAAAAATAAATAAAATCACCAAGCTGCATTATCCAGGCATTTACTTACTAGTGACACACTCAAATGGACAAAAATATGTGAAGTTAATAGCTGATTCTTATGCAAAAAGTTAACCTATAAGCTTCAATTTCTAAATCAGCTTCTGGGTTCATAGAATAGATCTGAGCTTCGTCTGACCTTTCAAAAATTGAGTCCAGATGTGAACCACTTACTCAACACTGCTTCTTACTCTTTTTGTTTCTAGAAAACAGATAACGTCAGTCTATCACCTAAGGAGTATTTGCATCTCATGCTTTGATCACTCTAAACATCTTAGAAATGCATGTCCTGAAGCAGTACTTTGTGTGATTTTCAGTGTTTTGAAATTGAAACGCTCCGGCTCTGGTGTCTAGTAACCGTTAACGCTCATAAATCTGCACTCAGCATACGGTGAAGCCCGCCCTGTAACACCTTAGATGTCTGACAGAGGAGCTGTTTTCTGTCTGGGCAGACAAAGTGTTTTGGTGCAACAAATGCCAATGAAATGATATTATTTTACTATGTTCAACAAAGTAGATATGAAATGCATTCGTGGTTTGACTGAAACAAATTCCGATTTAAATGATGAACCATTTACTGACGGAAACATACCTGGTACGCTCTTTTCCCTCTGTATCAGAAAGCTTAAACATGAAGCAGACTTTGTTATCGTTTTGGAATTACTATTTATTTAAGTGTATTAGCAATAAGTCCCTACAACCTGACTCACTCAATTAGGTCTGAGTTGAGCTTATTTATGAAAACTTTTGGAGGGTCTTTAGCGTCAGTTTCATCTTCACTGTCATATTTCCCTTTCTCAGCAATTGTTGATGCACATGTTCACATTAGAAACCTGGTCACTTAGTCAAAAACTCTGGGAAACCAGGTTTTTGTTTAAATTTCGATTAAATCAAATCCCATAAGACCTAGCTCAACACTCAACACTGGTTATGCAAATATTGTCTTAACATTTTCTTTAGAATCTTCTTACTCAGTGCTGAAGAGCTCCAAAACTTTTATATATAAAAACATAACAGCAAATCACACAGTTGGCATGTTCCTTCATTCCTTTGAACTTAACACACATTTTGACACAGTCTCATATGTAAAAAATTGTAACCTGTGCACTGAAAGCCTCCTGTAGTCTATTTGTTGTGTAACCTTTGTAGTGGCAAATGTCTCAGTTATTTGCCAAGTAAGAAAGACTTGCTCACCTTTTGTAATCAGGCCATTGTTAGCAGTTAATTTTATGAGTTTTAAAGGCACAATTTGCAAGATGTGGCTGAATGTTGAGTCTCATTTCCAGGTTTAAAAAAAATTGATGCCACAGATTACACCTTTAATGTTTTCATGACCACATGGTCAGGGATTAAAGCGTCATCAGTGAAATTATTCAACAAAATCTGATGCATTTTGCGTCGTTTGCTTGTTGGTTTACCTGTTTTAATGTGTTTTACTGTTTACTGGTGCTGTTAAATGGTAGATGCATTGGAAATATGGAACGATAAATGCTCCATAGAGCTTTATTATGGTGTTTATGAAACAAAACTACAAATTCATCTCTAGATGATTTTTGTTTCTATGATTTTCGGAGTCCACACCATTATAACTTTTTGTTTTCGCACTGGTGTTTCCAAACATGCTGCAACAGAATAGAAAATGAGACAGAAACCCCCTGTTGTTATCAGTTGGCAGTGACATTACCGTCTTGTAAAGTCTGGTCATGTGTTATGGCACAAAAGGAATGGAATATATTCTATATCATTTACTTTGTAAGATGAAACTCCTTCAGTTGATGTTCTATTTTTAAAATTCTGTCCAACTCAGATCCACCCTGTCGAGAGTGTTTCCAGTGCTGACATGAGAAAAAATAAATATGAGCAGTTCGTAGAGGAAATATGCTGGAAGACCTGAAGGAATAAAACAACTGTGGCATGTTATTATTAAGATGATTGAAGTCACAGATATTATCTTAAGTTGTAGCATATTTACTTAAAAAACAGCATTTTTGAAATTACAAGGAATCTCAGATGATATTGATATACTTTTTCCAATGTGGGAAATTGAAGGAATTACTGAGGGGAACTCCTTTTTCTCCAAATACTTTGCTGATTAGAATAATATATGTGGAACCTGTGGAACCACTTACAGATGTAAGCAGACTGCATTGTGGAGCAACCCCAGATCTCAGATAACAGATGTGACACTGAGATAAAACCTACATTACTTTTACATTTGGACACGGATTTAAACAGATTCTGATATTTTTCCATTTTGAGAGAAAATAGCTCCATATTCCAATGCCTCAGAAACAGTTTTATGAGTTTAGTTAAAAAGAAAGAGACAATATTATACCTTCCTCTAGCATTTGGAAGTGGTATTGCTGTTGACACTGTGGTCACAAAGACTTCTGTGAATCTCCCATCGCCTCAGAGCTTAGCAACTATGTACCTACAATGCAAGACACACAATGTAGACCCCTTTCACATTCACTGTCAAGTAAAGTGAAATTTCCATAGTTTTATATGGAGTAATAACATAGTTTGAGTACTGCTTTAAACAAGCGCCAGAGGTTGGGGCATATGAAGGGAAACATGTTGGTCCTGTCACTGGTTCACATTTCTTTCATGCAGTAAGTTGGGGGATTTGTGTCATGTGTAGACAGAATTGCATTGAGAGTTCAATCTACACATCTATGGTGTCAGTATTCGTTACATGGTGCAATCTGTATTATTATTATTTCAAAGATGTGTTGCTATTGACTTCACAGATCTTCCAGTGCCGAACATTCAATATTTAACACACACACACACAGCCTACAAATGTCAATTTTTGACTTTGTAAAGTGAAAATAGATTCAATGTAATAATTTGTATCTGTTACTATTTTTTTTTTTTGTATAATTTAAAAGTCAACAAGAAGTTAGTCCCTACACATCAGAATAAAACACAAATAGCACTATCACATTGGTCCTCTTTCTTTTTAAAATCCTCTTTAAAAAAACTGCTTGTGTTGCAATTCATTGAAATAAATATACTGAAGCTTGTTTAGTGCTGTTTCACTCACAAGTTTTGAAAAGACGTTCATTTGTGTTATGAAAACAAAACCAAAGTTGGGTGAAATTGCAGGTTGACGTGTTTCCCTGCAGTCTCAGTTTAAGTTTTTTAGACAATCAACAAGCGACAAAACTAAAACAGGCCTGTGTGTGAAAGTGGAGCCGCCAACCTCCGCAACAGAGAAGACCAATTTAAAAACCCCATGCGTTTATTGCCAACTTCCATGGTGATGGAAATTACTGCAAAATTATTTCAAAATGAGAGCCAGGCTGCCGGGACACGGTGATGTTATTCTTCCTTCAGTTCCACCACAGTTTTTTTGACATGTTTCTCCAAAAAAGATGTGTGTGTGTGTGTGTGTGCGCGCGCGCGCGTGTGCACCCACAAGTGTGTGTGCTCATGTGCAGAGATCCTTGAATTAATCTCTACCTGATGTAAGTCAGATGTTTTGACTTTGTGTGGCCAGAAAAGCCCAGCGTGACCATCTTTGATGTACATGTAAGAGCTAATCTCTGGCTAGATTATCTGAAAAAATGATGTCTAATTTACTTTTTTTAAATGTAAATCTGTCTTTTTACATAGACAACTATATGTTGTTTTTTTTTAATTATTCATTAGTTATCTTCTTATAATTTATACATGTTGAAATTTTTATTTTGATTACTATTATCTGTTATAGTATTAGAGAGGAATTATTACAGCAGCATGAAAACTGGTGGTTGATGGAGAGTGCCATTATTTACAGAAATTGATGCCATATGTGTGGTTGCTCTGCTGCCAAGGTCTGTATTCACCTACTTCCTCCACTGTAATCTAATAGAAGCGCACCTAATCTAATGAAAGTATTCACCCTTTTAGCACAGCTGCAAGCCTGTCTTTTTCACTTCTAAATTGACAGGATATAATCAGGTCTAAAGATTGCCAGTTTACTAGTAATCAGATGATGCACAGTCATTAGTAGAAACATGTCACTATGTAATCTGAATTTCACACCAATAAAATGACCAACAGAAATGTGATCAGAGGATACAGTACGTGGTTAATACAAAGTAGAAGTTAGAAGAAGTAGAAAAAGTTAGTAGAAATTTTTATTTTGGATTTTTATTTATTTGTGTAGACAATAATTCTTTAATTTGTTCATTGTTCAATAAAAATATGTTTTTTATTAGTGTGTGCAACTCTGTGTGACAAAACAAAGTCAATAAATAAAGCTGCTTTTAAAAAACAAACAAACATTTACTGTACATTTTTATATAATAAAATATATATAACAAATATACTAAACTATATATATATTATATATATATATATATATATATAAGTCAAATAGGAAAAATGTCATTATTTAATGTTTCAGTGATAGGTTGTGATGTGATGTGACTGGACGCACACGTGTGTGACTCATGTAATACTTGTCCAAAGATGAAGACCACACCATCAGTGAATTAACTATTATTATTCAAATTTCAAAATTATTACTTCATTACTTAAATGAAATTTTTTTGACAATATTCTATTGTAAAGATCAGTATTTATTTTTCTTCATGGGACATGAAATTAAAATTTGATGGCTATAAATAACCCAAGATCAGAAAAAGAGCCAAAATTATGATCATATTATTAAGAAATAATCTACTAAATAGAAACTGTGTTGAAACTATTAAAAACAACAATAGTAATATCATACTATGACAATGACATGTCATAGTACAGTGACAAAAAATACTGCAGCATGTTAAAAAGATGTGTGTAAGCTCTTTACAGGAGCTCTCCATTCAGCACCAGATAACCACTGGCCAGAAGTCCAGATATGCAATAACAGCAGTGCTTTTCATATGAGAAACATGATAATAGAATTGACTGTGCAGCTGTACCAATATTTACATGTTAAATGTTCAAATGTGTTTCTACTCGAGGGGTTCCTCTTAAAATCCTTCATGAAGGTCTTCCTCGTTGCTCATAACTGGTTGGTTTGTTCTGCATGTGCGATGATAGTGTACTCCTCTGCCCTACAAAGGCAAAGTGCAGGAACTGCAAAAATGCCGAATGGAGAAAAACAGCTTTTTGTGTTTTTCTTTCAACAAGTGTAAGCATCAAATCATATTTAAGTACCAAGTGTATGATTTATTAGATTAAAGGGAAGGGAATTTAAATCATATTGTATACTGACATTCATGCTAAATTTGGCAGTTTTGTACGCTATACTGCACTTTGCCTTTGTTTTACTGCAATGTGATTTCATGACCATACACTGATGCACTGCAGCATGTTCAGTAAGCAAGGTAATTTCACGTACTTAAAATAATACTTGGCATATTCATTTTCAATATTGACATTTTTTGCTCTACACATCCCTACTGTCCAACACTGGATGTGTATTATCTAAGCCATAATGAAGAAAAAGCAACAAGCAAACACAAGATTAAAATTATCAGATAAAAGGATTTTTATGTTTTGTTATCAGAACAGTGAATATTTCTAAAGCATTTCATGTTTGACTTCACACTAACACAAAATAAAACATAAAATCCTAAAAACATTCTGCATGCAGCTCTAATACATAAAATGCAGAGCAAATCAACAAATCAACAAACACCAGAACGTATATGTTCTACAAGAACAAGTTAAGTTTTACCACACGTTTGAGTGGAGATGGCTGACAAAGTTTCAATGTCCAGGGCAGAAACAACAAGGTTAACAAGGCTTTACAGTGCATTTTTGCAGTTACTGCAAAGTAGCAAATAGCAATATCTCAGAGAAATTAAGCAGGACCCCATGAACTTTTAAGAGATTGAAGAGCAGATTTTGATTAGTGAAAAGCAGACACTGCACTTTGTAATGCGTTAGTTAGTTAGTTAGTTAGTTAGTTAGTTAGTGACCTTTATTTAACCAGTCAGAATTGCTAAGAACAACATTCTTATTAAGGCAATGGCCTGGTTGGAGGTGCGAGACCTCCTAAGGGGCAAAGGGAAGGGGCAGTATAACATTAAAATATGGAAAATAAAAGCACATTTGAGCAACAGTGATACAAAAGAATATGAGGAATAAACATAACAGTGACAAACATACTAACAATTAATTTGACGTACAGTGACATACACCAAGTTATGTGAGGACAATAAAACTAGATGTAAAAACAGTGATACTGGACAGCCATATAAAAAGAGGCAACAGACGGTGAGGGGACAGGATCAGCGAGAGCTTTGGTTGGGACAGCTGCAGGTGTAATTTAAGGATTTTGAAATGGCATTTTTTGAAGGCTCTGACAGAGGAAAAAGATTGTAACTGTAGAGATTTTTGAAGTTGATTCCAACTATCTGCGGCCGCAACCTGAAAGGAGGAGTGGCCCAGAGAAGAGTGTGCCCTCGGGGCATTTAACAGAATGAGTGGAGCAGAGCGGGTGTTGTGTGTGGGGGGAGGGTGCAAATGCAGAAGCTGGGCTAGGTAGGGAGGAGTAAGACCTAAGAGGGTTTTGAATACCAGCATCAACCATTGGATATTGCGCTAATTTCCAGGGGTGGCCAGTTTGCCAGGGTGTAGAGGTCACAGTGATGGGTCCTATACGGGGCATTGGGAACATAGTGAATGGCAGAGTGATACAGGACGTTGAGCCGCTCAAGTGCTTCTTTGCAGGCAGACCTGTAGGTGACATCGGCGTAATCAAAAAGTGGAAGTACAGTGAGCTGGACCAGGGAGCATTTGGCAGTGGCAGTAAACAAGGAACGGTTGCAGTAGAGAAAGCGGAGTCTGGCTTTCACTTTTGACTGCAGGGAGGACAAGTGCTCAGTGAACGACAGGCTACTATCAATCCAGACTCCAAGATATTTATAAGAGGATATCAGGTCAAGTTTTTGGCCGTCAGCAGCCAGAATGGTGCTGTCTTGAGCAGCATGCTTACGACCAAACCACATTACCTTGGTTTTGCTGGAGTTCATAGATAAGCCAAGGGCAGAGAAGCCAGACTGCATGAATGTGAAGCTCTGTTGGAGTTTTTCCAGAGCAATGTCAGGGGAGGGGCCGGTGGCATAGAGCACTGTGTCGTCGGCATAAAGGTGAATAGAAGAGTTACCAGCTCATTTAACTATATCACTTATGTAGATTGAAAATAAGACTGGGGCTAAGATTGAGCCCTGTGGAACACCTTTTAAGATAGACAGAGGTTGTGACAAGATACAGTCAGATTTCACAAATTGGGCACATCCAGTGAGATAGCTCTCAAACCAGGCCATCGAGCTGTTTGAGGCACCGATGGAGTTTAGGCGAACCAAAAGCTGTTTGTGTACTATGTTGTCAAAGGCCTTAGAGAGGTCGATGAAAATGGCTACACAGTGGAGCTTGGAGTCCAGAGCACTGACAATGTCATTAAGTACTTTGAGAGTCGCAGTTTCACAGCTGTGGTCTGCACGAAACCCAGATTGAAAATCAGACAGAATATTGTTGGCTTCCAGGAAGTGTACCAGCCGGTTGCAGACCAGCCTCTCCAGTACTTTTGCAATGCATGGTAGAATAGAGATAGGACGATAGCAGTTGGGGTCAGCTTGGTCTACCCCTTTAAATAGTGGGCATACTGAGGCCATCGCCCAGGCAGATGGAAGTTCAGCTGACTGTATGGATAAGTTGCAAGAGGGTAATGGGTTTTGCAATAATAGGGGCTGCGACTTTAAGAAAAAAGGGGTCCAGGCCATCCGGCCCAGGTGGTTTTTTGGGGTCAAGCTTGCTCAAGATTTCAAAGACCTCCCTCACAGAGACATTCTGCAGGGAGAGGCTGTGGGAGGACTAGGTCAGGAGAGCTCAGGGTAGAGGCATTGGGGGAGGCGTTTATTAACAGAGACAATGTTTCCTTCCCAAATGATAGAGGAGGGTAGTTGGGATGGTGCAGTTTTACCCTCCATGTCTTTAACTGTCTTCCAGAACTTTCGTGGGTTAGTGCCACATAGTTTAAACTGATCTTGAAAGAAGTCAGTTTTAGCTTTGCGGATGGATTGGGTGCATTTATTTCTGATTCTTCTGAAGGATAACCAGTTGACTGCGGATTTTGATTTACAAGCCTTGCGCTAGGTGGAGTTTTTGAGACGAAGCTGTTCAGCTAAGTCATGATTAAACCATGGGCTGCATCTATTCCTTAGCCTCATCTTTTTGATGGGGGCGTGATTGTTTATTATTTCATTGAAGGAGTCATAAAAAAAGTCATAATGAGTGGGAGTGGATATGATCTGAGAGAGGTTAAGAGAGTTCCATTGATTTAGGACTCGGGCAGGGGGTTTGAGCATGTCCCAGTTGAGATCCCCCATCAGGACAAATTCAGCCTTTGTGTATGGGGCCAGAAGGGAGCTGAGGGTGGGCAAGGTGCAAGGTGGGGCCGAAGGGGGGCGATAGCACCCTGCAACTGTTATTGTGGAGTTCTTAGTCAAGTTAGCGTTGAGAATAAGTAGGTAAAACTGTTTGGGAATGGATTTTCCAATGACAATGGAGTATTGGAGACGTTCTTTAACAAAAATAGCAACCCCGCCACCCTTAGAGGACCTGTCTTGACGAAATACATTATAGCCTGTGATATCAACAGCTGAATCAGGCACAGATTTTTTTAGCCATGATTCGGTGACAACTAATATATCAGGATTGGAACTATGTGTCCAGACTTTTAACTGATCAATCTTGGGTAGAAGGCTTCTGGAATTAATATGAAGAAAACCCAGAGCTTTACGAGAGCAAAAGTCAGTGAAACTGATGTCTTTCAGGCAGGGGTTGACATCAAGGCCAGAGTCCGTGACAGAAATAGGATGAACAGTAACTGCCGGACCAGGGTGCACATGAACATTTCCAGACATAATTAAAAGTACGACAATCAGGGCTTGACAAAAAGGTGACAGAAAGCCATGAGGTTTCTTTTTAGATTGCACAGTATTGCCAGAAGGCAGCAGAGTCATTCTTTGGAGTAATCTCATTATATGACATTTCATAAGAGGTAAGATAAAAAAAATAACTAGTTTCATTCAAAGGAAGTCCAAGTAGTCTGGTTATCCAGCAGTGGGATGCAGGAATTGTGCTTGCATGTACAATGAGAGAGGGAGATTATGATGAGAAGCGCAACAGTAAGGTAGAGCGTGTCTGCTTTGGCCATGACCAGGGTAGCTGGATGGTAGGGTGACCAAGCGTCCTCTTTTGCCCGGACATTTCCACTTTTTACGTCCTGTCCGGGGCGTCCAGGGGGGTTTTATAAATTCATGAAAAAGTCCGGTTTTCACTATTTTTCATGGGACTATTAAGCATGTACTTAAATTGACTGGCGCTTTGCACAGAGCCGCATGCGGCGGGTGTCCTCTTTTTTTCGAAATCAAAACATGGTCACCCTACTGGATGGAGGGTGTATGTTCACACACTCAGCAGGTATCAATGTAACAGCAGCAACAGACAGGAAAACCGGTTTCCCATTAGCAGTGTAAATCCCAGCAGAGGAGATAGCAGCCAGAGCTAGCCGGCCGACGGTGTTGGCAGGTTAGCAGCAGAGGCAGTAGCAGCCCGGCACACAGCAGCAGAGGCAGCCCAGCAACGGTGTTAGCAAGTTAGTATCAGAGGCAGCACAGCAGCGGTGTTAGCAGGTTAGCAGCGGTGTTAGCAAGTTAGCAGCAGAGACTTTAGCAGCCAGATAAGCAGCAGCAGAGGCAGCACAGCAGTGGTGTTAGCAGGTTAGTAGCACAGCAACGGTGTTAGCAGGTTAGCAGCAGGGGCAGCACAGCATCCCTCTTTTATCAAACACTGCACATCACCCGAGGATTTGATCTTTCGAAAAGTCGAGAGAAGTCGTCCCAGAAGCCTTTGCTGCACATACCAACTGACTCAGAAGTGAGAAGGAGAAAACACTTTGCACTCGGTTGTCCTCTACCTTGCTCTCTGCCGTCCATGTTTGTGACTGACTCTCTGCCAACATTACCCACAATGCAACAAGGGGAGCAAAAAACCAGAAAACAAAAACCAAAAATGCACATGGCTATGATCAGCCAATTCTAGTGAATTTTTAAATCTATTTACACCTGTACTACAAAGTTCTGTTTTTTAAATGCTGTTTTTTAAATAAATATTGTAACTGTGAAGCTTTGGCGCTGTGCCTCCTCTGCTAGCTAGACTCCTTGCATCTTTTTCCACTTTGAAGTAATTGGAAGACAGCACATGTACATCACTGATAAATCCAGTGTAGACACAATTTTCTAGTCTGATCACATAAAATATTTTGCACGGTAGTCATTAAAGTTAGGGTCTGTAAGTTTGTTCAGAAGC
>JBCAUF010000061.1:28637595-28655267 GCA_038406115.1 Haemulon aurolineatum | reverse complement strand
ACTACAATAATCAAGTAATTTGTATACAGTTTGCATAGATTATATTTACCACTCTCCAAAATCACTTCTTTCAGTGTACAATGTAGCGAACTCACTCTCTGCTGGTGATCGTCAGACTGCATCCTGCTGAATAGTTACATTCTTTCAATAAGGAACTAATCTTTCCTGGTTAAAAACACACAGACATTTTTTTTTTTTTAACCACACTCTGAACGTGAGCTTACCAAATACAAATATGCTAACATGTAAATACTAATAAAAATAATAAAGGTATAACACTACACTGATGGCTCTTTAAGCCACACGGGCACACACACACACACACACACACACAGTATATACCTAGTTACTGACATCAGGTATAACATCATTGACATTCGACTACAGTCTCCCACACTTCCCACACACTTCCTGCACAGGCGATGGCAGAAGTAAAGTTATGTTAAAAGTGATTATTTCACCCAAAGTCTTTTGAGCATCAAACCGTCACCTCAGGAAGACAATTTCCCTTCCTCACAAACAGCAACAGAAGCCATCTGAAATTCTTTTTGGTCACAATGGGTTTTGGTTGTGACCAATTTCAATGGTGGATAATTCTGCCAGCTCTCATGGAATAGATCGCAATGTGAAGACAGAGTATGAGCAGTTGAGTTGATATTCATGTCTCTGACCCATCACTCCCCACATGTATAGATTACGCTCAGCACAGCAGAACGTGGGGAATGATGATAGTAATCCCATATGCAATTTTGCAAAATGTATTAGTCCACTTTGAGATATGCATGCCTGGTGAGCTGCAATCTCTACAAGCAGCCTTTCAAATCACACAAATCTCCGACTGTTTACAAGCTGTGTGTGTAATGATTGATTGAGACCCTCAGATTCACTGTTTGTTTGCATTAGGACAAAGAACCTGGTACAGACAGTTCCTCAGCAGCTGGTTCTGGGGACGATGATGCTATAATGGAAGTCAGGGAACAGTGTGTGTTGAATGGATGAATGCTTCAGTAAGGCTGAGAGGGCTTTGACTCCAAAAATGGCACTGCATTAAAACACAGCAAGTGGCAGTGTTGATGATGGCATGTTGTTCCAGTGACATGAAGAAACAGCTCCAACACAACTTTGATTAATTAATCAGTCTGAACTGTTATCATACTGCAAAATACTGCACTGCACTTGAGGAAGAATTGTATAACTCTATAAATTAGTCACTGTGACAATCATTTTATCCTCCATCTTGATCGACTTTTAAACAGTGCAAATATGCCATTCACTACACAGTAAAATCTACCAGGAATGTATGCTTGCACATATTTGAGTGACGATTGCAGCATCTTGCCAGACGACATTAATGTCAATCCAAACGTGATGGATGTTTTGCATCTAGTGTGAGTTTGGTCTAGATCTTTGCCCTGAATCTCAATGAATCAGTTTTATCACACTATGTAACTGTAGGTCATCGGCAGCTGTACAAAGATAAAATACAAAGACTGCAGTAACCTCCATTCTGTTATGACGAGTGATTCAGCCTGGTGCCACACACACACACACACGTGGTTCTGAGGGACTCGGCAGAAATGCTTCTCTCAGCATTTATCTTGGAGTAATTAGCCAAGATCTCCTCTCATCTCTCTCACCTCTTTACCTCCTTGTGCACTTTCTTCCTGTCTCCATCTTTCCTCCACCAGAAACATTTTACAGCTCCCATCTGAAGTCATGAGTCATGGGAGAAATTACTGACCTCCTGCTTAATCAGCAGAATTCACTGTGTGGGACTGAAATTAGATGATGATTGCAATGAGACTGTGTGTGTGTCTTTTAAACAACACTTCATACACAGACATTTAACACTCCAGCAACTCAAAGGGCACATAGGCTCAATTCTCTGCTATGCTTTTACTGTGAAAAATCAGCAGGAAGTGTCAAGTTTTAGCAGTAACTGATGACGCCTGATTGCTCTAAACAGTCACACAGCATCATTTATGTTTCTGCAAACTGCCAATATGTAACGTTTTGTATGTGATATACATGTCATATTATGCCTCTTTCCAGTTAACGGGGACAATATATTCACACAGCTTAATCAAAATATGTCTACCAGTGATGTCGAACTCTTGCTTCAAAGGTCAGCACTGTAAAGAAGTTGTACTGAAGCAGTTTGTGCTTTGTAAATGTTGTCTTTAATAGTGGGGGGCGGGAGAAGTAAGAATAAGGAGGTCATATCTACCGTCCCCACTTAGTTGACCCTACAGACTACTTTTCAATATTCCCCTCCTATCACATTTATCAATACTCCTTGCTGCTTGATAACATCATCAGATTCACCGCTCGATACCCTCCTCTGTTGTATCAAATTATAGCTCTTTGTTATCAATACCCAGGACTGTGTATATTCAATTAAAAAGACGGGCGGATCAATAGTCAGCAGCTACTGCAGCCACTCCTGAAGCCTTATCAATGCCAGCCACTGTCCTGACAAATGATAACGCAGACAGATCAATAGGTTGTGCAGATGATAACGTCACCTCGCCTGGGTGTTACCCCTGGATCAGCAGACAGAGGCACATACTGAGGGACTTTAATGTTACACTTTTTAATCCACTGACAGTGGTTTAATTTACTTCCAGATGTAAAGATACACATTTTCATGTTAAATTAAAGAGCTTGCTCCATTCTGTAATGTATATTTAAAGAAAATTCAAAGCCTGTGTGTTTTTTGGCACATGATTTTGATTTAGCTGTGGTCTTAGTCTTTCAATGAAAATGTTGATTCATTTTGTTCTTGTTACATTTTAGTTATTTGCTGATTTTTGTATTATTTTCTGTAAAACTTTAAGTTGTTCTTTTTGCCGTACATTTCTACTATTTTACACCATCTGTTTTAGAAGGCTACATGGTACTATCAAAAAATTCAAGATTCTGCTTATTAGTGCAACAGGTCAAGTAACAGAAGGAGAGATGTTGTTGGCAGTGGAAATTATTACTAGTTATAAGCATACAATATTTGGACACAGATGCATGCAAATGCTACGACTTTGCATTAAACACCATAAGTTATTCATTTCTAAATATGTACGTGATTATTATTTAGTTCCAAGTACGTAACAGAAATTCGTTATTTTTGTTATGGTTTTTTGTGGCAGAAGGGACACTTTTTAGACACAACCAGTACATACCACCCCCTCCTGTCGGCCCTCTAATCAGAAGAGACCGCTAGAAAACAAAAATGCATTGCTGTTTACACTGTGCCGCAGAGAGAGCACGGTCAGGGTGCTCACCTGTCGTTTTGTTAGGTTCAGCATGTCTACATTGGATGTGTTTATTCCTGTTGAAACAGAGTCTGCATATCTGACATAAGTTGATTTGAAAAGAAAATATGACAAATGTATTTGCAGATTGCACATGAAACACAAGTCACAAAATTCAATAATACTCATGCGCTTTTTCACTTTATCTACTCATTTTTAAACTGAACACAATCTGCCAAGTGAATGATTCGCTCTACTATTCTACACCATGAATGAATGAAACAAACTTTCCTGGTATGTACAGTTGATCAAAAAATAGAAAGGGCATGACAGAGCTCCGCCCCTTACCTGGCTCACCCAAGGAAAAACAAGAAATACAGGTTACTATTGTATCACTGAGATGTGGTATGGGCATTGAAACACAATAAGCTTTATCAGAACAAAAGCACCACTCTGACCGAGAACAAGAAGAAGAGACGGAATATTCTAAAAACCTAAAGGATAAAGTCCTTTATAGTGAAGGGAGCGCACTAACAACTGACAGGCTACCTTTACGTTTTAGATGTGTGCCTGCTGCGTTTTCCATCTTCACTCAGAGCAAGAAATGGATTCAGAGATGGAGCTCTCCTGTCCTCTTTGTCGGGACATATTTAACGATCCTGTTGTCCTGTCAAGTAGCCACAGCTTCTGTGTCAGCTGTGTGAAGAGATGGTGGAGAGAGAAAGGAATACAGGAATGTCCATTTTGTAAGAAATTGTCTCTAGTGAGTGATCTACCTCGTGTCTTGGCATTGAAGAACCTGTGTGAAATCTTTGAAGGTGCCAGAAAGCTTCAGCAGGGTCTCAAGATCTCTGCAGTCTGCGCTCTGAGAAATTGAATGTCTTCTGTCTGGACCATCAGCAGCCAGTGTGTCTTGTCTGTCTGCACTCTGAAACGCATGCTAACCACAAAGTAAAACCTATTAATGAAGTTGCACAAGATCGCAGAGAAGACCTCCAGAAAACCCTGAACCCTGTACGGGAAAAACTGAGGGTCTTTAAACAAGTCAAAGGAAATTGTGACCAAACCACAGAACACATTAAGGTCCAGGCCCAACACACTGAGAGGCAGATTAAGGAGCAGTTTAAGAAGCTTTATAAGTTTCTAAAAGAGGAAGAGGAGGCCAGGATTAATGCTCTGAAGAAGGAAGAGGAGCAGAAGAGTCAGATGATGAAGCAGAAGATTGAGGCTCTGAGCAGAGAGATAGCGGCTCTTTCACACACAATCAGAGCCACAGAGGATGAGCTGAGAACTGAGGACCTTTCATTTGTCCTAAACTACAAGGCTTCAGTAAAACGAGTCCAGCAGCACCCTCTGCCAAATGATCCACAGTCTAATAGTGCTAAACCTGAGACCTATTTGGATTGCTTATACCAATCAGGAGGCTGCTTTCATATCTGACCAATCAGGAGGCTGCTTTTTCAGCTGACAAATCAGGAGGCTGTTTTCATATCCGACCAATCAGGAGGCTGCTTTCATATCCAACCAATCAGGAGCCTGCTTTTTCAAATATTAGGTTTAGCACTACACACTATCAATCCCAGCTGTGGACACATTAGTATAGTTGTCTTTTTATGTGGCATTAATATTTAGATATTGTGGGTTTTTAATTATCTTTGATGTTATTATGTTTCTTTTGTTGTTTCTGTGTTTGCATTATGTGATTGTGATGCCTTTTGATATCTGAACCACGAGTCTATAATTAGAGTTTGATATCCTCTAAATGATGGGATCTTTCCTAAACCACTACCCTCTAGACAAAGATTACTGAAACAAAAACTTTAAATTTTAAGGGAATTAAAGGGTAAAGTAAAAGTTCAAGTACAGGTTCTGATGAGATCTGTAGTTTTGTCTGTGCATTAAGCAGATTTTAACATGAAACCAGGAAACATATTACCTACACATGTCTTCCTTTGAATATTTACACCAAACAATCTCTGAACTGATTCTATCAGTATATAACAATAACACCCAGTGAAAAGGGAAACTAAACCCTCTAACAAAAGGCAGGGCAAAGCTCCACCCCTTACCTTATTCTCTTCACCTGAGACAGACTAAGAAATAGAGATTGTTGGTGTTTGACTGGGAAGAGACACAGATACAGAGAGACAGTTAGATTCAAAGCAAAGTCAGGATCTCGACTGGGAGGAAAAAGGGCTACAGGAAGGAACACTTGGAATAACGTGAGTACCACAATACTTGAGAAGTAGATGAGAGCTAAACAAAGTTAGCATAAAAGCAAAAGTACTATCAGTTAGTTCTCAAGTGGAGAGTGTGGGCTGACTGGAGTTTTATCTTGGTGTGCTATGTTTCCATCTTCACTTAGAGAGAAGATGGCTTCCCGATTGGAGGAGGATCTTTCCTGTCCTGTCTGTCAAGACATCTTTAAGGATCCTGTTGTTCTGTCATGTAGCCACAGCTTCTGTAAAGCCTGTCTACAGAGATGGTGGGGAGGGAGACCAATAAAGGATTGTCCAGTTTGTAAAAGAAAATCATCAAGGAGTAATCCACCTCGTAACTTGGCACTGAAAAACTTGTGTGAGGCCTTCTTACTGGAGAGAGATCAGAGATCTTCAGCCGAGTCTGAGACTCTTTGCAGTCTGCACTCTGAGAAACTCAAACTATTCTGTCTGGACCATCAGCAGCCGGTGTGTTTACTCTGCAGAGATTCAAAAACACACAACAACCACAGATTCAGACTCATCGATGAAGCTGCACAGGACCACAGAGAGACGCTCCAGAAAACCTTGAAGCCTATACAGGAGAAACTGGAGCTCTTTGAACAAGTCAAGGGAAACTGTGATCAAGCAGCAGAACACATTAAGGTCCAGGCCCAACACACTGAGAGGCAGATTAAGGAGCAGTTTATGAAGCTACACCAGTTTCTACAAGAGGAAGAGGAGGCCAGGATCACTGCTCTGAGGAAGGAAGAGGAGCAGAAAAGTCAGATGATGAAGCGGAAGAATGAGGTTCTGAGCAGAGAGATAGCAGCTCTTTCACACACAATCAGATCCACAGAGGAGGAGCTGAGAGCTGAAGACGTCTCATTCCTGCAGAACTACAAGGCTTCAGTCCAAAGAGTCCAGCAGCGCCCCCTACCAAATGATCCACAGCTGGTCTCAGGAGCTCTGATAGATGTGGCCAAACATCTGGGCAACCTGACCTTCAACATCTGGAACAAGATGAAGGAGATGATCTTCTACTCTCCTGTGATTCTGGATCCAAACTCTGCTCATCCAGAACTCATCCTGTCTGAAGATCTGACCAGTGTGAGGCGTGGAGAGAGACAGAAGCTTCCTGAAAACCAAGAAAGGATCTATTGTTATCCCTCTGTCCTGGGCTCTGAGGGGTTTAACTCCGGGACTCACAGCTGGGACATTGAGGTTGGTAGCAGTCGGGTCTGGGCAGTGGGGGTGTTAATGGACTCTGCACTGAGTGATGAAGACAAACTGTCCGGATTATTAAGAATTGTCTTCTGTAATGGTGAGTACACAGCAGACTCCGGTCAAGATCCTCCCACTGTTCTCCCAGTAAAGAGGAAGTTCCAGAGGATTAGAGTGACACTGGACTGGAACAAAGGAAAACTGTCATTCTCTGATCCTGATACTGACACACACATTCACACCTTCACACTCACTGTTACTGGGAAGCTGTTTCCATACTTCAACACTGTAAATACAAACCCAATGAACATAGTGAAAATTCCTGTTTGAAAGAGAAAAAGTACAATTAGACATGAGGATGATATGGATGATAATTATGTGATTGGAAATTTACATGCTGTATATTTTCATTGTTTCTTTTTTTATCCATTTCAATACGACTATTTCTAGACTCTCAGTATCTGTATCCGTGTGAACCTGGCCTCAGTCTCACTCACAGCAACACATGCCATTCATGATGTGATCTTAATTATAAACATAGTTGACAGTTGTTGAACCAGTTACTAAACCCTGTGCTACAAATGAAAACGAGCCTGCCAGGAGGAAGTTACAGTGCAGTCTGTCATTGCCTAAACTGGGTCTTTGTTTTGATTGTTTTAATCAGTCATGGTAACATTTGACTTTAGATGATCACACAAGTTGTTTATAAACACCAAGCTAGGCCATATCATCCGCACATACTCCAGAAAAATGTGCGCATTTGTATTTAAAGCATGTCAGAGCATATTTGGCAGAGATACTCAATCTGGATCATCCAGTTTGGTTAAAACTGGAACTAATTTCAACACAGGATTCTGTTATTTCTATGAGTAACGCTAAAGGGAGTCACAACCTCCCTGATTATGAATATTACTCTTTATTTCATTATTATGTTTATTATTTTGTGTGTTTCATATCAGTATATGTTTGGACAATTCATTTTCACTTTGAAGAAAGGGATCTGTGCTGCATATTGACACAAAGAAAATACAACTCGTGTGTCTACTTTTAGCTTTTGTTCTGGTGTCTGTAACCATCGTAACCATTTCCTGAATGGATCTTGTGGTTTGTAAAGTAAATATTGACCAATTCTGTCAAGAGGAGACCTTCAAGTGAGTGGAACATCTTACTAGAGCATGCGATGGGACGGAAAGTTTCTGAATAGCTCTGTGTGGTCTGAATCCTTTGTCAACGAGCAATCACAGTTTATTTAATTATTTGACAGTGTAATGTACATATCTAGTGTCTAGTGTAACTAGTATCACTTCCATATGCTTAAAGGTCATTGGTATTAATTTCTAATATCACAAACATCTGATATGATAGCTATCTTGTCTAAATTTGTTATGAACATTATATTTTCTCTGCACTCCGTTTCTAATTCAAGGCATGGATGAACATGAAACTCTCTTGGTTGAAGAATCAGTTTAAAAGATAAACACCAGTGTTGGAAAATATGGTGCCTTTATTTAACAACAGCACACGGGGAAGCCTGTGGCTGAGAGGGAGGGAATTAGGCTTGTAATGGGAGTGCCAGTGGTTCGAATCCTTGGCCAAGTCAAGGTCTGTGGTGCCCTTGAGCAAGGTATCTAACCCTTCATTGCTCCTTGGGCCCACTGCTCCTGCACTCAGGTTGAGTGTTTACTACTGGTGTGTGGTAAGGATGGGTTTAATACAGAGGTCAAATTCACAACTTTCTGATTAGTGTTTGTATGTGCCATTAAAGGGAATTCTAATGTGGAGAAACGTCTTTTGTCTTTGTCTTTCGTTTTTGTTTTTTTTTTAGGGGGGGGGTTGCGTCACATCTAGTAGGACTGCATCTACATGAACAGTTATGCGTTGTGAATGCTGAAGTGCATATATGGGTAGTGCATGGGGAAGTTGGCTGAGTGACAATGAAAACTAATGCGACCAGAGACCATCTTGCATTGGGGTTACACCAGCCGAGATGCCCATCAACATGTTCGCATTCTAACCCATGAGTAAAACAGACATTATCACATGAGTACTTTTTTGTCATTTCTACATGATTGCACGAGTACTACTAAGTGCTCATTGGTTGTACTATTCCCAAATTTCATGACTGCATGTTGCACAGAAAGGATTGCATATGGACACCTGTCTCTGAATCGCAAGGTGAAAACAATATCAGAGGCTCGACTCATAATATTTTGGTGTGCAATGAAATATCTGATGCACAAATCAAACAAATTTAGTCTGACTGTCTGAACATGGAGCCTTTCACCTCTTATTCTGTTAGCAGGGGAGAATCGTAAGTGGTAGTGACCAAACAAAGGTAGGTGCATTGTGTCCTCCTCTCCTTGGCTGCTCGTCCCTGTCAGGTTGCATTATGGGCAGCAGGGCGGCTGTTAAAGGTGACGACAGCCAGCAGAGAGCTTCAGGTTCAGTCTGTCCACAGCTTGGGAGATTTAACCCGCTGTTATAATCACTATCGACATCAGCAGCAGGTTCCTCCTCCCTGCTGTGTGCCCGCGTGTGTGAATGGGACACTTCCCACCAATCACAGCTCTCCCTGGGGGCATCACAAGATAAATTCCAGGGTCAGAGATGATTTACAGCACAGAGTAAAGAACAAATTTACTGTGCAAATGCATTATCATGTCTAAAAATATCTTTTAAAGTTTTAACATTCATTGCAGCTTCTTTTTTGTGCCCCTAACAAAACACAGAATGCCCTAGAGGTAGTGCCAATAGTAGCCAAATGAAGCTTTTTGACACCAAGAGCACCACAGTCTGGAACTACAGGAGCTAAACCAAAACATCAGAATCAGATAACCTGCAGCTGACACATCGAGGCAGTTGACTCAGTCTTGTATTGGGCAGTGGGTGCACTAGAGCACCAAATGTGTTTTAATTGGCCTCTAGAAATAATCCCCAACAAATGCATTACTTACTCCTGTTTTAGTCATTTCTTTATGAAGATCCCAATCTTAAAACTATATCATATAGTTCTGAGCCATTTTTTAAAGATTTACATCTTCAATAGGAACCAGTAGTTGACCTTCTGAGCAGCTGAGTGCCAGCTTTACTCCAGTGTCTGATTTCCTCTTGGAGGTTGTTCACTATCTGTCAATTTGTGTACAGACACGCACATTGAGGGCAGAATAATCAGACTTGTTTGTGTTTTGAGAGATTCACTGACCAATTTTGAGTTGCTGAAACACATTTCACCAACCCAACCATTTGTTGTCAGTAAGATAAATATAGAAAAATGATAGCCTTCGAGAAAATAAAAGGCACAGAAAAGCTCTGCTCTGCTGTTTGTGTATAATCTCCAGGTATCCAAAATGCGAGTGTGCCTGCCAAACAGCCTTAAATTTACCATCTATCTTTGAAAGCAAACCAAGCCTGGAAAATTAAACAATTAGCAAACATGGTCATAAGTAAATCTGAATGTGATCTTCATCAGCCAACAGTCATGTCTTGGAGGTGGAGATTCCCGCAACACACAAATGCACCACAGCACAGCAAGAGGTGTCAGATACAGTGTGCACATACAGTAGAGCGGCCTGCAGCTCAGTTATTCAAGCAAAGGCTAAGGCTAAAAAAAGGCTAAAATGTGCAAAAACATGGGATGGAGTTTAAATTTATTAATAAAAGTGAAGAAACTGTGAAATCTCTGCTCTGTAGCTAAGAGCACAGCATCAGGTGGACTTCACACAGAGAGAAAAGTGAGGCTATGTGTTACATATGAAATCATATCACTGTCTCCTCGTGCTCTTGAAAAATGATTGTTTTCTATGCGTACTTGTCTGACTACAGACATTAGTCAGTTGTACACACAAGATGCATAGCAAACTGTGTATTGACTGTTCAGAAACACAATTTTGTGCCCATGGAAGAAAACTTTTTTAAGACACTGAAGCACTTTCCAGATCAGAAGTAACAAAACTGGAAAAGCACAACAGAAACCACAAAATGTGATACCACAAAATGAAAAAACAATGGAAACAAGAGGCAATGCAGCAAAAGCACATTCATCTTTAGCTTTGAGTCTTGACCTTGGAACAGACAGAAATAGCCATTAAAAAGACCGAAGGCTCCTCCAAGAGGTCCGAGGGCTTAACTGAATACAGGAACAACAAACTGATTGTAGCCCAAACTGTACTACTCTGTTTTTATTCCTGTTGGTGCAGACTTGTAGCTCTTTTCTATGATGGAAACCTAATAAGTAACCTGAACTTTCAAGAATCCATCATTGATATGTTCCATCAATGTAAAAAGTGGCACTAATGTAATGTAGTGATTATCATTATTAAAGTAATAAAAGGGCAGACCTAGCAGTATGACATCAACAGACATGCAAGTGGAGCTTCCAGAGTGTTTAAATTGATCTGCAGTCAAATGTTTTACCACAACGCCATTCAGCATTGTAAGCCCCTCTTCTCATCTGTAAAGCGCTAGTGAAGGGCAGCGTGTGTGCGTGTGTTTGTGTAGATGTGTGTGCATGTGTGTGAGAGTGAGTCAGGTGAGGTAAACAGACCCTGACACTCTCTGTAATGGGAACAACCAGAATGGCACAGTGGTGAAGTGGAAACAGTGAACCTTTCATTCATTTTGCACTCAGCTCCAGTTTGCTCTCTGAATGCTGTGTTTGAAACCCACCTGTCTGAGTTGACATGTGCGTTGGTCCTGCTTCTCAGCATGGCTTTGGGAGAGGACAGCAGAAACTGAGGGAGCAGTATATTTTTACTCCAAGTTCAGTGAGCATTTTTCTACATTAGATACTTGTTTTACCACTTCGTTTTTATTTCAATGGCGTTTTCATGGCATGCACAGAACAAACAGTCAGGTATGGCAGCTCGAGGACAGAAAAAAGACCATCTCTCTGAATCTCCTGCATTGATTTTGATCTTTACTTTAATTGTCCACTATGAGTCCAACAGTATTTTAGAGGTACAATGCTACATCAGTGGAGTACTTTAAATGCAGTATGTGTGAATACATGTGTTATATAACACAATGAAGACAAAAAGGCCTTTTTATGGGGGATTTGCAGCCAGTTATACCCAGAGTTAGACTTGTTTCACCTTTAAGATTTAACTGGTGACAGTCTAAAACTACAGAAAGTAATGTTGATTATGTCTGTAAGTGTCAGTCACTTAAACTTGTGCATGGGGAAATGAAGGAGACTCCAACTTTAACTGAAGTAATGGAAACAGTTTTAGAACTTATCAAGAGCCCAGCGAGGGCTGTAAATAAATTCTGCTGCGACTCCAAGGTTTCCTGCATCTTGTAAAGTCATTCATTCTTGAGACAACCATTCCCAAACAACAAGAAAAGTTGATAAAGCAGCGAATTATATTTCCATTTCAACCCCCTTCTCACCGTAACCCACATTTGACTCCACATTCATTCTTCAAGAGACAAAATCCACCACTTTGTCTTCAGCATGCCTGTGGTTCAGCAATGGAGTCTCTAATCTCTGCAACACACTGTATTAGTCTGACTTTAAGTCCCACATCAGCACAGAGCTTCGCCTGCCGGGGTCCATCCTTTCCTGCCGCTCTCCCTCCACCTGAATAAAACATGCTTCTGAGTCAATTAAATTTAAAACCAAAGCCAAACTGAAGAATAAAAAAACAAGCCCTGGTTGATTCCTGAATCTCGTTAGTTTGTCGTGTCCATCTTTTATATATCGCACCTATCACTGAGAGGGCAGACCACAGACATGCTGCACCACTTCTGTAGACAATTTGGACAGTGCAAGAGCCAACAAGCAGGGGTGGGAAACGTATGAATGTGTGCATGTGTGAGAGTGAACATGTTTGTTTCTCTAAGTTTTCAGTTGTAATGCTGCACAATTGTGGATCATCAATACAAAGATGTAAACTGACATACATTCACCCTGAGCTGAGCAAATTGAGGTTCAGACTATGTATATTGAAAATATTTCAGTTTATGACATTTGGTGACATCCTGAACGTCTACGACTTCAATCCATAAACATACAGAGATGAGAAAAGGAAGAAACTAACCAAAGCCCCACTGAAGTTTTGAGGTCAGTCAGATTTAGAGCTGGTATACATGGTCAGTGTGTACAGTCACACAACATGAGGGGGTACTCAGAGGAATGGCCTGGTTTTAGACCTCTGCACCAACAACTCTGATTATTTCAGTGATTCAAACACTGGAGGTCTGGTGTTCTGCTGAGACACAATCAAGCACTCAGAGCTTAAAGGCCCAGACACACATCGCCGGATTCTCAGCCAGAAGTTGCACATGAACACATTGCACAGACCACAACTACGAACAGCCCTATAGCACGTATGATCAGAAGTGCAATAAGTGTGTGTTCGTCATTCAAAAATCGACGCTGGAAGACAAAAACATGCCATACTAAACCAGTGTTAGCCCAGCATTCTCATCACTTTAGTTTCTTCAGTCCAAAAACATGTTCAAACAAACGGCACCGGCAGTCTTTTTGTCAATTTTATATTAATGTAATTCATAAAGATTAACTGTAAATCAACTGTAGCTTTACTTCTCCATTGGCCTCCATTGGTGAGCTGCATTATTTTAGTGGGAGCTACAGAGCCATATAGAAGAGAGTGGGAATGAGAGGTGAACTGATTTCTCACTCTTGCTACTTGCTTTGTTGAATAATTGAATTGTGAAATACCAAATGATGGGACTAGGAATCTTAATCTCCTATGAGTATATTTTATTTTCAATTAATAAATCATGCAACATGCAAATAACCATAAATGCATCCACTGAAAAGAAGAAAACTTGCAAATAGCAAATGCCTCCTCGCCTCACCTCCACCCAGACCTCCCCACTCCTGCTTCCCCCTGCTCTTGTTGCCCCACACGATGTTCGTCTTGGAAAGCTGCGTTTAATTATTCAGTTATGTCATGGGAGGAGGAGGAGACGGTTTGATGCTCGCTCTACTTGTCTGAATTAAGAATCCATCAAGGTCACGAATACACAATGTCCTGCTTATGAGTCTCAAGGATGCTGTGTGGCAAACAGACCGCAGTCATAAGTGCTCATTAATACATGTATTGATCTGGTGCTGCAAGACTTTGAAGGTCTCATAGCTATGCAGAGAGAGTCATGCAAGGTCGCTGGTATGAGGAGGGCTGTATGAATGTATTGTAGCACACACATACCTCACAATCTATTCAGTGCTGATTTTCTTTGCTGTTCTTCTTCTTCAAGTGTGTAAACATAAACAAGTCTGATTTTTTGTCCTCAATGTGTGTGTGTGTCTGTGCACAAATTGACAGCTCCAAGAGAAAGTCAGATGCTGGAGTAAAGGTGAATGATCATTACTGTTGTCTTCATTCTCATGAAACAATATTTTGTGACTGAATGCTATTCAAATAACATCATACATCCACAGACATGATAAACAACAGCTACAAAATTTTAAGCATACAAATATTGTACTCAAATTATATGTAAATAGATGTACATATGTTGTAAATAATGTAATGTCTGTATATAGTGGTTGCTCACTGTTAGCAACATTTCCGTGTAACTAAACTAAATATTTGAATGTGACATATCAAAATGCATGACATGAACACCTTTGCAACAATAGAATTAACTGCAAATGTGAATACAGTTCGCAAGCAATCCTTTTCCAAGGCACAAACAGCGGAAAGAAATGACACAGAATATTAATTGCATGCACACAATTCAAGGAGAAGGAAATCCAAGAGTAGGAGAAAATCATCGTTATTTTTTGGCTAATTCATAATTAACAGCACCCTTCCCTTCGTCAATGAGTACAAATCTGGTTCATGCAGCTGTGCTTTTGCCCCATAATGCACGCTTGCATGCATGCTCTTTTCAGTACTCTCTTCTTCTCCAAGACACACCTTCCCACAGGTGTGATCTCTTGCTTCTCCCTCCATGGGTGCAATCACTCACTCGCATCACTACAGTATTTTATGCACATCGTAAACAGTAAGTATGTATCGTAGCTACATTTGATACAAAATAAAAGATACATAAAACATACATCCAAGCTTGCACTGAGCTTGAAAAGAGGCTCAGAGTGAATATATAAAGACAGGAAAAGAAAATCATACATAAGATGCAATGCATCAGTCCAATGATGAGATAATGCTGCTTGATAAGCTTGGTCTTTGATCCAGATCACAGGGACTGTGTACAAAAACAACACAGTACGACTTCAAACAGGACACCGCTGAGGATTCAATGGCAGTGACTTGTCTGGCCTCAGAGGAATGCATTTGGTGCTCGTACCCCGTAATGCACATTACATGTATTTATAAAAGTCATTTTGAAGTTCCTTTTATGCTTGTACACCAGGAGCCAGGGGGACACGTTTTCGTCCACATGAAAAGTCACGTACAACATTTATCAGTCTCCACAGAGGCAAACAAAAACATTAGGCACACGATCATACATAATTCATGGATTTTGTGCTATAAACTCCTCAGCATTTACAACTGTTCCTAAATAAAGGTTTCATATTTCCATCAATAACCATTTCCCTAGACCTGCTGACCAACCAAGATACCTGGTCAGCAGCTGTGGTCATCCCTGGTGAGAAGAGTCTAAGCTCTTTGGTAAATTCCTGGTGGCACTGACAGTGTTTCAAACTCTGCCCCTTGGTGGCCAGAAAGAATAACTGTTACTGCTACTTGTGATGGGGGGCTCATACAGTCGTTAAATCATCCACCTGCTCTTTGCAGGCACAGTCATTCCTGAAGCCTGCTTATCTGCACACATCAGTATAATTAAGATATCAGATGTCACGGACTTGGAACGCAGATACATTTAGCTGTCAAAGAGCCTCTCACTCTGATTTAAACGCCTGACACGACCCTATTACACACACGTACAATTCTCTGCACTACAAAACTGAACAAACACTGAATGGACTCACGTCATGATGACACACACTCGTGCGGGGACTGATGTGCAGCCTGTAATCTTCATGGCAGCTGACATGTCTATAATTACACAGCATGTGTCCGCAGCAGCCATTAAAAGATCTGAGACAATTACTTCAGCTGTCAGCACACTGCTCACCAGTGTGTGACTGTTTTTTTTTTGTTCCAAAGTTAGTCGTTTTCTAACTTGATTGTAAAAAAAAAATAATAATAATTCAGTTACACCCCTGTAAATACACAAGTTGGTGTGGGATATGTTCGTGCATTAATGTTCACAAGAACAAAATTTTAATGCTGACTGCAAAGCCAAACTTTTGTCCCTGGAAATGCAACATAAAACCATAAAATGTGCAAGTATCTACTGTAAATTACTTCAGCTGTCAGTATGCAAATGCTAATCTCGTCTAATTTTAATTACCCAGATCTTGTGTCTTTGCAGAGCTGCACAAAAACAATCAATTTAATGCTGATTGGAAAGCTCAACCTGAGTCTCTCTGGACAACAGCTGCACAGAAGACACGAACGCTGCTGCTCCATGGGCTTAAGAATCACAACAGTAATGTTGATTTGGGCTCTGCCATTTTTAACACACAAGCTGCCATCTCCTCACACTGGAGAGCAGCAAATACATAAAAGATACATATATAATAGGAAAACAGAATTTTGCAACCTACTGAAAGAAAGCAGTCTGAAAGTTAATTGGAAGCCAGATTTTCTGTCCGTCTCTCAACACTTCAGCACAATAACATAATTGTACGTAGGAAGCAATAATAGAGCACATAATTGATTCTACTAGAGCAAGCAAATTCTTCATTTATAAGGCTAATTTGTGGCTTTTATGCTGTAAAAACAAAAAAGGGAATTAATGTTGATCTAGGATCCATT
Organism: Haemulon aurolineatum; assembly: GCA_038406115.1. Lineage (NCBI taxonomy): Eukaryota > Metazoa > Chordata > Actinopteri > Lutjaniformes > Haemulidae > Haemulon > Haemulon aurolineatum. The sequence goes on along the minus strand of JBCAUF010000061.1, from coordinate 28,638,779 downwards.
TTAAGCAGCTCTGTTCAGTGTCAGCCACTTTCCGAAAAGCAATGCTTGACATTTTTATAACAGCTTAAACACTTCCATATAATTGTGGTTTTAAGGTTGTCCTGAATACACACAAGTAATATTTGTATATATATATATATATTTTAACTTTTCCCACATTTTTCTCAATTTTAAATACCCACTTCCACATCTACTGCAGCCTTTTCACCTGCTAGCTCTGCTGGTGTCTTGTGGAGGGCCATTCACAGACATGGAACATCTCATCTGATACAAGAGGGCCGTTTACTAAACATTTGCAGCCCATCTTTAGGCACTGAACAGTCAGTTGTGTTGTCCATACTAAACAAAAGGCTGCAGGTGTTGCACCACATTACAGGGCATTCCTATTTTTAGAGGTGCAGAATGTGTGATGAGGGGATAGAAATTCCAACAGAAACTCCCTCCACTTGATGTATTTTACCGACTGAGCACTCCGGCAAGAGAAACTGGCTTCTGAGATTTAATGTCTAGGAAAATCTGGTGTAAAATCTGCTGCACTGTTTTATCAGACACACTCAGAGGGGGCGAGAGACCATAGCCAGGTCCTAACAGAGAGAGTAATATTCCCCATGGTGTCTCCAGTTGCCTCTTTTCACCTGCCAGTGATGAGCTTCACTTGGAGGTCGTAACATGACATTCACACTACCCCCCTGCCAGTTCCACCCTATCAACTATGCTGGCACCAAGACCAACCAGTGAAGTTGCTAGTGCATCAAAGGGTCCCTATGGAGTTTTTGTCCTCCAGAAGGGAGACGTGATACATGGCCCTAATAACTATGATTGAACACTATACCTCTGACCTACAGGTGGCAGTAAGACACCAAGATATGTTGCAATGTGCAACCAAAGGCAGAGAAGAAGAACAAGACAGCAAGGTAGAAAAGAAGGATGCAAACACAAATGTTTTAGAATAATTTGTCAAACACAACTTTGATTAATTTACAAGGAGGAAACTCCACAGGACCCCTTCAGAATGCCTTAACTATCCCTCACTGTCTTCCCACAAACAAATGCAAATTACTGTTTATTATACAACAACCAATCCACAAGCACCAGATTTCCTGACATCAGAAGTTGTTCCATGTATTGTTACATCACATCTTAGAACAAAGTTGTTCTCTTAATCTTGTACCTTTAATTTGTGA
>JBCAUF010000061.1:28607658-28637495 GCA_038406115.1 Haemulon aurolineatum | reverse complement strand
GGGCACAGCCTATGCCACAGGTCATGCTGCCACAGCCCCCTCTGGAGGCCGGCAGTTCCCCTTGGGAGGCCGAGCAGAAGGCGTTTTCTTGGGAAGCCGGCAGCAAAGGCAAATCCCCTCTGGAGGCCGGCGGTGATGCTTTGGCATGGGCAGTGGCATCATGGGCTGTGGCAGCATAGACTGTGGCATGGATGTGGCTGTGGGTTCCGTCTTCACCGACAACCTCTCGAAGGGTTCTAGCTTCGCCACCGGCCTCCTGAGTGGGTTCGCCTTCACTGCCTGCTTCCAGAGGGGTTCTGCCTTTGCTGCTGGCCTCCAGAAGGGTTCCGCCTTTGCTGACCTCTAGCGGGGGCTGTGGTGTGGGCTGTGGCTTGGGCTGAGGTACGGGCCGTCTATGGGCAGAACCCCTCCGGAGATGGTGCAGGAGGGCAAGGGGGAGGGCGGAACCCCTCCAGAGGCTGAGTAGGAGGTCGGCACCCCTCTGGAGGCCATGGAGGAGGATGAGGGCAAGGGTGGATCCCCTTGGGACGCCAGTGGCTCCAACTATGGAGAGCCTCTAGGTGGCCAGCTCCCTGCAACACGGCCGGGCCTCTGCTTCAACCCAGCTCCGCAGTTTCCATGCCACAGCCCAGTGTGCCATACCCCTGGTTCCCAGGACGAAGGCGAGGGCTGATGCCTCAGCCAACGCCACAGCCCACGCTGCCACAGCCCATGCCTCTGCCCTTCTTGGACCCAGAAGTTAGATGTTTGGACTGTTGGGAGTTTTTAAAATTGTGAAGATTTGAAAAAATGGTGAGTTGTTCCAGGAATTGTGTCTTAACAATCGAGAAAAACTGTAATATCAGGGTTGAAGTCTTCCAAAGTGAGTCCGTCCATTGTCTGGTTCACCAGTTTCTTTGTGTGGGACACACTCCTCCTTGCTGCAATTCTGGAGAGCATGGTATTTGATCAGCATTCTCGTCTTGTAGAAGATTTTTCTGCAAAGCCGCAAAATTCCTCCACCTCCACCGTCTCTAATGCTTCTTGTGCCATAATATGCTGCACAAGAAAGCTGCCTCCCAAAGTTGTGTTGCATTATTGGACAAGAAGCATCAAAAACAAGGTGCCCAGAATACCTCAAATAAAAACTGAGCCTTGGAGCACATCCTTTCAACAACTTTGGGAGGCAGTTTTATTTGCAAGTCAAGTTGCATTCGATTAAATGTCCTTGAGATTACAGAATAATACTAACGGTTCAAGTTGGAAGTGTGGGAGAAACCAGAGTGGCCGGAGAAAAAACCCACAGCAACACAGGGCAACATTTCTTGTCCATTTGTTGGTGCAGAAGAAACTGGAGTGCCCGGATAAAAGAGTCCACATGCCACTGTGCCAAACTGATGGTATTCCATCAGTTACATATTTTTCTGACAGGTCTCTGACGTGTGTCTGAAGAGTCTGGGCAAGAACTGCATCCACAAATGGATCTCGTAATAATATCACACTCTCCTGCAGAAGCCTACTGCTGAATCTCTTCTGAAGGTCTGTGATACGCACTGGTCTTCAGTAGCTCAGTGGTGTCTCGAATGAAATCCAGTTATGAATGTGGAGAAGTGGAGAATGTGCTCTTGATGTATTTAGGATTCTAGAATTCCAGCGTGATGTCACAAGGACAATTATCAAAGAATGATGTTTAGAATGTTTAGAGTTCAAAGGCACTTCCCTGACAACCCCTTTACCAGCATTGGAAGAAGTACTCAGAGTAATTAAATTAAATTAAATTAAATTAAATTAAATTAAATTAAATTACTCTGACCCATAAAAATGATAAAATATCTCCTCACCCCAACGTTTTGTGTGTGGAAGTCAGGGCTAAAATTTTATATCAACATCATGTCACAGTGCCCTCTAGTGTGGCTGTAGTAAGCACTGTGTAAACCAACCTGTGAGACAACCAACCCGGGTCTCCCCTACTCACTAATGTAGTCGACATTCGGTTGCTAATTGTAATGCATCAGTGTGTGAGCAGGATCACCATTAAGGATGGGTTTTATTTAGGTTTAGGTTTCATCTGCTGAACCTGGCAGTGTTAGGGTTTGAAATAAGATGTTTGTGCACTTGAAAGTACTGTTGGATTACATGTATAATATAAATTATTCTAAACAAAAAATATCATAAGCCATAATGAGCTTTAAATGTTGAAGACAGTAGTGTGATTAATTTCTTCCCCAAATTTCACAGCCTGAGTGTTATAAGGAGTGCTACCTGCTGTGTCCACTGTCACTTCATCTGCTTTTTAATTCAGATGAAGAGGATGTCTCCCCAGTACGTGTTGTCGAGAAGAACTGCCACAGTGATCCTTAACCTCAGCCTGCCATATGTGGAGAGGATTTTTTTTCTAAACACTTATAAACATTTAGACATCCCTGTTCTTTCAGTTTGTTCTTGTTTTTCCATTTAGATACACACACACACATACACACACACACGCACGAACGCACACACACACACACACACACACATACATGCACACATCTGTTCTTGTTATCATTGTTTGATAAAAAAAAAAAAAATACTACTTAATTCATCCAAGCGTAATGAGTTGTTATTCTTTAATATATTTTTAGATATATTTAGATATATATTATTTATTTGACACTTTGTGTATGGCTTGGTCTTAAAATTATAATGGTTGTGTGGTCAACAGCTGCATCATCATCAGGAGTGGACTGCTTTTTCAGTCACTCTCTGACTATAGTTAAGTGAACTGGAAATATAAGCAAAATCAAGGAAATCCAATAATCCAGTCGTGCAAAAAATAATATCTTGAATTGTCTTGCACTTTGAAATGCTAATAATAATGCTAAGTTGCAGAGTGTTGCAACTCTTCTCTCTGTTCTCTCTCAACTATTGAGTTCTTCATATTTATTTAAAAAAGATGTGTATTCAGCAGGATTTGGGGAGGTCTATTGGCAAAAATGATTATATTCACAAGTATGTTTTCATTAGTATACAATGAGTTGAAAATAAGAATCGCGATGTTTTCATAACCTTAGAGTGAGCCCTTAAAAGATGGAGCAGGTTCTCTTTCATTGAGTCCAACATGTTTCTGCAGTTGCCCAGAACAGACAAACCAGACACTGGCCCAAGAGAGCTCTGACCTCACTACAAGACAGTCCTTTAAGTTAGAGCAATGTCACCAAGTCAGCAGCTGATATCTAGAGACACAGCAACATCAAGGGAGTCTGGTGGGGACAGAAACATGAGCAGCCGGACAATCTGACAGGCTGAAAACAGCCAACAGTTTATTCAGATTTCCCAAACCATTTTGTTTTTATTTGGAGGTCAAACTGAAAGTGAGCGTAAGAATCCCTCTTTAAACAGGAAAACTGTTAGTTAGTAATAATTTCATTGTTTGCCTTCTTTTTCTCTTCCAAATGAGTTATCGGACGGTTTGGTTCTAACTTGTGTAATGGTCTGACTGCTCATGTTTCTTGAACAATCAGATTTCAGACTCGTGTGCAATTTCCGATGAGCTTCAGATTAAATTTTTCAGCCCAATTTCAAGCTGCAGCAGTTGCCATCCAGCTGTACGCTTGGAGCGCTCACATGCACAACACGTACCTGGTGGCAGCACCACAGAGAAGGTCTCCTGTCAAGCAAACATGACAGGCAATGACAGTTACTGCCGGTGCTGATGAATAGTTTATTGCCTACCTGCTGTCAAACAGCAAACATCCATCTGCAGTTACACTCACAACCAACTAAGAGCCATTCAAACAAGCTGGCTGTTTTTATTTGTCTTAATAATTCAGGATAGATGTTTGTTCCTTGCATTATTTACATTAGATCTTCCTTTTCCATCTCATGTCCCTGGTGGTTGTTAACTTAAACTCTACATTTCACTGAAAAGTTTGGGATTTTTCTTTGTTTTGAGGTATTTTATGTAGTATTTTTGCAGAGCTTATATATTTAAATTGGCTTTGGTCATTGTCAATCACTTGAGAGTGATCACACCTTTTGTTTTATACCTGGATTACCTTTGAGATGCACATAGACCTCAGACGTTTGCACCAAAACATATCCAGATTCACACCGTCCAGTGTTCCAGGCTTATAAGTATCTCTTATAGAAATATATAGACCTGCATCCATATTTTATACAGTCTGTGACAGGATAAAATAGACATAAATATTGTATTTGTATCATTTTGTTAATAACTGATTGAAGTCTCTCGCAGTTCTTACAGACGAACAGACTTTGCTGTTCCTGTGTTTTAGTCTTTTGATGCTATGGTTCCATCTTGTGGAAGACACAGATACAACAGCTTCAACTTCAGTTTTAATCTGTCTTGTCTCATTTGGATGTGTGAGATAGGAATAGCTAATGCCGTAAAAGGAAAACGAAACAGTCCATTCTTGTGTTACAAGCCCTTCACAGGTCAGCATGGAAACACTGTCCAGCGAAACACAAAGAGACACGTTTGTCCAAAACACTCAGCAGGACAACAGCCGTACAGCAGTAATAGCAAAGATGGTTTGATATAGTACTACAAGTGATCGCATTTTTCCCCTCTGGAAACAAAATGCAACAACTCAGAACCCAAACTAAAAACAAACACAGTAAAATTCAGGTTAGACTTATCGCCAAATAGCACAAGACATCACAGTGAGTTGTGGGACATTTTGATGGGCAATATTTCACAATTTCTGCCATTTAACTGATTCATTGATAATGAAAATAAAAGTTTGTTGGACCTCTACTATTTCCATGCTGCATATTTATTGAAGGATAATGATTTTCTTTTTATCTACCCTCAAGTTAAGTAAAATATTTTATTTATAGTTTGACCAAGAAAGAAAGTAGGCATTCTACTTTATTGGGAAAACAAATTGAGTCCACTGGGAAAGGTGCACGTTGTCATCTGTTGAGTGGTTGAATAAAGTTTGGTCCTTCAAAGGCTATTTGGGGTCAAGGACTGAACGTTTTAGAATAAACTTTCTTGTCCTTATGTCCCCTTGTCCTCTTGTCTGTGATGAACAACATGATATAGGCCCTAGTCTTCATCCCATACGGTGATTTAAATCAGCGGGAGTAAACAGGTTTCTGTCATGTAAAATCATATTGCCGTTGAGCCACAATCTGTCAGCAACTTTGTAATGTAGGTCAAATGTTATGGACAGTCTTCGTATCTGATTTATTACAAATACACTGATCAGCGATTTCAGCTCAAGACTTACATTAGCATTTTTATATTAGAAAAAAAATATGTTACAAAATAATGCGAAAAAACAGTTGCGTAAATCCAGGTTTTGTAATCTTGTGAAGTTAACCAGAATCGCACCGCCTTACAGTTCCGGTCGACTGATGAGCGCTACCTTCAAAATAAGAGCAGAACACTTGACACTGTGAGACAAACAGAAGTCCATGGAGCAAAACATACTGTATAAAGTGCATGTAAGATACATACTCATTTATCATTAATTTGGAAAAATCACGTCTATATTTTATTTGCTGCAATTTCAATTTGAAGTTAGATAAGATAAAATACGACTTCAATTAAAAACCTAAATTTTGATTTAAGAATTTTGTCACAATATAGTGTGATGATAAATAGTTATTTTGATGCATCACCCAGTCTAAATTAAAGGTGTAGCTGCAGTAAGTCATTTAATTTACATTTTACATAATGACAATGGAATGGATTAAATCAGAGAAGTAAAATCAATCAATAAAATCACTCAAAGTAAATATATATATATAGTCATAATTTTCACTTCGATGAAAAAAGCCTTTTTTTATTCATATTTAACATGATGTGATTGTGAATGGCTCTCAGTGGTTTTCAGAGACGTGGACTCGAGTCACACTTTTGATGGCTTGGCATCTTGACGTGACAGATAAAAAATGACTTGGGACTGAACTTGTCTGTGCTTGACTCGCTTGAGACTCGAGCAAAATGACTTCGTCACTTGTCTAGTGGTTTTATTATGATGGTTAGCCTCTTATCAGGAGGTCCCATGTAAATGCAACAGAGCGCACTTCACACGGGCTGCTTTTAATTTAAAGGTTCCGAGCGGAAGCACTTTGTGTGTGATTGGCGGCTGGTGGCCGAGTCGCTCCTTTCAGCTCAGAAAACTGCAGAGAAGATGGCGGCGCTACGAGTGGTCGTGCTATCGGGGAGCGGCAGGGCTCTTCTCGGCACGCCAAAAACTATCAAGACCCCGGCGGTAGGTCGACGGATGAATAGAGTGTTTGTGACCCGGGACAGAGAGTGTTTAGAGCAACTTTTGAACAGGAAAGCGCTGCTGTGTGGTGTCCTGTCACCGAGCTAACGCTAGCCCATTTGCTGTCAGCGGGGTGAGACAAGGTCACTCGTGTTCCCAGACATTTGTAGGATGCCGCTTGTGACTGTGGCATGAGTTGATTTTATATTTTGTCAGACTTAAACTGGAGAAGACGACACGGCGTCAGTTACTGCCTAAACAAGCATTACAGGTCTCTTAAACCCTGTAGCCACCGCTCTATGTGTCATGTTAACCGGCTAGCTAGCTCGTGGTGTCGTGTCGTTACCCGGCAAACGCACCGGGTGACTGAAATCAAATGTCTCTCTCGGTTAACGGAGCAGGGAGACTGATCTACATGTCAGTGTGTGTGATCGCAGTCCTTAGGTCCTGACAGGAGTCACGCTGCGGTCATACTCGATCTAAAACTGTGGCTGTTAGCGTGTGCTAATCTGCCAGCTAGCGAGTTAGCGTTTCAAGGACTGCGAGGACTTCCGGTCGAAGAGAGCCGAGCTCGGCCTGTTATCGTTTTCGTCCTCATCACTGAGCTCACACTGTCTGCAGAGACTGGTTTGAGATGTTTATGTTTGCCTGCCATCGTTTGTTCAGTGGGACAACGAGCACGTCTGCGGATTGACTGCACAAAGTCGTTTTTAATGTTGTAAGAGCTTGGACCTGCTTCTTTTGTTTGTTTGTTTTTCAATCCAGTGCAGTCACAGTGTAGGATCTGTGTCCTGATCATTAGTTAAATGCACACTCCAGCACATGGGACTTAAATGGTGTGTCACTTGTCATACTTGTTTTGAGGCTGGAGGTGGTGGTCGGTGTGTGTGTGTACTTTGATGCAGGGATGCTGTCATGTGACGCCTGCTGCCTGATTACAGAAGCTGTAGTGAAGGGCAGTTTCATAAGGACGACCAGGCTGCACACTACAAGCAAGGGCATTTAGATGAATTGTACTTTGCAAATATTGTCTGTGCAATTTCTTTGTCTCATGTGACAGAAATCATAATGTTGTTGACCTTCATTCTCATTGGACAAAATAAAGAGTAATTTGTAGATGTGACACTTGGCTTCCAGAAATCGGGGTGGTGTTTTTTAAAAACACTGAGTAAAAGAAACGGATTAATGTTTTATTAATATGTAATCAGCAGAATAATTGATGGTGAAAATAATTGTTGTTGCAGCCCTATATGCTAAGAATATCTGCACTTCAGAGTTTGAGTTGGACAATTTTTATGAGCAAATCTTTGAAATGTGATACATGGTGACCCAGATTTTATAAGTGGTGGTCTACAGTTTAAGTCTACAATTTCAAAATATCAGAGCTGCTGATCTTTACATTTTTTAATTTGGTCCATGTAATATGAGATAATGATGAAATTGTGTGTCATTGACGTCGAATTTAAGATGATATTGTCAGATATCTGCTTGCTTTGACCAACCAACCGTCTACAACAGAAAAAGCTTACTTGAAGAATCAACTATTAGATTAACCAATATATGGTTTCAGCCTCAATCTCACTTCTTAAAGCACAAATTAGTAAATAACCAGGTGTGGTGTTTAATCTACACTGTTGTACTGTGATGATTACTAGTAACTAACTGATATCTTGTTCTGCTCCTGTTCCTCCATAGGCCAACATGTCCTTCGCGACCCTGCCGCGGAACAAGAAGCTTGCCCTGACAACACTAGGTGTGGTCACGGCCGGTGGGGCGGGGCTTGCGCTCGCACTGCACCAGTCCGTTAAGGCCTCAGACCTGGAGCTCCACCCTCCTAACTATCCCTGGAGCCACGCTGGACCTCTGTCCTCTCTGGACCACGCTAGGTGAGTTTGCAGTCATCGGACACGATCGCTTAGAGCCCAAAATTCTGCTCCCTCAGAGGATTTGAGAGTTATTTAAAAAAAACTTTGTACACTCACTGTCACCAAGGAGAAGTAGAGCTCGGTGGTAAATTGTGTTTATTCTTTTTTCATCATAATTTATATTTTCACATTGATTTGTTTGAACTTGATGTAAGGTTTGATATGCTTTGGCACCTTCAGTCCCCCATTTTGTCGAGGACGACCACATTTCTCACCCCCAGTATCGCTCTCCCCCCCCCCGCAGTGTTCGCCGTGGCTACCAGGTGTATAAACAGGTGTGTTCAGCCTGCCACAGTATGGAGTACCTGGCCTTCAGAAACCTGGTGGGAGTCTCGCACACGGAGGCCGAGGTCAAGGCTATCGCTGAGGAGGTCAGACTGTGTTTGATTTGTTTGTGTGTGTGAGCATAAAAAGAGTGTCTAACATTAAGTTCTGCCAGTAGGTGGTGACACCAGACTGTATGTGCTGTCACTTTAAACGTGTCTTGTGTGTTGTAACCAGGTTGAGGTAGTGGATGGACCTGATGAGAGCGGAGAGATGTTCACCCGGCCAGGAAAGCTGTCCGACTACTTCCCAAAGCCCTACGCCAACCCCGAGGCAGCCCGGGTGGCCAACAACGGAGCTCTGCCCCCAGACCTCAGCTACATTGTCAATGCCAGGTAGCTCCCGAGAAACAGAAAACCAGCACAGTTGAGCTTGAGAGCCAATGAAATCGTCTGAAACCTGCATGTTTTTGGTCCCCGCAGGCATGGAGGAGAGGACTACGTGTTCAGCCTGTTGACCGGATACTGCGAACCTCCAGCAGGTGTGTCAGTGAGAGAGGGACTCTACTACAACCCATACTTCCCTGGCCAGGCCATCGGCATGGCCCCACCCATCTACAACGAGATCCTGGAGTATGATGACGGTGAGTAAAGATGCAGTGTCTACGTGTGCTTTGAGGGAGAGTTTGGGGTTTTTGAAGTCAGGCTGTATGTGGTACTTATCCAGAATCAGTGTATTGTCTATAGTACATGGACATCAGCAAGGAAGCTAAGCCATGTACTGCTGTGGAGGGGGACAGCAGTTAAACATATTTTAGCCACCTTAAAAAAAGGCCCAGTTTAAACAGCCACCATCACTTCAAGCGTACACCATATTAAAAATATTATCATCACTTCAGCTTGGTGTCAGACAGCCTTTTCTGTGGCAGAAAAATGAAGTTCTGTCACTTTTTAAATGGCTCTTCACTCATAATCAGACTCCCTTTACAAAAACAGTGATTTTAACTCGCGGACCACGGGAGTTGCTGGTTCATTGCTGCCTGATCCGGTTCGCTTGTCAGAGTCATTTTGTCACTTGTGAGTTAGTTCAAATTTACAGAACAAGCTGCACTCCTTCACATTGGCATTACCGTGTCGAGTAAAAAGCTTCAAGGTTGTTTTATGTGTTGTTTTATGTATAAATGCACATTTACTACATCACAATATCATATTGCTATTGTTTCCAATTGAACTTGATCACCCACTGTGGTTAGGAGAGCTCATTACAATTATCAGCAGTAGAAATCATTGTGCTAATGGTTGTTTTGTGTTTGTTGCCACAGGAACCCCTGCCACCATGAGCCAGGTTGCTAAAGATGTGTGTACGTTCTTGAGGTGGGCTGCAGAGCCAGAGCACGACCAACGCAAACGCATGGGACTGAAGGTATGACACAAACACACACACACACACACACAGTATACCACAGACTGCATTTGGGCTGCATATCATTTGAAATGTTCCAATACTAGCTCCCATATGATATCATAATTGAGTATAAATACCAAAACAATCAAAATACATCACTTTGGGAAATGTAGTAATTACATAAAAGGCTGTATGACAGATTAGGCTGACTCATATACACTTAACAATTTAGATTAGGAAATATCTCCAGCATCTAATTCAAAATGAGTAAATAAGCTTGTAAATTATTTCTTTGACGTCTTCTCTGTAATGAAAGAATTATTTAGCACATAGTCATGGAGGAAACGGGGTGTAAACGTGGGCCTTGTGGGAATAATTGTTCGCGGTCTCTTTCCAGTTGCTGATGGGCTCTGCCATCCTCGTCCCTCTGATCTACTACATGAAGAGGCACAGGTGGTCTGTGCTGAAGAGCAGGAAGATCGCCTACAGGCCTCCCAAGTAAACGGAAAGAAACACACCCCTACCTGGGCTTAACACCTCCTGGAGACGGCTGCGTTCAATGACCCCACAACACCCACATCACACTGATCATATGGACACAGAACAACTGACCGACACACATGCCTTTCTAACAGGGGGTAGAGAGTATATACTATGTTAATTCCTACAGAAAAATGCCTTTTTTTAGTTGTTGGCGTGGTAGAACTGATTGTGTGACAGATTTTCCTACATCTGGAATCTTGTGGTGCAAGTTTGTGTCGGGGAGTTGTGGCGTCCTTGAATGCACCCTCAACCAAAGTCTGTTTTTTCTGCATTGAGTCATCGCTGGTCGCAGTACACGTCTTGACATCTCGTTACAGACACTTGATCACAATTGACTGATAAGTTGATTTATCGTCCATCTTTGTAAGATACTCAACAACCACACAAGCGCAGAGACATGGCTGCCCTCAAAGTTTGCAGCATCCTGAGTGCGTGTAAATCCATCCTCCCCTGTTCTGTCCCCCAAAGCCACTCAGTGAATTAAATGCAGCCTCTGAACCTGTTTTACTGTACAAAATAAATTATCTTAAAGGAAACTTATCTGTGTGACCATGTGTTTTGTTTTAAGCAGCAATAGATGTTATACACACACCAACACCAATGCTCACCATGTGTTATTCTGATCATTTCTGTCTGACTTGAAGAATCTGCATCTACGCTGTGTCATGTAAATATTTAATAAAATGGGGAATGAAAAAAACTTTGTTATGAGGGTATAATTTGTTGACCTCCAGAGAGGAACATCACAAATCCTTTGAAAATGTGGAAAACGAATCAAATTTATCTGTTTCCTGTCTGTGTTTTATAAAACTAAATAGAAGAGAAAGAACATCAGTTTTTTTTTTTATTGTTATGTACATTAATCGTGCTTCCATGAAGTTGGACACTGTGGACACAGCCTTCATCCTTGTAATAGAATGGATTCACAAAATACATTCAGACATTTCTATCTTGAAAATACAAGCTGCATGTAAAGGTTTTAGTTTCCCTTTAAAAGACCATCAATCACCTACAAACTTGGCCTAGTTGTGACTAAGTGGAGATATACATATTGGAGAGGAAAAGTATCTAAATTAAAAGAAGCACCACACAAACTAGTTCTTAATTAGAGATTAGATTTATACCAATGACCACCAGAGCTCTGTGTAATAAAGTAAGTACAATTAGGGACCTCTGTGGCATGCTCAGCCCCAACAAAGTCCAAACCAAACAGAATATAACCGTTATATTTGCAAGCACATTAACACTTTTTAATACTCGTTGACACACACGTTGCTGCTGATTGGGTAACAAGAAAGTACACTTCAAAGCCTGTTGGACTCTGTCACTCTTTTGAAGAAACAAGTCTTTCAACCTGGAAATCAGAGTGTAACAGTGCACACTATTTTCAGTTTAAACATATTCCTGACATCATTGAGCCTAAAATTGGGGATCTTGGATCACCAATTGTAAGAAAGAGTTTTTACACCCAGTTTTTGCCTCTTTCGGAAAAGAGTTAATGCACCCATTTGGAAACACCAAATAAGTTCTGATGTAGTGAACAATGAACTCAAATGAATGATCAACAGCACACATGTAATGCATGTATTGTGTGCATCAATTAACCACTGACCCCAGTTCTCTTGGAGTGCTGTCATCGTGGTGATAGGAAAGCGTCATAATGGAACATTTCTATCACAGACACCTGCCTTTGAAAATTCAAAAGCCATTAGATAGATAACATTAAAAAGGCATTCGTTTTGTATGGTGGTGTGTTTAAAAACCATGTCCTTCATTTCTAACTGCCCTGCTCTATTGCTACAGAGACCTTCATTGGTAGTATCTTCAGTTGCATGTCATTTAGAGTGTTGATGTATGGAAACAGATTGTTAGCAAAAGTGTGTGTGAAGGTGTGTATGAGTGTGTTCGTATCAGGATCATAGAAAGACAGCTCTCCTCTGTCCCAGTCCAGATGAACTCTGACCCTCTGGAGCTTCTTCACTGAAAGAATGGTTTCTGGATCTGATGGGGAGCGTGCTCTGTATTTCCCATCGCAAAACCCTATTCTCCATAATCCAGACTGTTTCTTTCCTTTCCTCTCAACAGATTTTACTGCCACACCCAGAAACCAGAAAGTGCTGTTTTGAACTTTAACATCCCAGCTGTGCTTCCCTGAGACGAAGCCTTCAGAGCCCAAGACAGAGTGAAAGGAATCAAACCTCTCTGGATTATCAGGGAGGTCCTGTCCCTCTTCGTGTCTCACACTGGTCAGATCTTTGGACAGGATGAAGTGTGGATGAGCAGAGTTTGGATCTAGAATCACAGGAGTGAAAGACACCATCTCCTTCATCTTGCTCCAGATGTTGAAGCTCAGGTTGCCCAGATGTTTGGCCACGTCTATCAGAGCTCCTGAGACCAGCTGTGGATCATCCAGCAGGGGGCGCTGCTGGACTCTTTCCACGGCAGCCTTGTAGTGAAGGATGAATGTGAGGTCCTCAGCTCTCAGCTCCTCCTCTGTGGCTCTGATTGTGTCTGAAAGAGCTGCTATCTCTCTGCTCAGAGTCTCAGTCTTTTCCTTCATCATCTGACTTTTCTTCTCCTCTTCCTTCCTCAGAGCAGTGATCCTGGACTCCTCTTCTTCTTGTAGAAACTGATGAAGCTTCATGAACTGCTCCTTAATCTGCCTCTCAGTGTGTCGAACCTGGACCTTAATGTGTTCTGCTGTTTGATCACATTTTCCTTTAACTTGTTCAAATAGCCTCATTTTCTCTTGTAAGGGCTTCAGAAACGTCTGGAGCTCCTCTTTATGATCCTGTGCAGCTTCATTGATGGGTCTGAATCTGTGGTTGCTGTGCGTTTTTGAATCTCTGCAGATGACACACACCGGCTGCTGATGGTCCAGACAGAATAGTTTGAGTTTCTCAGAGTGCAGACTGCAAAGACCCTCAGACTCTGCAGAAGCTCTCTGATCTCTCTCCAGTAAGAAGGTCTCGCACAGGTTCTTCAATGCCAAACTAACAGGTGGTTTATACATAGATGATCTTCTTTTACAAAGTGGACACTCCTGTGTTTCTTTCTTTCTCCACCAGCTCTGCAGACAGTCTTTACAGAAGCTGTGGCTGCATGACAAAACAACGGGATCTTTAAAAATGTCCTGGCACACAGGACAAGACAGATCCTCATCTGACATGGAAGCCATTTTCTCTCAGAGTCAGCAAGCGGTGCCTCCACTCCCCCTTCTTAAAAGCTACCTGACACTTAATTTTCACTTCAGTGGAGTTTCTCACATTTAATAAGCAGAGTTGCGGCACGTTGTGGGCGGAAGTGTTTAAAGAGTCCAGTAATCCATTAATCGCTCGTGTAGCTGTTCTCCTTCAGTCGAAGCTGTGAGTAAATTCTCAAGGTAAATCGTATTGTCCGTTTCTTTGTTTGTGTTGAGGTCAAAATAACACTATGTTTCCTGGTGCGTCTCAGGTGATTTGAGCGAGGGGTGGAGCTTTGTCAGACTACCTCTTCTAAATACTGATGCATTAACCATGATTCACAAAAATTGCGTTGAAAAAGATTTATCTTTTGGTATTAATTTACATTCCAGCACCATAATAAAATTCTTATTAAGGTCACAACACAGAAATAGTTATATGATATTTATAAGATCAGTAACCTGGCAATGTCTTGATAATTATGGTGGACTTTCGGGTGGTTGCATCCTACAATTTTGGCAACTTTTGAAAGCAGATGATCTGACAAGTATGCCCATTTCACGCAGTGATTGACCCAGGGGAGGGGTGAAAGTAAGCAGAGTCTGAACTTTTCCCCTCTGTTTTTCTTTTATTCACACAAATATTTCCACCACTTTTTGTCTGTAAAGCCATCTTACACACTATGAATGGCCTCAGAGGTAATGTGCATTGTGATGGCATTTCACCACACCTTTGAGTATTCAGAAAAGCTAACATCAAGCAAATGTTAATTTGTTCAGTTCTCTAGTTAATGAACAAATATGAGAAACTTATGACATGTGCATTAGCCTCATCTGTACTTTGCCTTTAATGCAAATCAGCAAATGTCAGCGTGTCAGCTAAAAACGATAATTAATATAATTATTAGTTATGAATACATGAATACATTTTCATTGTGACATGTTAGCATGTAGCTCAAAACACCACTGTGCTGAAGTGCTGCCTCACAAAGCCACTGCCATGCAGATTCTATTTTTTTTTTCTATACTATTTCATTCAGTGAGCAATATTTTCTGACATCTACATATTTGCCCCTTGATAAGATAAGAGGGGAGATAAATTAATAGGAATAACAATTGGAAGACTCGATAAATAGAATAAAAGTAGTCAACAATTTTTCAAAATGCACACATTTATTTGTAGTTTATTATTAATTGACACATATTTAATGAACATTTTACAACAGTTTGAACTTTCTCCAACACTTTAAAGTTCAGTTCGCCACCAACTTTGGAAGTCTGACTTCAAATGTGAGATGATACTGAACTGATGCATAAAAGGGGAACTTAGCTAGCCTATGTAACAATATTTTGGCCTGAAAGACATTACCGCTGGAGTTTTTGTACAATAATTTAGTTTTTGGTCACTTAATAATACACATTGTGGACATAGCCATGTGTTGCCTGAGCTCTCTGCATTGGCACACACATCCACACTGTGCCAACAGAGGGTGCTAATGTCTGTCTAAACTCTGCCTTACAGAGAGACCTTCATTGGTATTATCTTCAGTGGACGTATATTAACAGTGTTAAAGTATGGAAACAGCCTCTCAGTAAAAGTGTGTGAAAAGGTGTGTATGTGTGTGTTAGTATCAATATCAGAGAATGACAGATGTCCTCTGTTCCAGTCCAGATGAACTCTGATCCTCTGGAGCTTCTTCTTCAATGAAAGAACTGTGGACGGATCTGCTAAGGAGCGTGCACTGTATTTACCATCGAAGTAACCCATTCTCCATAAATGAGATGGATGTTTTCCCTTCTTATGGACAGACTCTGCTGCTACACCCACAAACCAGTCTGTATTGTCTCCAACATCAACATCCCAGCTGTGAGTCCCTGAGTTAAAACCCTCAGAGGCCAGGACAATGTGGAAGAAATCAAACCTCTCTGGATTGTCTGGAAGTTTCTGTCCCTTTTCGTGTCTCACACTGGTCAGATCTTCAGACAGGATCAGTTCTGGATGTGCAGAGTTTGGATCCAGAATCACAGGAGTGTAGGAGACCATCTCCTTCATCTTGTTCCAGATGTTGAAGGTCAGATTGCCCAGGTGTTTGGCCACATCTATCAGAGCTCCTGAGACCAGCTGTGGATCATCCAGCAGGGGGCGCTGTTGGACTCTTTTCACTGCAGCCGTGTATTTGTACAGGAATGAGACGTCTTCAGCTCTCAGCTCCTCCTCTGTGGCTATGATTGTGTCTGAAAGAGCTGCTATCTCTCTGCTCAGAACCTCAATCATCCTCTTCATCGTCTGACTCTTCTTCTCCTGTTCCTCCCTCAGAGCAGTGATCCTGGCCTCCTCTTCCTCTTGTAGAAACTGGTGAAGCTTCTTAAACTGCTCCTTAATCTGCCTCTCAGTGTGTCGAGCCTGGACCTTAATGTGTTCTGCTGTTTCATCACAGTTTCCTTTGACTTGTTCAAAGAGCCTCAAGTTCCTCTGCAGGGGCTTCAAGGATTTCTGGAGCTTCTTTTTGTGATCCCGTGCATGTTCGTTAATAGGTCTGAATTTGTGTCCAGCATGTGCTTCTGAATGCAGACAGACAACACACACCGGCTGCTGATGATCCAGACAGAAGAGTTTGAGTTTCTCAGAGTGCAGACTGCAGAGAGTTTCAGACTCTGCAGAAGCTTTCCTCTGTCTCTGCAGTGAGATGCCCTCACACAGCCTCTTTAACACCAAGTTGCAAGGTGGTTCACTCTTTGATGATCTTCTCTTACAAACTGGACACTCCTGAATTTGTTTCTCTGTCCACCAGTTCTTCAGACAGTCGTTACAGAAGCTGTGGCTACACGACAGAACAACAGGATCTCTGAAGATGTCATGACAGACAGGACAGAAGAGATCCTGCTCTGATCCAGAGGACATTTCCTCTCTCTCTGAAGCTGAAACACAACAGGCAGACACAATCAATCATTTGAGGCTTTACGCCAACACTCACATTTACTTTGAGTCATGTTTTTCGTAAAACTCACATTCTGTGTGTAGTGTAAGTAGCAGTATTTTGGTATTCCCTCCTCTGGCTGTCCTCTCTCAGTCTATGTTGAAAGTTTGACTGACGGTAGATCTTGCCTGCTGTCAATGTGTTAATGAGGAAGAATGACGTAATGTTACTGGCATATCCCAGGTGTGTCAGGTAAGGGGTGGAGCTTCAGGTAAGGTACAGTAATATTAGTTTTCTATTTGCAGAGTACTCATGGCGTAATAACAGTGTAATTTCCTTACGGCCACATAACATTTCCAGCACAGTTTGATCTTTTCTCTGTGGCATTCAGTATGTTGTACTTTGCTGTACTAACGAAAAGTGGCTAAAAAAAGTTGTATGAAAAGAGAAGTTGAAACCCATCTTACTTTCACACCTTGTCAGTTACTGTGTGAAGTGAGCAGTTGAAACCCAGAAATGACACCAACAGCAATTTCGACTTAGCAAAGGTGTGGGCTTACAAGCTCACCCAAACGCCCCCCTTCTCAGCCACATCCTCCAGGTCCTCCTTGGAGATCCTAAAACGTTATCATCGGAACATCAGATAGAATATATAATCCCTGCAGCATGTTCAGGGCGTGCCCATAGTTGGATGTGGCTGGTAAACCTGCAAAGTGAGGCATCCAGGAGGCATCCAAACCAGATGCGCAAACCTTCTCTGCTAGTTTGTTTTAACATGAAGGAGCAGTGGTTCAGTGAGCTCTTTGCAGATGACTGAGCTCCTCAACCCTGTGCTCAGCCACAACACAACAAGAACTCATTTTGACCTCTTGTACATAACCTCCGGTCCTGTGAAACACCTGCAACTATCTCTGTCAAGTGAGCCAATAAATTAATTACCTGTCCTACTCCAACTGGCTGTTGGGGAACTTACTTAACTTATATCACTGTAGTGCTACTTGTTTACTTACCATTACATATTGCTTTATATCACACTTAACCTAAACATTAGGAACAGAGGAAACGACTTGGCTCTCAAAGTGAAATAATAGATGTGCCACTACCACTTTAACTGTCATATTTATACAAGGTGTGTTGCTGGTTTATCGTCAACAAATAGCAATGTAGAAATAACAGTTTGTGAATGTTTGGGGAGTTACCTTACATGCTTGAGCTATTTCTTGGTCAAACAACAGATCATGGTGGTATGGTGGATGACACCCTCTTGAAGCTTTAATACACAGTGAAGTTGCCAGGTTTGGTACCAGTTGTTCCTTGACCAAAACCAAAACTCACATAATTAATCTGAGGTGTGGTTGTTGTATATTTTAACTTTGGACAAAACCAAGCTAGCTGCCTCCCCCTTTTCACTCATTCTGCTAAGCTATACTAATCACTTCCCTGTCCCAGCTTTGTATTTAACGTACAGACACGACACTGATAACTATCTTCTCATCTCATTCTCAGAGAGAAAGTGAAAAATGTGGAAATATTCCTCCAACTGTAGTCTGCCAATCACACGGAAGCACAGTTTGAATGACCTTCCTTTTTGCCAGTGGCCATCACATCCTTACATCCATCCTGCCTTTCAATGACGGTTAAATAAACAAGTGTGCTGTTAGTTTAAAGCTGCTTCAGACCCTCATTAGGAGCTAATCTGGTTCTGAAAAGGTTTTCCTCCCTGCTGCTTCGGCCTGCATTCAGACACTACAAGCTTCATCTGCATCACAACACACACAGATTAGGCTAATAGCATTAGTGGATCTCACCGGATCATTACTATTGCCATCATTATCATTATTATTATTATTAGATTAAACTCTGTCGCAGACTTGCAGCATTTTTAGTGTGAAAACTAAACTGATTTTCTACTTTGGTAATTCAGAAGAAAAGGGCGCATTTATGCTTTGTGTTTGTGTGGCACTGGTGACAGCTTTTAAAAACGTTCCTCATCCTAATCTCACACACACACCCTTACACTGTATCGCATGAGTGAAAATTCATACACACACACACACACGCACACACACACACAAGCTCCAAAGTTTGCAAACACTCTCGACTTGCAGAGTTGTGCCATTTGTTTGTGAAACTAAGTAAACTAAAAATTTAAATATGCTGTCCCTCTATAACACACACAGCAGAGATTAGCTGCTGTATGAAACCTCAGGGAACCTCATTCACATGGAAAACCAGCTCTTAATTCTAATTGGTGGCCAGTGTAAATCCTCCACTCCCATTTAAATCAGCAGGTAGCAGTTTGTATTCCTGCTGCTTCGCACACACGTCACACTTAACTATCCATTCACCTTCTCAGTTGATTTTAGACCACAGGTCCACAGTGTAGCACCTTTAGTACCAGCAAGATCTTTATTGAAAGAAAACTGATTTATGGAATTATTTTTTTGTTTTGATTGCCAGTATATTTCTTAGCACTTTCTGCTCTCACTGCTCTTTATAGATTAATTAGTGAGATACATCATAATGATGTCCACTCTGGCTCCCGTGACAGAGGAAAGCAGGCCCACGTTTTCAATCGAGCGGATTCTGGGTTTGGAGCTGGAAAGACCTGGAAACTGCCTGAAACTCCACCGACCTTGGGCAGGTGAGAAGCAAAAGTTTTCTGTACGATTGAAGAGTTAAAGAAAGGTCTGTTACTCACTGATGTAGCACCAACTATCAGTCTGATATAAATTGTGTGCATCTTACTGTATTGCTGAAAGTTGTTGTTGTAGTGTTGTAGAGATATAGAGATGACTCCAGCACTCTCTACAGAAAGTAGAGATGAAAATGAGCATAAAATATAATGGGTTCAGGTATATCTAAATTATTATTTTATTGACAAATAAACATCATTTAGTTTGATTAGATGTATATGACACAGAGCACCATACCCTGTATGGTACTTATATAAAAGGTAATATTGCTGATGTGAAATTCTACTAATCTATTAACTATCTAAAAGGGGCTCATACAAAACTTTTTAGTAAAAAGTAAGTAAAAGTTGCTTTTTTGGGGTCATATGTTTTTTTTTCAGTATTTTTATTGATATTTTCCTCAATTTGCCTGAATTAGCTGCTGTATGTTTAGAACATTCATTTATACTATATTTTCAGTTTCCCAGTGTTTTCTTACGGAAGCACATTGCTTAAAATTCACTTAAAAAAACAACAACAAAAAAACTCTGGTCTGGTATTTTATTTTCAAAGAAAAAAAATAATTATTCAGA
This sequence comes from Haemulon aurolineatum, assembly GCA_038406115.1. Taxonomy (NCBI): domain Eukaryota; kingdom Metazoa; phylum Chordata; class Actinopteri; order Lutjaniformes; family Haemulidae; genus Haemulon; species Haemulon aurolineatum. The sequence goes on along the minus strand of JBCAUF010000061.1, from coordinate 28,617,789 downwards.
AAATCTGAAAAAAAAAAATCACTAAAACAAACTAAAAAGTACATTTCCAAGTCAATGTAATATGCTTCCATATTTTCCTTTGCCTGAAAATGTTGCCTTTGGAAAAACAGTAACCAATTACAGTCGCCCTATCATTCAATCAATCAACCTGCTGTTGGCTGTTTAAAAATTCAGTTCTTTTGCAAACTTGAAAACAAACTTGAACTCATTCAGTTTCTCTAGTTTAGCTTTTTTTTAGAGCATTGTCCTGTTCAGCTCAATTAAACTTGAAAAGAAACTAAATCCACAGAATGACACATAAGTAGGCTATTTTTTCACCCCTTTTTGGATATAAATATTAGACAATCTACTGTAAAGTATACCTTCAAAACAATATATTTAATTTTATTTGTTGAATCTAGGATGTAAAAGGCTCGTTTGATATAACCTACTCTTTTTTATGTTGAATCCAGACATCACAGCAGAGAAGGAGAACCCAGGAAACAGTGTGTGCTCCAAACAACAACATAGTTTTCAACAACAACATCATCATCCTCTTAATTCTCCCAGGCCGTCATCAAACTGGTATATCGGACGCAGACCACGCACTGCCTTCACCAACAGCCAGGTAATCAATCAATGAATCATTTTGTCATTCTGACAAATAGATCCAGAAGTGATTCTGTTACATTCAGTCATTGTAATGAAGTTGAGGACATCCAACACAACATTATAAACAAATACAGGTTTTTCTTCAATCTGTTAATCTCTATGTATGTGTGTGCAGGTGAATGTACTGGAGACAGTGTTTCAGGTTAATTGCTATCCAGGAATCCAGCTGAGGGAGCAGCTGGCAGGAAGACTCGACCTGGACGAGGACCGAATACAGGTTTGGACTTTTAACTCAAAATTAATTTGTGAATGAGGATAGCTCTACTGCTTCTGCTGCTGTTACTGTGATTGTTTGTATTTACCACCTGAGGCCACGGTCGCTGCTATTCATCTAAAGCCACATGGTCTCCCTTTAGCACTTATTATAAGAAATGCTAATGAATAAGTAATAGATAAACATGTCCTACACAATTGCATGTTGTACTCACTCTCTCTCTCTGTCTTTCTCTCTCTCAGATCTGGTTTCAGAACAGGCGGGCCAAGCTGAGGCGTTCCCTCAGAGAAACCCGTCTGCAGCTGGTTCGGACGGCTGTGGCTGACCTCGGGGTCAGACAAGAAGTCATAGGGCAACTGAAGGCTAAACAGGATGTGCAAGGTGACCCAGAAATCACCCAGTGGCTCACCTCTCACCTCCAGCTTGAGGTGGGGGAAGAGAGGGAGTGATGATGATGATGATGATGATGATGATATTGATGAACCGGTCCTGTTTGTGATGTCGGGATTGGCTATTTACATGTAGCCTAAATGTATTCATCAATTTCTACCAGCTTGTTTCCATCCAAATGTCATTAAAAAAAACACAACTGTGGAAAAGAATTGGTGACAAATGAAATTTGCAGTTTTCTCACAAACCCAAATGCATGATTGAACTGAATAAGGCCACACACACACAGGTTGCTCTACCAAGCATACTGAGTGAGGACGTATGATGCTTGAAGAGGTCAGAGTTTGTTTAATGCTCTGTAATGTTAAAGTGTCTCATATGTGAATAGGTTTTCTTAACTGTACAAAGTCTAATTAAAAATAATTAAACTATTTTAATTTGTGTCTGTCCCTTGCATGATTTTACCATAGAACACAATCATTAAGATAAGATATATCCATGGCAGTTTTTGATAGACGATTGGGCAGAAAATATGCCTAAGGGCCACCCAAACTTTGCAATGCACGTGAAATCTAAAAAGGTTAATTATACTGTTTGATTATGATTTATTATGATTTTATGCTACCTTGATTCTGCTTCTTTTATTTTTTTTTTGGTCTATGTTACGTTACTTCGTCGTCGAAAAAAACAAAAAAGACCGAAATTACGCGGCCGGCGCTGATTGGCTCAGACGTGCCCCGTGTGTGTCCCGGAAGTGAAAGCGGAGGACTGATGTGTGTCTGGAGTGCAGGAATCTGTCGGTAACATTTGCGTTTAGCGGTGGTTTTCTGGTTTGGAAAATGGACACGTTAAATAAATTGAAACAGTTTGACGCTTATCCCAAGACTCTGGAGGATTTCCGAGTGAAGACGTGGGGAGGAGCGACCGGTGAGAGTCTTTAGTTTATCACAGAGCAGCAGCCATTCAGACACACAGCCTGTTAGCAGCTGCGGCTAACAACAAGGCGAACTGAACCATCTCCCCTTTAAATGATAAAATATGTAAAATACATCAATTGTGCAGTCTTAATAGTGTCCTCCTAACGCCCAATAAGTCTGAAGAACAGCGGAATAGACACCTTCAAAATGTACACTTCAGTAACAGAGCAACATAATGACAAGGCTGGTGAGAAAAATACAGTTATGTACAGTAACAGGAGGTGTATTTTCAGGGAAACTTTTGTGGCATCATCTAACTTTGAGACATTTTATCGTCTACGTTTTGTAAAGGACAACTCCAATTATTTTGCATGTCTTTAGCCCATTTTCAACAAACCATGATCATGAACGTTACTGGTGGCAGTGTTACAAATCATGCTGCTGTGGTTTAGATTTTGGAGGTGTTGTATATTTAAGATAAGATAAGACATGAATGATCTTACGTGCTGCAGCGTGACAGAGGCAGGCTAAGATATAAACTGTTTGAATAAACCATGGATTATAAACCCTTTGAATGAGGTGAATTGGAAAACAAAGTAAGAAATTAGAAAGGCAACATTAAAAAACCCATATATAATATATACACAACAATACCTTGAACTATACAAGTAAAGGCAAACTATGATATTGGCCTAAATAAAAATTCGATAAAATGTTAATTGATTTGTGCAAATGTTTGTGCAATGAAGTCCAGTCGTGTAACCAACCACAATACATTGTGTACAGATGTAGATAAAGTGTAATATTCACGATTATATACTTACATGTATACCGTTATGAATAGTAGGCCTATATGTGCTCTAAACATTGCATACCCTATACATAAAAATGTAATGCTATGGAGTGAAAAGAAAGGGAGGAGAAAACCGGGACATAGCATATAATAATAAAAGAAGCACAATAATTGCAGTATAGTAGTAATATAATCCTGTGTAGTATAAGTATAATATATACTATAATACAATGCAATTGATGTTAGATGTAAATTAGATTAGATTAAAATTCAAATACTCCACTGTGTAATATTGTAGTTTTACATCTACATGCTGGCTTTTCTACATCTGTGTATTTATGTAAATTATTGATTCCTACTTCTGTTTTTTCACTGTCCACTGTGCTGCTGCAACAATGTGAATATTGACTAATAAAAGATTATCTTATCCTATCTTAGATGTTATTTTCTTAAAACAGTCACACACATGGTCTAACGCATCTCTAAAATATGTTTCTTTCTGGCAAAAGATGAAATAATATTTAAAAACATAAGAAGGGGAGCTTGGGTATTTTTCCTTTTGAACTGTCACAGCATGAACCAGGATTTTAAAGAACCCTTCTGATTTCTAACACGCTCATGTCTCTCTGCAGTGACCATCATCAGTGGTGTCATCATGTTAATCCTGTTTGTCTCTGAGCTGCAGTACTATCTCACTAAAGAGGTGAGTTCATCCACGTCATGTGATTATTTGATATCCTCCGGTGGGCAGTAAGCGTGTCAGTGTGCTGCCAAAACGAAGTCCTGCTTTGACTTTGATCACTGTAGTGTATCCAGTCGGGCCAGCTCAACATGTCTACAATTTCACACAGCCTCATTTATTAAACAAATTACATATGGGCAGGTGAGGGGACAAATATCCACTGACAGAAGAGTGTCTGCAAGTCTGCTCTGAAAGACACTGAATCCAGTTCCCTCCAGTGGAAAGTAAAATCACATCACACATGTATGAACTAAAAATGGGATTGTCACAAAGCAGATTGTGCTTTTTGGTAGAGTTTCAGTCAGTGTCATTACCGTCTGTACTGCAGCCACAGTTGCTACAAAGTTTATTTACTCATAATGGCCTTTTACCAAAAACGTAATGAAATTATTCTTGACTGCATAAATGAATTATTTTTACACAATATCCTGCCATTGATCTGGGTTCATGTCACAACAATTTCGTCATGAGAAATTGTTGATATACAGCTGTAAAGTGCTGACAACAAAAAGTGCGATAATAATGTCTTTAATTTAAGTCGGCAGCAACCTGTCATTGGCTCGACAAAACTTTCGTTCCACTTATTCTTTATGAGGGGATGACAGTTACAGCTCTCAGCCTCCAGGAAACACTCCCGTTAGACCGGTCTGATGAGTTCTGTCACAAATACAATGAAACTGACTTCAGCATGCTCAAGTCTCAGTGTCACACAACTGTGAAATCAACACTTTTATCATTGTTTGCTTTGAACAGTTGTGTGTTTATTTATTTATTTATTTATTCATACAGTACACTACTTTAGTGCTTCTGCTTTATCTGATGCACTGCTGTACAGTAAAGCCTCAGACTCTGATCACTTTTATTTATTTTTGTACCATTCTTTAACTTATTATTTTATTTTTGCTGTTCTTGTTTTTCTGAATGTTTGTGTCAGAAATCCAATTCTTTGTGCATGTTCACATAGTGGCCCAACAAAGCTGATTACCACAGTGTGATGCAACGATTGACTGTCAGTATTCTGTTTCACAAACATTTTAACACCAAATACATCAAGGGCAAAAATTCTGTCTTCAGAAGGTCCCGTGAATGTAAATTTGAATGGAGAGGAATTCTAGTTTACAGCAGAAAAGTGCATCAGGCCTGATCTTTCGTTGAATTGGCGCAAAAATGTGACCAAAGGCGAGGCGCGTTGCTGTGTCATATTTCACATATTATCAGTCGAATGTTTCACGCAGACGTGTTTGTGTCCTGACTAAATGAAAACATGTCCGCGCTGTTTGTTCCCTGCAGGTGCACCCTGAGCTTTATGTTGACACGTCGCGAGGAGACAAACTGAAAATCAACATTGATGTAATCTTCCCTCATATGCCATGCGCCTGTAAGTAGCACTCCTGTTACAAGCTGCTGCATGCCGATCAAGCTAACACGCCAGTGATGACACATGTTGATCATACCGATTCCTTTTTTCCGTTTGTCTCGCTCAGATCTCAGTATAGACGCGATGGATGTGGCCGGAGAGCAGCAGCTGGACGTCGAACACAATTTATTTAAACAGCGGCTGGACAAAGACCTCAAACCTGTCACCAACGAGGCAGAGAAACACGGTAAACACTGACATTAGTCTGACCCCCCTGACTCCGATGGGCAGCTGATGGCAGACATTCAGGCCCAAAATGGCACTCAGTTAAAAGACGAAACAGAGGAGGCTTGAACGCATCGCGGCAGAAGTTGCGGTTTTTAGGCTGGACAGCTGTGCATTTGTTTGCCAGAGCCTCGGCGTCTGGAATTTTTAGACTGAACTAAATCATGTTTGTTGGTTGATAAATCATGATAATGACGATGGTGATTTTGTCTCTTTTTTTTTTTTGTGTAGAACTAGGTATGGCTGATGATGGCGAGGTGTTTGACCCCAGCACACTCGACCCAAACCGATGTGAGAGCTGCTACGGAGCCGAGACCGAAGATCTCAAGTAAGACACCAACGCACGGGCTCTGTGTTTTCTTTCTTTGCACTTTCGGCATTAACCCCCCCCCGTTAACCTGTTCGCCGTGCGCGCCGCAGATGCTGTAACACCTGCGATGACGTGCGGGAGGCGTACCGGCGGCGAGGCTGGGCGTTCAAGAGCGCCGACACCATCGAGCAGTGCAAGAGGGAGGGCTTCACGCAGAAGATGCAGGAGCAGAAGAACGAGGGCTGCCAGGTTTACGGCTTCCTGGAGGTCAACAAGGTAACAAAGTTCCTATCTGTGGATTAAAGTGTAGCAACCGCCTTGTGTCTGTCTGGAGGAAAAATGAGTTATGGATTGGATTATTTTTATTTACCCTCTCCTCGTCTTCGTGTCTCAGGTGGCAGGAAATTTCCACTTCGCCCCAGGAAAAAGTTTCCAACAGTCTCATGTCCACGGTAGGACCTACTGTTTATCCACTCTGTTCACACACACACACACACACAGGAGCATTCAAAGGTTTTTGAACACCCAGTATTATTTCCTGTGTTAAACAACACACACTGGACATTTATTCTGTGATTAAATACCAGTACTTTCTACATGTGGCAGCCCTTTCATGTCTAAGACTTTGACGTAATCCCTTGAGTGAAAACATTTAGGTCTTTGTTGGAACCTTTGACAGGTGAAGACTCGATACACAGCTGTCAAGAAGAGGTTGTGCACAGAAGTTCAGGGCAGTCATGATGTGTTTGTTGCTACGTAGTTGTATGTCTTTGAGTGAGACTTAAATGAAAGACTCAAATGGCAGCACAAGTTTTAAGTGTCTGTTCATTTTAACAATTCTAAAAAACTGTACAAGTCGAAGACACTCAGGAGCACGCTCATTACGGAGGAGATGTGCTGAAGTAAGACATTTATGGAGGGATGAATCTGAAGTTCGTCCAGCCCATTCTAATCAGATTCACTCTTATTTTCTCCAAATGATCATTTTGCAGTGAGTGCATGACATAGCAAGGCTAAAATAAAGGGTGTTCAGAAACATTCGACTGCAGAATGTCTGTCTTCATTCATCACACATGCACACAATCACTTGATTTTCGACAGTCAATTGGTGTGATTTTCATTCGAGCATGCTTCAGTGTTTGTGCACTAACATTTTTGTATTTGAATAGTTTCACCGCATCCATCCATTGTCACTAAATCATAAGCGTGTTGGTGTTACACCGTGCAGTCCGTCTGTTCAGCTCTTGGTTGTACAGCGTGACTCACACAGGTAAAGGTCAGGCTGCAGCTCACAGATGGTTTACTTCAGTCTGTTGAATGTCATATTGTCAGACGCAACCTTCTGTGCAACATGTTGGACATTTCAGTATGAAGTCGGTGCCAATTTAAGCAAATGTAAATGTTTTGGAGCAGATGTCTGAGCTGATGAGATAAAACTCAAGTAACTAGAATGCAAGTCCAAGGCATAGTCATCAGTATTCAGGTTCTGGTTGAGACACAAGTTAGCAAATTCTGGACTCAAGTTGGTGCGTATGTATTTATCAGGGCCTGAGCACTGAAAGTGTGAGCACCCTCTTGGAATTGCTCTCTTCTATGTCGAGGATAAATGGATGGATTCTCTCTTTTTTCAAACAGTGCTGTCAAGTATGACGCCTACGAGCTTTCCAGAGCTGATGCCAGTGTTAATCTGATGGATGTTATTGTTATTGTATTCTGTAACTGTAAATTTGACCACTAATGTGAGTTTAGTGTTTCTGTCCGAATTTTGTTTTCGTGGCAAGGATGAAAAAGCCTCACAAGTATTATTTAGGCCGTGATGGGGCTTTATGACTCAACACTGAATCCAGAGGGATGAAAGTCTTTTGCAGAAGCCTCCAAATAAAATCAGTCCAGTCACTGAGTCTGCTCTGAGAGGCAGAATGTTTTTATCACAAAGGCCATTAACACCCGATTCATCAGGGAACACTTGCAAATTACTTTCACTTTTTTTTCCTTTATTCTTCACTTGTCTACATTTGTGTGTCTTTCATTTGTTTCTTTCTTTGACTGCTGTTGGTGACTTTTGCTCTGCCATCATTGTCTGTCAGTTTTTGTTGTGATCGTGCCTAGACTGGCCCATTTTGCCTTCTAAAAAGTTTCTCTTGTCTGCACGTTAAAACCAGAGCAGGATATTAACAGCAGCCCTTTAAACGGCAAAAAGAAAACACCCCCGTTGATGGGCTGCTTCCAATCTGAGAAAAAAGTTTGGCGCTAAAACAAAGAATGTGCCCAATACAATAAATTACTCTGCTGCAGGTACCAGAGCAACTGAAAATTACTGTGATACAAAGTGGCTGAAGTCTGAGCTGCACTTCTAACTGTTGCTGTTAGTTTCCTTCCCTGCACACAACAGCATCCTCTGATCTCTGGCTCTGTGATGAGAGAAATGAATCTGATGATTTGAATGCTTAGCAGCAGAAACAAGAGACAAGAATCACTTGTGCTGAGGATTTGGCTGTAAATGCGGCTGCGGCTCGTCCTTATTCTGGCCCCTGTATTTATTATTGACCTTAAACACTGCGTCACATTTTCGGGGCTGCACGATTTAATGTGGCAGAAGTTCTACAGAGTATTGTCTAAAGCCCATTTTCTTTGGCACACTAAAGAATATAATCCTCCTCAATGAGATATTCTGCTGTTATGTAAAATCTCAGGCTTGCAAATCAATTCATGCATTTGATGAGCTTTTAATACTTTAAAACCAACCGAATCATGAGCACAAAAGCCTGAGGCGAGTTTGAAAAGCTGTGTCCTGTTCATGTCTCAGTAAAATAAGAGAAAAACAAAACAAACAAAAAGCCATTTTGTCAGTGTTGTGCAGCCCCTACCGGCACCCTCCCACACATTAACATAACATGATTTGTTGTCTACCTGCATCATTATAGTGACTCTTCTCTCTTCTTTCTGCAGTGCACGCTGTGGAAAGTAAGTGCATCTTTATTTGCAGTTTTTATTATTTTATAAATACCTATAAACTATAAAAAACAGCCTCTCTCCAGTATAGTGACCTGTTTATTGACAAACAATATTCATATATATTATTCATGTTGTATTATGTAATTATGAATTATGTGTAAGTCAAAATGACTTGATTTAAAAATAGTGAAGTACACGATATAGAATCCATTTGACATGTCAGATGGCAACTCAGTTGTGATTGTGTTTTTTGTTTCAATATATATTAAGCTCTGGAAAAAAATTCAGTTACCACTACAAACTTATCAGTTTGTCTGGTTTTACTATTTATAGGTCTGTGTTTGAGTGGAGCATTTATTTGGAGAAAATGACAATGGTCAAAATAGCAAAACATTGCAGTGTTTTCAGTCTTCAAATACACTAAAGAGGAAAGTTCATATTTCTTTTTAAACAACACAATGCTAATGCTTTAACTTGTGCTCTCCACCACAACACTTTCACATTGGTATGGGGTAACTTTATGCCACTCCTGGTGCAAAAAGTCAAGCAGCTCAGCTTTGTTTGATGGCTTGTGACCATCCATCTTCCTCTTGATGAGAATCCAGAGGTTTTCAATGGAGTTCAGGTCTGGAGATTGGGCTGGCCATGACAGGGTCCTGACGTGGTGGTCCTTCATTCACACCTTGGTTGACCTAGCTGTGTGGCATGGAGCATTGTCGTCGTGGAAAAAACAATCCTCGGAGTTGGGGGACATTGTCAGAGCAGAAGGAAGCAAGTTTTCTTCCAGAATAATCTGAACCCTTCTTCTCCTTAAAACTTTTCTTTTCAATTCCTTTGGCACGGTCGATAGTTATTTTCCGATACCAATTACTTTTGAGGTACTACTAGCACAGTTTTTGCCATCCAGCTGGTCCTTTTGCAAGGCTTTTATACTTTTCCTTGTTAAACAGATTTGGTTCAGGTGATCACCTTATCAATACCTCATTAAGTAGAGTGAGGTGTGCTTGTGTTGGAATTTAACATCCATGTAGAGATGCTGATTTCAGAAAAAAATTGCAGTGGTGTCTTAATTTTTTTCCAGAGCTGTATATACTCATAAGAATTCACTCACTGTTTCTCAATCCTGGTGAGAGGGTTCCTGCTCCAGCGCACCTGCTTCAAATGAGTGGCTCATTATCAGGCTTGTGCAACAAACGAGCTGATCATTTGAATCAGGTGTGTTGGGAAACACCGCCCTGCATGTTTGAGACCTTGTTTACACGTACACAGGTATTTTCAAAAACAGACATTTCACCCTGTCCGTTTACAAAAATAACTACGTGCACACTAGTCCGTTTTCAGAAAAGTTTTTGTTTACACTCACCCGTGTATATAGGCTACTGTATGGCCAGAGACGCTCCATAGGCGTCAAGAGTGTGCCAAACCTGTGGGTGGAAGTAGTGCGAGAAACTCAAGCCCACGTTAGCCAATCAGCTACGACGTCAGCTACCAAAAACTCAGTTTTTCTCTGTTTACAT
>JBCAUF010000061.1:28479401-28492170 GCA_038406115.1 Haemulon aurolineatum | reverse complement strand
AATCTAGGAGGCGTTTTTGAGTAGGAGACAATGCATTAAAGTAGTTTGTTTTTCTCAGTCCTGTTTATTTCTATGCAAGACAACGTGCATTATGCATCACTATTGTAGATACAGTTTACAGAAAGCAGTGGGAAATCACTAGTTGTTGCCTATGTGGGTTTGACCTACCAAAAATAGGCAGACTGAAAGATCACTTAAATGGAAGTAAATGGAGCTGAACACCTAAAAACCACCTCAGAAACAGCTCCTTTGCTGTGGGCTAAAGGGTCCCTCGGCAGACCACTGATTGTTCATCTTTTTCCATCTTTCAGCAGCGAGGCTTGGAGCTGAAACTGAAAACCCAGCATCAGTCCTGAACTGACGTTGTGTGGTTTCCTTCGCTCAGTCTGTGAGTCATTGAAGCTCGGCAGTATAGAAATATACGGCAGGGAAACTTTCTCTGCGTCTGTATGCTCATAGTGTACATACAGTCTGTGTGGGTGTGTGCGGTGAAGCATATAGATACAGATGAATGGTGTGTGTGCGTGTGTGTTTTTTGGTCCACCAGGTTTCAGTCCTCCGTGGTGGAAGCCCACTCAGTTCTGTACAGCCCCTGTAGCGTCATCACCGTACCGGACGGTGAAGTTTCCCCCATAATAAACACAAGACTGAACACGACACACCCGCTGACACACACCCATACACACACACACACTCGGGCTCAATCAGATTAGTAATGTCAGCTCAGCAGATTGTAGTTTTTGTTCTTCTTTGTTGTATCTCTTCCGGTGCAGAAATATTGCAATCTATGGTGGCCCCAAAACATGAAACACAAGGAAGTTCAGAGTTAGAGGTGAGAACGTCTTCACCGATCTCACCACATAAATGTATGCAGATAAAACGCAGTTGCAACAAAACAAAATGCTGCAATAGACAACAACGGAAACCGTTTCCTGTCGACACTAAAAAGTGGTGAACACAGCTGGGACACGTTTTGTCGTTGCCATGGTTTGTGACTCATGAAGTTGCTGAAGTTGTAAAATCTGTCAAATCAAGTTCATACTACGGTCTGGGCCAAAAATTTAGGAGCAGACACTAGCTCCACCTCCGGCTGCTACGACATTCTGCGCACTGATGCTTCAGTATTGATAATCTGTAAAACACGTAGCATCATACAGTTTGGAGAGCGGACAAACATGTCAGCGACGCCTCCTGGAGAAAAAGGTCTCGTAATGCCCGTTGCTGATCAGTCACGTCGTGTGCAAACAGACCGTTGTGTAACGTGAACAGTGCAGCGATCTGCCGTCACATACTGTGTAAGTGAATTTGCTCGTGTTTTGTGTATTTGCATGTGTTTTCCCGAGTTAGAGGATGTTGAGCGCTCAGGGTCGATGTAGCAATCTCATTGGTCCAGGTACTCATCAGTGGGAGGGGCCAGAGATCCACAGACTGATAAATCGCCCACGGGTTGCTGGTTTGATTCCTGCCACTGACGGGAATCCTGACAGACAGCCTCCTCCTACTCACTGAGGGCATTCAGTGTTTTTGCAAATTAAACTTGGAAAAAGCGGCCTGACTGAACCTTTGCAAAGTGTGTATGTGTGTGTAGAGCTATTTTTTATATTTGCAAATAAACCTTAACTTGACAAAGTGCCTTTGAGGAAAGTACTGAACCTTCAAAACTGCCTCACGGTCACGGCACTGTGGCTGACCGAGACCTTTGACGCCTCTGAGCAAGACAGAATGCAGAGATAATGTGTGTGAAAAGTTTTCTGTGCAAGTTGACAGTGAAGCAGCACCGTTATTACTCTAAAAGTAAAGAAAAAGAAAACAGGTTTGGAATTGTAGTTAAAAACTTTTCACATCGATCATTCACGATATTAGCAGTGTAGTTAACCTGGATAGCTGTCGGCTGCCATGACTGTTTGTCTTTGTCTAAATACCAAAACCAAGCAGATTCAGAAATATGGAAACCTTCAGCACAGCACTGGATCTGTGGACAGCAACTCATACTCATGACAAGCCACTTTAGCCTTACTCCATAGTTATTTGAAGAATACTAACCTTTTCCTCTTTCACTGTTTTGACTGTGTTTTAATTCTTCAGTGTTAAATTATTTGCTTTTCGGTTTTTTCTTTCCAATGAGAGGATAAATTTAACATTCCTCTGCAAAACTGACCCCAATCCATCATTCAAGAGTCTCAATATATTTTTGTGATTTGAATTAACTTTAAGCACTCAGAAGTCATTGCATAGTGTGCATTGTGTTGTTTTTCACGGTGAAAAGGATGATATAACATAACATGCATAACGTACCACATTAAAGCCAAACTCTTAGGCTTTGATTCTGTGTATATGAGTGTAAGGATTTTTGGAAGTTTTCCACTTTAGCACAATAAGAACAAAGGTGTGTTTTGCATTAGAACTGTTAGACTCAAAAATGTGTTTTTGCTTTTGCTCTTCCAGTTGTCTGAGCTTCACTGTGCAGAATGATGAATATGCAGACTTTGACACTAGAAGGCTTTTTTCACATTCATCTGCTGAAGGGTGCAAACTCTCTCTGTGTTCACCTTGAATCAGGGTTCAAAACGTGTACGTACGAGCAGGACCTGGGGACGCATCCGCTAGCTTTGAGCCAAATGCAGTGTACATCTTGTACAGGCGTGATGTGAAAACTTGAAGCCTCCAGCGCATACTGAGAATAGACCATACAGTGAAGTAGAGAATACTTAGAGTCCACCAGTGTCATTCTGATTCTGAGGAGGATGGGAGGGTCAACAGGTCCCCAACAGTCATTTTCTTTTCCCCGGGGCGCCCATTACAGGCTTAGACTAAGACAGGAGCCATTACTGTAACGTGCCTCATAGCACGTCAAGTGCAGACGTGAGAAGCAAACGGCACCTCGCTAAGAAACTCATACGATAATGAAGATAATCATGTTTCTGCTCCTTTTCCTTGTTGAGCTTTTGGACTCTGCAGAGATTTTGAAAATAATACGCAATGACTGTGCATACGAGTAGCTTCAACAAAATCTACCAAAGATAAAGAACATGGAGTGATGGATCTGCATATCATCCATATCTTTGTTCTTTTTCCCCGCTGAACTGTTGAACAGCTGTGTTTTATGTCGAACAGATGCACGATGAGGATTGTTTCTGATGTGGAAGCAAACTCCTATTGTCATCAAATTGAATCTTAAGCACATTCAGACAGATTATCTTGTTTTCCCTTTTTGTAACGTGATAATAACCCTTCACTTTCTGCTGTGCTTGAGCAGATGGTCTTCTTCCTGTACAAATAGAAGCAGCTGCTGCAAAGTTTAGAGGATTTTATTGATAAAACAAAAAAACTGAATAAATCCTTTAAATCCCCTTGAAACAAATCCTTCCTGTGTCTCTTTGTTTTTTATAGATCTCCATTGTTTGCATTGTTAAACTGCTTTTGATGCTCTTTTAGAAAGTCTTTTTTAAATACACTTTATTGACAGATGGGTCAGTTGCAGCAATGTGGCTATTTAACAACACACACGCACACACACACACTGCTCTGACTGACCACTCTGCGGGGGGTTCCTCTTTTCCTCACACACACATTCTCTCTCTCTGTCTCTCTCTCTCTCTCTCTCTCTCTCTGATGACTCAACACACACTTTCATTTTCTCCTCAAACGCCCCCGTGCCCTGGAAACACCACTGGGCCTCTACAAAAGTTATTTTTATCGAGTGAAATTTCACCTTCTTGTAGATCAGTAGGAACCTCTTATTTAACCAGAAACGCCCAAACAAATGAGGTAAATCTTCAGTAAATTGAAGCTTTTCAGCTGTTGTGTGCATAAAGGAAGCACTGTTCTGACCCAGAGATGGATTTCACAGTTACGTGGTCTGCATGGATTGCTCAAGTCTCTTTAACTTGTTAACATAAAGCATTTTTGAGTATCTAGGAACGTGCTCTAATAATGTACTGTAACTCTACAAATGTACAGTGTGATAAAATTGCTGTGTCTAAGTTTGTCTAGTATTTGGTAAATGTGTTTTTCTTTGTGTGAATTACTTTTCCTGCTCACTGGTGTTTGTATGGAGTTGTTTCCACATTCAGTAAGAAGTCACATTCGTTCTCAGTGGGTCCGAGGATCTGCAAAGGGTTATACATCATCAGCAATCTCATGGTGGAACCAAAGGATGGAGGCTACAGTATCTGTTACAGTGACCTCAGGATTGCATCTCTTCTCTATAGAGATTAAATATGAGGTTCTGCTACAGACCATAACCTCCAGCTTAAACCCAACCAAATCTTAACATTGGTGTCCAATCAGAAAACAGTTCTTACAAACGTCAGATCAGGAAAAAGCATCTACGTCGTTCTGGAGTTTAATTTGGAGGACTTGTTTGGAGAACCAGTGCCTCAAAGTCTCAAAATCACTTGGAAATATAAACCCATAATCTTTTGATTATCAGTTGTACATGAACAGTCATAATGCTGGAGCTTTTCATGAGAACTGCATTGAGATGACACAGGTTGGGTCCAGTATGACTATGCATTAAATGAATGGGCAGACATCTCTTAACGCACTGTGCATTTCTCATAATGCACATAATTTCTCATGCATTTCACTCATGCATTCACCACACCACTGCAAACTTTATCTATAACTTTATAAACTTTATATCAATTCATAATGCTCACGCTCAGCAGAGAAATTGACAGGATAGGAGCTTGAGGTCGAGGACTCATCAGTCACGTGACATAAATAGCATAATGTCGTTGTCATGTAAACAACTCAACTTATTTAGCATGTGAGAACTTACGTAGCTCGGGACTGAAACAGTTGTCTCCTGGGTGAAAGTCTTTTTGTTTGTTTGCCTCCTGATGTGTACTCTGTGCATTGCTCTTACTGGCTAATATGGGTTTATGTTGTTGAAAGCTCAGTGCGTCTCATTCTGAAGCTAAAGGGTGCCTTGTGCGTCAGAATCCGATGCCGAGGGAAAGTGACTTAGCAGCAATATTTGACGCTCTGGGAATAAGAACGGCCAGAGCCTTCAAAGAAATGTACAGTCAAAAGTGCAATATTTATCTTTCACATGTGGTGGCATAAAAGTAATGTGTTCCCAAAAAAAAAAATATATATATATATATATACTCATAATAAAGTACAGACAATTGCACAAATGCACTCAAATAAATGTACTTAGTTACACCTACAATGAAACCGGTGAGGTCAAGTGAAGCTTCTGGCAGATTGATTTCACCTGATTTGAGAATTTGTAACTGTAGGATTTAATAACGGACAACATTGAGACATATGTAAAAAGTAATGTAAAAGATGTAGCGTGATGCCTTTTGATGAGAATATTTCTGACAACGCAGCATCAGCAAGATGATTATGACGCTTTGTTTACTGTAACTTAAGCAGTTTTCTGTCTCCAGTAAGTACACACAGTGGCTCAAATGATATCTGAGGTAAAAGTTCATAACTGATTATATCACATCCCAAAGTAATCTATGATGCTATTTATAGCAACATTAGTCTATACATATGCATCAAAGGTTGTTTCTTGGCTGCTGATGAGAAAGATTAACAGTAAACAACAGCGATTACGAGGGGTTAGAGGGGATCTTTCATGCTGTGACGGCACACAACCACAGCATCACTAAAGACTCTGTTCTGCAAAACACCCACTTCCTCATCTGCATGCTTTTCATGGGTTCAACTTTGGGGTTTTTTGAGGTAACTTTTTCCCCCTGGAAGAAAACTGAGCACGTCGGGTGACTTTCTTTCATTTTCTTTGGTCTGATTCACAGTCATGGCAACTCCGCATTTACACCTGGGGGTTCTGCATCAGCTCTAGTTTTGTGTTGACAGTCACCTGAGAGACACTAAGCAGGAAGCGTTCTCTTTTGTTTTTAATGGAATTATTTTGTCATTCATTTGCAACCGACTGATCAATATCAAAGCTTTGAATGTGCACTGAATCGTAATGGATGCCCATCATTGGGAAACTGTGAGAGGAGAATTGATTAATCTTCTCAACGTTGCTAAAATTTCTGTATACTGGAGAAACTATGCACGGAAAACAAAATAAATACCTGTTTCCGACCTGACTATATTCGGTAAGATCTACCTACCACCCTCGAGAGACCTTTTCATGAAGGGAGGAGGATAAGCAGGAGGTGAGCGAAAGACTGATGAACAACTAAACTGTAATGCGACACAGGAAACCACAAGCTACAACATGCGTACCTGCGTGTGTAGATGGGGGGGTGTATTTATATAGTGTCTATATATATATGTATATTCACATACTTACCATCTGTCATGACTCTGCTTTTCACATTTAAATTTTTGTCAAAAGATGTTACATAAATGTCCAAAACCTGAATAAGAAATAATAAAAATGCACAAACTCAAAATAGGGGCAGGCTGCACAACACTGAGTGCCTTTTTTCACTGTCATTGACACACTGCAGCATTTCTGATTGCAAGTTCCCTTGTATTTATTGTAACAGAGTCTTTCTTTAAGTAAGTCTTACGTAAATTAAGATGAGCAGCACTGTGGCTTTTTTTTTTGCATGCCTTGTGGTTTTCCTTTGTACTACAATATAGTCACAGGAGTAAAAAGCAGAGCAAATATGATCATTGGTAAATCCCTTGAGACTGTTGCTGAGACAGTAAGCCTTTATCAGCCCCTGCCGTTTGTGTCTCCTTGCTTTGGAGGGACATTTGCATCTTTTCATAGCATAAAACAGGGAGTCGGCACTGTTGTAGCAAACAGTGGTATTAGCATCTGGTGATGTCAGATGGAAAATATGGGGAACATAGATTATTAGACAACAAGTAACCCCATTGCATCATTGACTGAGAATGGTTTTTAGGAATGTGTTTCTTTGGTAATTCATATCACTTTTACAGTAACATCTGGAGCTGTGTCCGTGTCCTCATCTTACCTCTTCTGGACTCTATCTAACAAAAAGTTGATGACTCATTCCTTCACAGCAGTCTTTGTCTAACCGACACTGATACCACTATCTTCACAAGTGTGAGAGCTTAATCATTCAGAAACAACAGTGAGATGCTCTTAACTCAAGGTCACTATTAAAACTGGGACCTGAAAGTACTGAGTGTAAAGGCTTTTACAGCGCCTTGAAATGCACTTTTTCTTACCCTCCTCGTGCTGCCTCGAATACAATTATGATATGACATAAGATCACAAGACATAATATCTTTCACTTTTTGTTCTCACCAAAAACCAACATTTTCATTCAATTTAATCAGATAAAAATGAACAAAGTCATTTTGAAAGCAGGTGTGTTACACCCAGATATCATCACCTCACATGTCCTTGTGTCTTAAAACAACCAGTAAAAAAACAAACAAACAAACAAACAAAAACAAGGTTAGTAAATGCAGCCCAGATGTGTGGATTTCTAATGAGCACACTTTCAGACTTGTTTAAAAAGGGAGAAAATAAGGGTCTTTACACAGCAGGAAGAATTAACTGATGGAAATAGTAGAAGTGAATAATAAGAGACGCATGGGTCATTGTGATGGAAGTATTAAGATATTGGCCAGCAGCATTGGTATTGTACTGAAATATAAAGAATGGAGTAAAGTTGGGCTCAAATTTCTGTAAGTATAAATTAATTTAGGGTTGTCATTGTTTCCACTGTTATGTTTTATTACAGATGTTATAGTCAATCTATTTTGATATTGTCTTTGAAGGGAAAAAGGTTCAGAAATTTACAAAAACTGCTGGTCAGTGAAGCTTTTTGGCAAACAATGCTCAATGAAGTTGTGCCTGGGAACTTTATTCAGCTCCGTATATGCAAAGTGTATAAAGTTCCCGCTGACTTAAAAATTCACAATCTGTGTTCAATACTTTCATGTGGTCGAGCTCTACCAGATTGCAATCCAATCAACTATCTGAAACAAAACCAACAATCCAAACAGAAACATGAACATGTCACGCACATAAGAGTAACATAGAGCATGTCCAAACACTGTATATATTCATCAAGTTATCGATCATGCATGGGACATACTTATTGGCACAAATCAAGTAGACTTTCACCAAAATAAGGGAAATAATCTTCTCAATATTCAGAGATGTGATGGACCAACTGGACCAAAACACTGAAATCAAGTTGGTGCTGTGGGTTCGCTTGGAAAAAAGCTTGTCTTTATGCAAAGTGCTTGCTCTTCATTTGGTGTCCCATAAATATCCACTTGAATAGAAGCAGGGGTTAATGGTGATTCTCTTTAGTTTCTTTTTACTGTGAGTCTGAAAGCAGCCACTAAAGGTCTTTGTGCATTTGAGTCATTAAGTCTCCCACAATGAGCAGCGAGTCAGAACATGACTGTGTGTTGGTGGAGTGAGTTTAATCATTGACAGCATTTGCCTGAGTTGGAACTAGAGCACATTTATTCTGAAAGCCACGGTGGTCTCTGCTGGACGTATTTGCCGCCTATAGGGCCAGTTCATCTATCAACCAATCAGATACCTCTCCGAGTGTGAGCCTGGTGACTGATTGGTTTGTCAACAATTTGAATTCAAACAATGCTGGTTGTCTAATCCAATAGACCTTATGCACGGCAGCCATATTGACATGACAGAGTGGACTAAACACAGGTGTCACCAATAATATTAATTAAGAGTCAAACAGAGTCAGGATGCTGCTGTTGTGCATGTTGGATCACTGTAAAGGCTCTGCTACACTAAATGGAACAAAACCTTAATTAGTATCATTGGTAACACCTGTGCTTACCCTACTGTTTCATGTCAATATGGCTGCCGTGCATATGGTCTATTATTTCTCTTTCTAAAATATTCTTTCTTGGTAAAAGATGAGAGTAATTGTTGAATTTCGGAACTTAATAAAACTTAAAAAATCAAACGTTATTGATCAGCACAGAAGACAGAAACTTGTCATTGTGTTATTCATTTTCACCATTTTCCACGGATGGTCACGGCTGATTTGAGACTGTGAACCATTTTTGAATCAGTTTTATTGTCACTTGGCTTTATTTTCGATCACATTATGATACTGCAGGGGAGTTGTGGGTTTTTTTCTTGTGTAATAAACGTAAGTGGGGAAAAACCCCTCAGAGTGCTCAGTTATTCTATAACAAAACTAATTTGAATAAACCAGTGATTGCCAGGTGAGATACCTCCTACCTAAACTCTAAATGCACTGTTTTAAGAAAAAATGGGTTGTTTTATCCTAGACATGCACTGACAGACTAATTATCCCAGCTGCATCTAATCAAAAGGAAAACAGTAAAGTAAAATATAGTAGAACAATAAGGGTATTCATCCTCCACAGGAGCAAGAGCCAGATCTAAAGTTCATCAAAAAGTGATGGAAGTACAACCCTGTTAGACAACTAAGAACATGTTTAGTGTATAATGCTGCAATAAAGAGAGTCTTTTCAAATTAACCATTTAGTTTATTAAGTTTGCTGTCATGTAGTGCCACATGGGAGGGAGAAAGTAGTAAAGTTACCTCACAGACCGTATTCAGGGCAACAGAAAATACAATAGCTCATGCAATTTCCTGGCTAGCAATGTGCAAACAAATTGGCCACATCTATCGAACACAACAGGAAACAACAACAGCAAAAACATCATGCAAAACAACTCTTAATGCTTTGCATGAGAGTGGTGAATTAATTTTCACTTCTGGGCTTTATGAATGCTTTACTGTAAACCAGAGACTTTCACAGTGGAAAGTGAGCGTCTCCAGAGCAGCTTGAAGCTGTTTCAGCGGTGGCTCAGTGAATGGATGTGAAAAAATAGATGCTACATATTGCTGAATTGCAATGTTTCAACTTGGAATTTGTCACAGAATAATACAAAAACCTAGCTCTTTAGAAAACCAGGTGAATAGGATAAAAAAAAGTCATTTTGATGACATCTAAACTGGACTTATGGGAAACAGTGTTTGTTAACGGCTGCTAAAATATTTCAAAAAATTATATTACCTTGTTTCTTTTAAAATGTATGGTCCCTGTCTCGATAAAGAGTAAACTGTACAACATACAGTGAAGAAAAATTGTTTGTTTTTTTATAAGAGTCAGTGTGTTTTTGAAGGACTTTTTCTTACTGCATGAGAGAGTACTATAATGGATGAGAGAGAAGGAATCTAATAATAGTCCTACAAATATAGATATATACTTTAAATATAATCATTAGTGCGAACTACAAATGCTGAAAATGCAGCAAAACGAGTTTGTCTGGAAAGACCCACAAGACTAGGGAAACGTTCTATTGTTAAACTTCAAACATGAGTTGGCTGCTTCCTTGTGATTTGTCAGGCTGTTTCTGCATCAGTTCCTGCACATGTAGAGCCGGTGTGCAGAACAGGAGTGAGGACAGTGATTTCGGAGCTGATTGTGAACTGGTTTAACTGAACAGAGGACAGTGTAAACAGAGCCCCCTCTCCTCCCCTGCCGCCCTCGCCTCCTGTCAACGCTGGCAGCAGATAAGTGACGGTAGAGATAAGCGTTGCCCTGACAGGAATGTTCTCCAACGTCTCGGTTGCCTCATAGCTCAGATGCAAAAACCATGATGGTCGCCGCAGGTAGGCTTCCACTCCCATGCAAATGCCATTCAAATATTTAACCTTCGGGGAAAGAAATTCTCAAGAAATTCTCGGAATTGATTTTTTTGTGTGCTTTTTTCTGGCAACCGCTGAACGTGTTGAGACATCACTGAGGGGTAACTGTAAAGACCCACACACATCAGGGTTCATGGAGAGCTCGACTGAGAACTCAATCTTAAACAATCCGGTTCACCCTCACAGCTCTCACAGCTGGAGAACATTATGGAGCATTTACAGTAGCAGTTTAAGAGACAGATACTTACCTCAAAAGTTGGTGGATACCAAAAACAGAGCTAAAAGAAAGTGAATAATGAACTTGAAATTGTTCCCTAAATGTTCACTATATCAACTTAAAAAGTTGGGGATATGAAAAAGCTTGACTGGTTGATTGCTCCTGAAAACTCACGTGAAAGAGAATAATGTTTGAAAAAACACGAGCAGAAATAAAGGAGACTATTTCAGGATGTGATCCAGGTGTGAACCCAGGATGAGGAAGTGCTTCAAGAAACCCCCTCAGTGTTTGAGCTCCCACACAATCCCTCCTAATGAATGAACTTTTGGCTTTCAGAGTGTGCTGTCCTCTGCTGGATCACGCTGAGGGGAGGGCAAGTTTACAGGAATGCAAATCTTATTCAAATGTTTCTGTTAGGAAAGTGAGATCAATTATCTTTGAATGCAGGAGGAATTACAAGCTGTCTATCATTAACTGTGATCAACGGTAACCTGAAGCTTACACCTGGAGGAAAAAGGTCACTTTGGTGGAAAGTTTTACATTTCAGTCCATTTTTCACTTTGATCACTGACCTTTTCTGAAAACACCTTCAGCACAGCAGCTGAGTTGTGATTTCCAGACATTTAAAGTGTGGTGTCACTTTGTGGATCAGGTGGGTGTGAAACGTGTAGTTTCTGAGAGACTCGATGATGCAGTCTGAGCTCAAGTAGAGAGAAGACATTCATGTTTTTTTTAATATTCATTTTTCTTTCTAGTATCAACATATTAATTTCCCCCGTAAGCTCTAAACATGAAACCAACTTGTTTGTTGTACGGGATATTCACTTGCATGTTAAAGGAACAGTTAACCCAAAAATTAAAATTCAGTAATCATCAACTCACTCCCACAAAAATGGAAAGTCAAGTGAAGTTTCTTTGTCCCCAAAACACAACCGAAGAAGTAAAATATGAAATAAATAAAGACACCAAACATTTTGTCTGAAAAAATGACTTAAATGTTTATCTCTATCTTATCTGTCATATGGTCAATTTAAAGCAGAAGCCAGTCCATTATCTTTTAACTGTCCACTAAAACATAATTTAACTTTTATCTTGACTAATGGGACTGGTACTGTAAAAAGACATGAATTGCAAACAAATCCTGAGTCATTTTTCAAAGCACATTAACCTCAAAGGTGTGTCCTTCCCATATAAGACGGTTGAAACAAACAATGGTGAATTCAGGGAACAGTCAACACAAAATTTGCATGTTTATCACCAGGAAATGGACCTCAAACAGTTGATAGTTTGTAATTTCCAACGCTTAACTGTTCAAACGAACATAATTAATGTGAAACAGTGTATACAATTAATGTTTTCCATTCATAGACTGTAAGCATGACCGTTTCCTAACCTCAACCTCCTCTGGCAATCTTAAATGTCTGAAGGAAATTTATTTATTTAAGGTTAATTATGACCAAGAATGTTTCCATCTCCAAAGGCACGCTGCTACCGTGGTGTGAAACATGATTCACTGAATTTTACCTTCAAATGCAGAAACAGATCAGTTCAGATTTAAGCAGTTGTAGCTGCAGACCAGCTGCCTGCGGTTCAGGCAGTAACACAGTGTACTAACACACAGCCAGGAGGAGGTTATATAATACCACACACTCTTTCTAGGAATACATACCGCACACATATGTCTGGGTCCTGACTACCGAGAGTCCTGACTCCCTTTCCAGAGAAGTGTGTGTGCGCGAGAGTATTTTGAGCAGCCTTTGATTTAAAACGACTGTTGGTCATGCCGAAGTCGAAGCCTATTGCTCCTGCAAACCTCTCTAGGACTTCAGGCTTTGTCAGCATTTTTCCTCTAATCTATGAAACTAGATTTGCGCTGCAGGGCCTGACATCCGTTTCCTCAAAAATGTGACTGCAAATTTGAGTCTCACCGATACCACATGAAGACCATGTGACAGTGACAGATG
>JBCAUF010000061.1:28146619-28161470 GCA_038406115.1 Haemulon aurolineatum | reverse complement strand
CAGGAGTACTTTGCCTTCCACTTTTCCACATTGAGAACATCATCCTACCCCATAACTGTGAGAAACAACTTCCGTCCAGTATTTGCTACATTTTGGCCTCTAGTATGGTTTAATAGTTTTTGTCCTGGTTTCAAGGAGAGTAAACAAACATCAGCTGGGCTTGACATATGGCTGTTGTAGTTATAATGATAAAAAAAAAGAAAGAACTATAAATGGAAATGTGGTGACGAAGTTGGAAACCATTGCAGGAGACAAGAGAAGTAAACTGTCAATGACAGTGCTGACATCTCATCTGACTATTTGTCTCAGAAACAATCTGACTGGTCCCCTGGTAGTCCCGCAGGCTGCCTGGACCTCAGTCTCTCTAGCACAGTGGCTCCCACACTGAGGTTCCAGGACCTTTAGGGTTAAGAAGAGAAGCAGCTGGGTCTGATCTGACCCTCCCATGATGACTGTCGCTTAAATAAGAACATGCTTCATTATTTTCTCAAAGAGCCCTTCAGATATTCATCCCACCAGCTGGGCTAATGTCAATTAGTTCATCCTTCCCTCACAGTAGTCAGTGTCGAGGCAACGGCCCCAGCTGGAGGCCCTGACATCTGCAAGCTACAGCACATAAGATGTAATCACAGTGCTACAGGTACTTTAATCACATTTCAGTCTGGCTGCGAAATAATAAAACTGACCAAACATAAAAGACATCATGTTGTGATTTTCTAGCAAATCCAGTGAAGTCCGAGAAGTGAACGTGTTTCAGTGATCCTCAGACTCACAGAGCGCAGGATCTTTGTGGAGTCTCCTCCAGTAGGACCCTGCTCTGATGTGCAGAATGATAACATCAATAATAAAGCAATCTGCTGGATCACTGGCTCGAATGATTGGTTCATCAATCACAGGATGCGACCAATCACACCTGTTTTTCTCCAGTGCACAGTTATCACACAAAGACAAGATGGAGGTGAAAAGTGCTGAGCGCAAAAACCATCACAAGGTATGGATATGCGCAATGAAAATTATCTTACAACGGTTTTCATGACTTTTTACCACTTTTTACTTTTGGCTCCTGATACTCCGATCACCACACGGCAGAACAATTCAAAGGGTGTATCAAACTCTGTTTCAACATGATATTAGAGTAAAGTGGAACTGTCGGTTGGTTTTTGACCGATCCTAAACTGCAGACTCATGTGGTAAAAAAATGTTCTCTTGCTGCACTTTAGAGGAACCTACAGCTATGAGGTATTGGTTAAGCAGGCCAGGTGTATGGTCTTAATTCCTCCGTGTGCATGTGAGTGTTCGCGAGAGAGCCTGAATGCTGAGCCACTGACCTTTAACAGTTTCTGTGTATTTTGTATTTCTGTATTATCATTTGTATGCACACACCTAGTGTCCTACTTATACAATGAGCACAGACTCTGACCACATATATGTATGTAAGCCTGAACCATACTGACACATAAGGTCAATGTCACTGTAGAAGAGAGAAAAAACAAAAATGTTGTCATGGTTAATGTTCAATTTTTGAATACACATTACATGAACTAATATACACACTACATATACCTATACCAGTTCACCTGTCATAAGCCAATGTCAACCAATAGGCTCAGCCAATGTATCAGCTAGGCTTAACCTAAACATTACAGCATGCATTACAAAGATCCCTCAATGTTTCAGTTGATTGTTGATGGACATTACTGTCCTACAATGTGATGCTCAACGGAAAGAGAGGAGTTACTCACAACTGCCAAAAAGTAAACTGGACACTGGTGCAGCAATAAAAATCCATTTCAACACAGAATATATGGATAAAGCATTAATGTCAATAAATCTGTGTATACAGACTTAAGTGTGTATGTTGGTCAGTCTGCATGTTTGTGTTTGATCCCTAAGGAGAGGAAAGGATGACGCTACTGGTGTCATTATAAATAGCCCGTGCTGTGTGTGCACACACACACACAAACACACAGAGTATTTCAAAGTCCCTGCATGCCACATATTTGGGTAATCCTGTGGTTGTCTCAGCCTGTTCAACCTGTTCTACAGAGAAACTACACACACTGAAGCCGCACAGCGACAGATGCTACGACAAAAAGATTTAATCCATCTGCTTCAGATCTTGGACCTGAGGATTTTAAAGAAATTACAAGTTGGTTTCACAGACAAGGATTACGTCTGGTCCCAAACTGCACTAGGAACTTTTCGTAATGTTAATTACTTTATACAGAAACAAACTGGATAAAAATAAGATGGACATGCTAAAAAGATAGGATTAGATTTACAAAGAAAATATGTATTCATATTTCCTATCAATTCATCATTTAGTCATACACTCATAGAAAAAGGCCAAACATGGACTGGTCCCAGTTTCTGAAAATGTGATTTGCCATTTTTTGTTTGATCTGTTTTGATTTTTTTGTCTGAGCTACTTGATTTATGACACAACAGTGAGGATAAGTTCAGTGAGCTCAAGATTATGCCTTTGGGATTCCCAAAAATACGAAGTTTGTTTAGTTATTTCTGAACTGAAGTGGTGCAATTGAAGAAGACATGTATTATGAATAAAAACAAAACAGAACAGAACCTGGACCTGTGTATTTAAAATACTTCCCTTAAAGACAGCATTGGTTTTTACAATAGCTCACTTTTATTATGACATACATCCCAACCTTCATGGTTGTCTGAATAGAGTGGAAACAATAAACAACGGCCAGGATCATAACCTTAACGGGTTCTGAAAGGTTTTAGTTATGGGAAGCTACAGTTTACCCGTATATGGTTAAGAAGGACTTGTTATATTTTGTTCATTCTGGTTTGTAACACACAGTTACAGGCAAAGTTTACACAGAGAAGTCTCACAGGTAGCTTGTCAAATGGACAGGGTTTCAGTAGACTGTATAAGGCAGAATATAAATCCAGAATTGATCCAGACTAAACTCTGTCTTGCCTTTCTTCAGCTTTGCTATCATGAGGAACAGCATCTGTGTCTCACTATCCATAATCCCTTGAGTTTTGGAAACATTTCCTGTGCTCAATTGGAATTATGTACTACCCTCCATGTACAGTGTTGAGTATGTTGACAGAACGTAGCAGTTTGACATTTCCCTCCAAACATGGGTTACTTGAACGCACCCTTAAACAAACTGGTCTGAGCAGAGTTCATACTCTGGAGAAAGTCTTGCTCCAGGGTGTCATTGTGAAAAAAGGACTACACATTTGTTTAAAGGAGCACTGCTGGCAGTTTAATGTGACTCATTTCAGTGTGTTTGAATCACCAGAAGACAAGGAGGACACCAACTTCAGGTCTACCCTGAGGGGACATACAGGAATAATAAAATCATCTTATAATTGTAATCTCTGCTTACCTTTCCGGTCTTGTGGTCGAACCAGACCAGGGCATGATTCCTGGACAGCACCTTGCAGTCGAAGGTGGCATTGTTCTGGGCCGGGCGACACCGCGCCACCGACCTGCCGATCTTGACTGGCTCATCCAGGTATACATGCCGCTCCTGGAATGGGTGCGAGTTGGGTCGGCAGGCGAACACGGCCAGCGCTGAAGGCATTGATTTTGGCTTGAGAGTATTACTCCAACCAGACACAAGGGACAGGTTTTCTTGATCCAGAGTGGCAGACTTCTGTTGCGATCCCCAATGAATAAACTATAATATTATACTCTGTGGCCTATGTGTAGGCAGAACTGTTAGTCCTCTAAGCTTCTAGGCACTAACTTATATACATTGTCCACTGTGCACAGCCCAGGCTGCACCGCTTTCCCTCTTCGATTCAACAAGACTGTCCTGTGTTTGAAAAAAACGAAAATAAAAAACAAACCAACAGGTATAAAAAAGACAAGACATTCCCTTCACTTGCTGTCCACCAAAGCTACATAACGACACTTACATCTGACAGCAGGCACTATGTACAGACCAGGGTGCCATGTGTCAAGACATACATGACTGAGTATAGCTCTGACAGTCTGGCAAACAGCCTCCCACGTCCATCAAACTATTCCAGCACTGAAGCGGGCGAGGAGAGCCAATCAGCCACCACAGACTCGATCTTTAGGCCCCCCCCAAGATGGCAACAGCTCACGCCAATTTTGAGACCACCGATCGAATGAGTTATCAGTCCAGGAAACTGTCTGAACTAATGCCTGTCGGGAGCAGTTCATCAAATGATTGCGCGCTTTCTAGTTGTGTTGAGTCTTGCCAACAACGGGCACACACCCCGATCTGCAACCACGCCACTATGTGCACGTTAGACGTTGGCGTTTAGAAACGTGTCATCTGTAATATAGTCGTCATATACTGGTTGTCATAATGTGAGTGACATCGTTGCCCTGATACAGGGAACCTTAGCTAGCCACCTACCGTCACCACTCCCTCCCTCCCTCCAGAGCGCACCTACAGAACCGCTAACGACACCTAACCTCTTCGTCTGAATCAGCCAGTGCACAGGCTTCAAACACACGCAGCCGGGATGAACTGGGGGGATTAGCAGGTCTTCTTGTGCAACTAAAATGCTTACTGGCTTGGTCGCTCCCGGCCAACGTTTTCTGGCGTTGTACCAGCAAGCTAGGCGAGGACAGGCTAAGCTAGGCTAATGAGTGCCGACAAACTTATCGTCAAGGTCCTCAAATGTTTTCTCCCCGCCCCTCTCAACCAGTTCGCTTACCGAATGGAGGCGAAATGCCATCCCTGTCTCCCTCCCCGGGGCAAATAATAGCAGCGAGCCGGCCTAGTCTTTTTTGGCTACAGCAGAGCCGTGCACGCGAGCGTTAGCATCGAGGCGGCGAGCTACCGAGCGGCTAGCCGGCTAACTGACAGTCGAGGCGGAGACAGACGCGGAAAAATCAGGGGAGTTTCTCGACTGCGGGTCCTCACGCATCACACCGGCCCGATTATCTTCCGGGAAAAATCTCGGGTGGAAGCCACAAGTTGCGCCGTCGTCGTCTATCTCAGTCCAGGTCGGGTTCGCCGTGACGGTTGTGAGTTATAGCCGTCGCCTTCCTCCAGTTTTCTGGAAGGAGCCTAGAAGAAGTTGTCCTCCTCCGCAAGTCCCGGCCGCCATACTGTAACTAGAGAGCAGACAGGCGGGGTGCGTTCACTGACCGAGCAACATCAACTCCACTCCGCGCTCAGCTCATTAAATCAGCTCAGTCGGAAAACAGCGTAGTCTTAATTTGGCATGAAACTAGTTAATTAAGAGCTTCAGACGAGCTTTCTGCTAGGAAAAGAGAAACGGGGGGAAAATTGGAAATGATGAAAAAATAAATAAAAACACTTAAGTCATAATTTTGATTCAGTAAATCATAATTTAGAGGTATTAAATCAAAATGAGTACTTTTTAAGTCAAAACGATGAGTTACTGATTCAAGACAGTATAAAATGTCATTTTA
The DNA here is from genome assembly GCA_038406115.1 of Haemulon aurolineatum. Taxonomy (NCBI): domain Eukaryota; kingdom Metazoa; phylum Chordata; class Actinopteri; order Lutjaniformes; family Haemulidae; genus Haemulon; species Haemulon aurolineatum. Next base: position 28,156,072 of record JBCAUF010000061.1, on the reverse strand, counting down.
TTTTTGTTGTCAATAACTAGGACTGCACCATAAAGTTAAAAAAAATAATATTTAAAATAATAAAAATCATACTTTGACAGGCATTACTATTGTAATATGAGTCACCATAAGTACAAATATGATGTGACATTTATTTTTTATCATTTTTATTACGTCTACTACAGTACTTCATATAATGATGCTTTGGTCCACGTTTTACCTTCATTATAAATTGCAGTTGATGCTCTTTGGCCATGTTGCAAATGTGAAATTACTTCGATTAATTGTGCAGCTTTTTTGATAAGATAGGTTGTTTTTCTTTTTCTGCGAGCCTTGACAGTAGAGTATACATATAGCCTTACCTGGATATTTGGAAACTAGGCACACTTCAACTTGTGTAATTCACCGAGTTTTTTTATTTTTTTATTACTACTAGGCCTACTGCTTTTATAGGTTTATACTAACTGACAAAGTCATGTTTTAATGGCATAATACAATATACTTATATGTAGCCTATATATGTATATAAAATAGAACAGGTTTTGTCTACATTGCTAGCCATATTTCAACAATGTAAAAATGCCCACTAGTTCACAGAGAGTAGGCCTTTATTATGAACTGCAGGGGAAAAAATAAAGTACATGACAATTTAGAGTTTCTAACAGCTACAAAAATGTTTAGTTCATGTTACCATATCTAAACTATTGTATTACAAATGTCAATTCTACTATAGGATATTACAAGAATGTTATTGTAATATTTCACAATAAACAAAAGTTTCTTAAGATAGAAGACCAGTTGAAAATATGCTTCCTGATTCTTGGAGCAACCAATGGAGACCCAACTCCCCAAATATTCTTTCCTTTGAAACCCAATTATGAAACCACAGAATAGTGGCATTCGAAAGTGAAAGGTTTAGGCTGGGAGAAAAGAAATTATTTTATTATAAACATAATTATTTAAGTACCTGTTGTTGTGTTAAAGTCCATATTCGTAATTCCACTACTACTGTAACTTTCCAGTGTCATTTACAAAGACAACATTTTACAATTCTGTCATGGTTTTATCCAGGTGACTTGAGTCATGGACTGGAAGAGCAGGGGGGTGGGGTGACGTGGGAGGAGATCAAATTCTGCTTATGGCTCCAGAAATGTCCCTGCTGTGTTCTGGTGAAACGACAGCTGAGACCAAATCAATGCTGGATGAGAGAGAAGAGCAGTTAAGCAAGGGAGGATAAAACACCAGAATGCATCACTGCTGCTCATTTTGGTTTAATTTAGTCACTGTTTAAAAGGAGATACAAAAAAATAACGATAAAAAAAACATTCAACATTAATTGTTAATGTTAATGTAAAATTCTTTGTAGTAGTAGCCTGTTTACACATGTGGCCTACATCTTATTAAAGACTTGCTTGTTATAGGCCCAAATTGTGTTTTCTTTTCTGTAAAACCAAATACTTTTTACTTGAGTTTTACCATATAGGAAATGCAGTGATAACATTTCAAATCAATTAGAGCTATTATTATTCTTTTGGTCTTTAGACTTCTTGGTGAATCAGAAGAGCAGATCAATATGACATTCACATATAGCAAATCTGAGACGAACAAGCCTGGCTTAAGTTCACTAATTAACATGTTACATCTCAGTCATTCAATTCATTTAAAAAGCAAAGTGTTGAAATGATGTGTTGTAGTTTTACAAACTATTTCTTGGCTGGAAACAGTGGAGTCTCCGCTGGTTGCCTGGCAACCTAACAATGATGACAATACTTCAGGAAGTTACTTTTTAGAGGTACTGGTAGGCATATTTACCCCCCACCAACTCTTGCTTAAAATGTTGTGTTGCTGATGTTTGTTGTGAATAATCAGTTCCTTTAACGCAGCTTCTAAGGTTGTATATTTCAGGATGTATCCTACTGGAGGTCTTGGCAGGTCTGAGAGGCCTGAGGGTTGATGCAGGGTCACTTCGGGATCAGACTGATTATCAGTCTGTTCCAAATATACCAGAGTGAAGGACAAGACAAGGAGTAAGCAACTAACACACTAACAGAGGTCTAAATGAACTAATCAGATCTCCACAGTCTCAGAGAGTTGGCTGGTTTTCTTTGTGTTAGTATCACAAGTCATGCACTTTTGCATGGCCCTGGTCCAGGTCTTTGTCACGGTCATGATTATGGTATAGATCCTGGTCCTGGTTCCTGCAGTCCTGCCCAGCCCTCCCACAGAGTGAGCAGGGGACCAGCTGTCCCTGTGCAGTCAGACTATTATTTGAGATTTAACAGCATCTTAGTGTGTTTAGCTTCTTAGCCCAGTTTGACATCTTAGCATCGTCAATATACTTAAAGGACAATTCTGAACAATTTGAACCTGGGGCTATGGTTTCCTAACATTTTGAGTCTAAAAGAAGGGTTCTAAGGATTTTCTTTTTAATTTCTCCTGTTTTGCAGTAGTTGTGTCTGTCCCCATATTGCCACAGCAATTAAGAAGGAAATCTTCAGAACCCTTCTTTTAGACCTAAAATGTTAGGAAACTATAGCCCCAGGCTGAAATTTCCCGGAATTGTCCTTTTAGCTCCATTAAAAATGGACTTAATTGTTTGTACTGAATGTTACATTTTAGTTGTTTGTAGTAATTGGCAGTAAGTTTATTTATTAATTTATTGCTTTGCTTGCAACTAAATGTCTCCATATGTAATATTATATGTTAATTAGTACTTAAACTGCTTACAGAAACAGGCATTTGAACATTTACATGACAACTGGCAAAATGTAAAGCTCTGAAAACAGTTGCTATATGGACCTTGATTTGAGATTGACTTCTCAACAGCTTATGCATTGTTCACTTTTCTATAAATTCATGTGTTTATTATCTATGTATTTATTGTTTTACTTGATTATTTAGTATCTCTTAATATGTACAGTTATGTTTGTATGTGTACTTTGTAGGTTATTTTGTCATTTGGACCATAAATCAGATATGGTCCATATAATCAATCAGATCTTCAACTGTAGATCTGATTGATTTACATCAGACAATTAAAGTAATGTTATTTTTTCTGCTTGTCTGCTTGCTTACCTATAAGGTGGTTTTGTGCATATCTTGGGTCAACATGGGGTGAACCCATTCCCTCTGTGAGCACCCCTACCGTGTTTCATCCATCTGCTTGCTCAGTGATGGACCTATTAAAGGATTTAGATAAAGCTGATTTACTGCCTTGCTTCTGCAAGTCAGACCACAATTGAAAAAGTGATTCATTCATTGTTGTGAGGTACACTCAGTGTGAAGGGGGAGGATGCAGATCCTGCAGTATCTGTGCCTATATTGAATATCTTTGAATATAACACATAACAGTTTGCAATAAATACAGACTCACTTAAAAGGTGTGGCAAATTTGTCAGAAAAAGTTCCACAATCTCTCATAAATTTTAGTTTCTATTGCTAATCTAATGTAGTTGAACAAAAGGTTCAGTCACTCAAATTTGAGTGCTCAATTGCAAATGATGGTTTTCCCCACTGCAAAGTTAAAAGGATCACCCATACAGGATACATACTTACTAACATAAAGTTTAGAAGAATAAGTAAGCGAAGCGAAGTTTTTGCTAATAAAGAATAATAATCCATTTTGCTTTAATCTATCCACATCAGATAGCGAGTGGAGGAAACAGTACCATCTGTGTTAGTGACAGAAATGGGACCAAAATAGTGATGCAATTAGAATAAATAACTAAAAGATTTTCACTGTTTTTACTGTTTTGATCAGATCCTTAAACCAGGCTCACGTCATCACAGCATGTACCAGAGTAACCCCTAAATTGTAACATGACGTGAATGTCACTGTTACAAAGTAGTGCGCTTTATGTTTGTGTATGTCAGCAGTAGGATTATGTGAGTAAAGCTATGGACTAGTCTTAATTATTTTGTAGAGTTTTGATGATCAGTAATTTCGGAAAGTAAGTTAGTAAATTAGGATTATTTATCCGTCTTTTACAGCAAAACACTGCAATTATGCTAAACACAGTACACATTTCCCTCACTGTTCACTACCTGCTAAAGTTTGTTGCTGTTCTTTCTCTTATTATAGTGCACTTTTCTTATGGTTTTTCCAACAAATAAAGTCACTTGGAGACCGTTTAAAGTCACTGTGGACGTTTTTTTCCCATATTAAGAAATTATCTATAGCTAATAAAGAATAATAATCCATTTTGGCTTGATATCTCAAAATTATGACTTTTATCTAAGGAATTTGATGAGGGAAGTGCATTTTGATCAACAGTGTAATAGTTTAAACTGAAAATGACAGTTCGCTTACCTCTTAAACATCTCATGATTTTGACTTATTTCATAATGTTGGCTGAAAAAGGCATAAACTTGACTTAATTCACAATTGTTTGTGTATCATTACCATCATTTAGGAAGGCAAATGTTTGAATTAGTTACCCATTTCGACTATAAAAGTAAAACGTTTGGTTTAGTATTTCGATATTATAACATTCCATAAGTATTTTTAATTTTAGCATTCCTAATTTTCCCTTTTGATCATTTCCTGGAATAAAATTATCTCTCACACTCAAGTTTACGGAGCCCGATCTTGACTTGAACACAACTCAGTGCCAAGGACGGCCTTACGCGATGACGTTGCACATTTCAGTGCCGCGACGTACGTACGCTCTATGCGTACGCTCCTGCTCCTGTGCAGTGCTAGCTGGCTAACTGGCTACTTTCTGTGCTCCTGCTTGCCTCCTGTTGTTGTGACCTGAGGGACACTAACTAAAAATCCTCGTAAACTTGTTCAGAGACCCTTGAGCACTCTCTAGAGCGTCTGAGTCCGCGTCGGGCCGTCGCCATGGCTCTGCAAGGCCCGGAGGAGCTCGGGGAGCAGGTCGAAGAGCCGGAGGATCTGGACGACCAGGACGCTAGTAGCATCTCCCCGGCCGAGGAGATAACTCTACCCCCCGGGCCTGGAGGCGACGATGAGCCGGAGGAGGCTCTCCTACTGCCCTGGGACCGCTTCTCCACCTGGCTGCACTGCATCTGTGTGGTTGGCTTCGACCTGGAGCTGGGACAGGCGGTGGAGGTGAGGCAGAGGAATCCGCCGGGGATAGCCGGGTCATGTAAAACTCCTCTACTCTGTAGCTGAAAATGCCTAAGTTAGCAGTTATTTATGGCTCAGACTATTTCCTGGACTGGATAACACAAACCTCTCCATGAAGCTGTGTGTTTGTTCCTCTATTTGGTCATTATTTGGCTGATAATGTTAACACCCAAATGCTACGAGACAGCAGCAGCGGAGTACGTTTTACTATACAATAATAATGAGTTTGTTACCTGATATTGTTTTATTGTAGCCAAGGTAAATTTTGTATTTCCTTTCCTGGAGTTAGTCTGTCATTCAGCACTCTGCATCAACTCAGCTACAATATCACATGGGGGCATTTTGCTGAAACTTATCCTCAGACAGGGACACACATTGAACCTTAATGCAATTCAGTTAATTCAGTCTTGCGTGGTTGATCGATGGGATGGGATGGAGGGTTTGAATCCCTCAGTTGTACAGTACGGTTAACAAAACAAACACCTGTCGTCTTCACAAGAGTTTGAGGTACGGAATCAAGAAGCTGATAAGCCTTTTACAATAAACACTGCGTGAGTTAATAAAGTTACATACACTGATCTGGGTTCAAACTTCTCTATTTCACTTTCTGTTGACTGAATAGTTGCTTAGTCAGCATATCGTTGCAGCTTCAAATCCGTCATAACTGCCACTGCGAAAATCTCAATAAAAAATAAGTTGAATGAAAGACTGAAAAGCTGACCAGATATTTTAACTTGTAGTATTTCACAGGTTTTGACTGTCAATGCTAAGGACAGATTTCAGCATTGATATTTTATTATTTAGATATTTAATTAATGTAAAAATACACAGTAAAGATTGAATTCGCAGATTTAGGATCTTATCAACCTTATCACAAATTTTGGTATATTGTAATATCATATTACAGTATACCAAAATTTACTGTTAACTGTATCAAAGTCAAGTGCAGCAAAATGGTAGCTAGGAATCGCAGAGAGTGGTGGACTTAGTGACATGGGACAGACACTGTAAGTGTTGGGAAAGATGTCCACATTCGGAAGACCTGTGATTGGAAAACTGTTGCTATTTGATTTTACTGAAGCTGAACACAGTTTTTTCACTTGTGTGTTGATGAACTCCCGCTGTTTGTTAACTCTGATCACCTGTCTTGCAGGTTATTTATCCTCATCATTCCAAACTGTCAGAGAAAGAGGTGAGTCTAACTGACTGAGTGTCATTTTAAATAAAAAGAGATCATTTTGAAGATATGTAATTGTCTGTAAATAAAGTTATCACATGTTGAGAAATGATGTAGATGATCGTAACAGATGGGCAGAGTTTGGTAGATTCATTGTAATATTTTTCATGTTTGTTCATTTTAATGATAATCACAAAATCTTTTTCCTTTCAGAAAACAAGCATCTGCTACCTTTCCTTCCCTGACTCCAACTCAGGTGAGTTCCTGTTTCAGCCTTTACGCTCAGACCACTGTAGAGAATTTTTTATGGTGCTGTATCAGATTAAAGGCCCGGTTATGCTAGAAACGAGCTAGTTCCTATGATGTGTCTCACCATTTTGGAAAGCACAAGTGCTGAAGCTCTGCAGAACAGGGGGATACAATGTTGCACATTTTCAGATAGACTCTGCTGGAAGACGCTCATGGTGTTGCAGCTGTTTTGTTTTTTTGTTTTTCCGAAAGTGTAAGGAATGAAAATTGAGCCTGAGAAAGAAGTTCAAAGCCTGTTTACAGTCTCACCTCCACACAGCCTGCCAATCACAACACAATTAAGTAGTGCCATAAACCACAGCCTCCAAAATGACCATAAAGTTGAGTCAACACCTCACTGAAACACTTAAATAAAAACTAAACATAATAATCTTCATGTTGGTGGGATTTATTGCAGGGCTGTTGTATTAAGCTCCAAATGAACTAATATGTGTGATGTGCTCATCTGAAAATATCTGAAAGCAAAATTGTTTCTACCTGGACTTTCTACTACCTATGAAGTCACATTAAGGGTTTTCTTATGATGTTGCTTGAAGGTCCTTAGTAACTGTTTTTCTCAGCACATTTTAAGGGAACGACGCCATTCACTTAGACGAGACGCACAGTAGTTTTGAGGAAATGGCTCAATTCATGACGATTGGAGCAGTAAAGGATATTGATACCTAGACGCTTTTTTCGGGACACCTGCAGGTCTTTATGAGCGATGCACAACTTGTCAGAGAATATAGATCTGACCGTCAGTCTACCATCAAAACCTGAGCAAAACCTGAATCAGACCTTGATCGCCAAACACGGAGGAATCACGCTTTGACAGCGGTCCAGCACGTGATGATTACTCTCAGGTTTGTCATGTGAGAAACTTTGCAGTCAGTTGTGGGAGTCGTCCTCTAGGTGCACAAAACTGCTGTTTGCCGAGCGGTACGCCACGTGGATTTTGCCTTGTGTCGACGTCAAGACAGCTACGTGAGACGTGGGAGCTCTGACTTCACTAGTTGCCTGAAATCTTTGTTTAAATTCTAATTGTTTGGCCCGGCATTTATTGCCAGGGACCAATTTGAAAATCATTTACCTTTTTATTTTTTTATTTTTTTGGGGTGGGGGGGGCAAACACCTTTGTGGCATCGCGTGTGTGTTTGTCTGCAGGTGTGTGTGTTGACTGTTAGTCAGCAGGCGGGAGAGCTGACGTACATGCTGCCCTCAGGATGATGACAGGATTAGGACAAACGCTTACAGTGCTACTATATATATGTACTGTAGGTGTGTACATGGGGAGAGAGAGAGAGGGAGGCATATTACTGTGTACATCTGCAGCCCTCTCTCAGTGTTACCCATTATTTTCTCTCACATCTTGATTAGAAGTGGTATCGTTTCATTTTCTTTGATTCTCATTAAGGATCAAGTAAATTCACTGCATCGAGAAAGGAGCAGTGGCACATGATTTCTGCCCTACAGCACACGGGATTTAAATGTGAAACAGTGCTTTAATCTATCCACATCAGATAGAGAGTGGAGGAAACAGTACAGTCTGTGTTAGAGACAGAAATGGGACCAAAATAGTGACACAATTAGAATAAAAAACTAAAAGATTTTCACTGTTTTTACTGTTTTGATCAGATCCTTAAACCAGGCTCACGTCATCACAGCATGTACCAGAGTAACCCCTAAATTGTAACATGACGTGAATGTCACTGTTACAAAGTAGTGCGCTTTATGTTTGTGTATGTCAGCAGTAGGATTATGTGAGTAAAGCTATGGACTAGTCTTAATTATTTGGTAGAGTTTTGATGATCAGTATTTTTGTTTAGGATTATTTTATCAGTCTTTTGCAGCAAAACACTGCAATTACACATTTCCCTCACTGTCCACTACCTGCTAAAGTTTGTTGCTGTTCTTTCTCTTATTATCGTGCACTTTTCTTATGGTTTTTCCCACAAAGAAAGTCACTTGGAGACCGTTTAAAGTCACTGTGGACATTTTTTTTCCCACATTAAGAAAATTATCTGCAGGTAGTGAAAAAAATCCAAAAATCTGTATGATCCAAAAATATCAAATTTGTGATCATGATTTACAGCCCCCAAACTGCTTTTGTTTTATGAAAATAAGGCCAAAGTTCTTTAAAAGCTCAGACTCCTCTTTCTGTGTTGATAAACTCTTCTTCTGTGGTTTCTTCTTCACTTCTATTTTGCTAACGAGGTCCTCAGTGTTGCAGACGATGCTGATCACACACAGTCTGATTGAGGTCAATCGAAACAAACAAATAAAATGACGAGAATTGTGAGCCCATTGAGTCCATTCAGATGGAGACTCGGGGCTGTGGCTCAGCTGCTGATGGTCTGTTTCACGCTGGGTGGTCTTGAACGCAACCCGACTGCATGATGTCATGGAGTCTTGGCTGAGCTCTGGGAAGTGTGTGTGTGTCTGTGTGTCCTCTGAAGTGGAATGCCTTAAAGTCTGACAGAGTGTGAGCTGAAGAGTGTGTGTGTGTATGTGTGTGTGTGTGAGTGTGTGTGTGCATGTGTGTGTTTGGACTCTTGTTATCACGATCCCTAGTTTTTCTCTCGTACTCACACTTTTCTGGCCTGTCGGCTGAAGGATGTGTGGAGGTCATGTGGGGGTTAAAGGCCGGTTGGTGATTCATCGTGCACTTCCTATTTCCTCTTTCTTTCCTGCTTCCTCTTCCTGTTTGTCTAAAAATCCGGAGGAGACGAGGAAGACACTGAAGTGGTGCACGGAAAATACACCCAAATCAAAGCACAATATTAACTCTCAGGAGTATTTTTTTCTCTAACTTACACTTTTTGAAATTCAGCTGACGAAACCACACTCACAGCCAGAACATCGAGTCTGTATCAGTAGTATCAGTCTGTTTAGTAGCAGCAGTGACAGTTGCATTTGT
>JBCAUF010000061.1:27682862-27701797 GCA_038406115.1 Haemulon aurolineatum | reverse complement strand
ACACCAGAAGCAACATTTCTACATTGAAGTTGCATGCTAACAGATAATCGCACAATGTTCATTTTAGAAAGTGGTCTGGCAGAATAATTTTCCAGGACTTCCAGGAATGTGCGACTCCTTTGAAAGTAAATCTGTGCTTTTATACTGAAGGGTATCCATTCAAGCCGGAAGTACAGTTGCTGAAGCAAACTGTACTGTAGCAACTGATGAGTCAGATGGTGAGCTGTACTGAGATCATCACAGAGCAAACAGAAATGAAACAGTGAGAGCAGAGGACAAGCAAAACACAGTTAACACAGCACGAGCCAACCATCAGAAAACAATATAGGTTTTATTCATCCTTTACTGAAGAATCACAGTGGAGTCAGAAAAAGCAGCATTGCATCACATCAGAAATTAGAAAAAGAACAGGAAAGATCAAAACACAGAAAAGTCCTGAGTCCTGAGAAAGAAAATGGGCATAGCATACAAACCCCACAAATCTCTTTCTATCTCTCTCTCTCTCTTTCTCATACACAGACACACACAGACACACTCACACAGCTTCTGCCTCACCCTCACCATCATATCTTCAAAGTTGTGTCTGAACGCTGAATGCACAGAACTTTAAACTCTAGCGGTGAACCCAAAGTTTCCAAAGATCTTAAATGTTGTGACGAGTCTACTGGGAACAGTGCTGATTGTTGTCTGACAGCAGCAGGAAGGAAGGACTTACAATATCACTCTTTCACACACTTGGGGTAAAGGAGTCTGTCACTGAAGGAGCTGCTCAGTGCAGTGATGCAGTGATCTAACATCCTCCTCTCTCCCACCTGCACTGAGTTAAGGGGCCAATGCAGTGGAACCCCGCCGCCCCCCTGATGCCACAACAGTGTCCCCTGCACTCCTAAGGACCTGAATCTCCTCAGCAGATACAGTCTGCTCTGGCCTTTCTTGTGTAATGGCTTGGTGTTTTATTATATTTATTTATGATAAGCGGTTACAATTTAATTGCAAAGGAGATAAGAATAGAGCTAGGTTTATTACCTAAACTACCAGTTTAAACTGAGCTGATGCACATTTCAGGACCTGCACTAAAGCTTTGGGGAGAATAATTCTAACTGTTATATAAATCTATTACCTTTTAAAATTAGCTTAGTCAAACAAATATGACTGTACTAATAAACTAAAGGATTCTGAAAAAGAAAATGGCCCTTGATACCATCATCTACAACTATAGCCTACCATCTAACACCTACACACCACCATCTCAAGGCTGTTAATCACCTGCACCCAAACATCACCATTTCGAACTGCAATCTACCATCTATTGGCCAGCATCTAGCACCTAATTGCTTCCAAAAAAAGGCCACCATCCCCACCAACAGGCTACTGTCTTCAGGCCACTGCCTACTATCTAAATGCTCTCATCTTCAGGAAACCATCTATCATCTAAATGCTATTCCATGCCACAATCTACCATTTAAAACACAACCACTGCATACCACCACCTTCAGGTTTCCATCTTCCATTTACTGGCCACTAAATAACACCTTAACACTAATATTGGCTAACATTTACCATCTACAGGCTGCCATGCACCAATCTACAGGCTGTCAACTCATCATTTTTGTTGCTCAATACTGAAATAAATAAGATTAATCCTCTGGTCATTCCAAGTGAATCTAACATTGTTGTTTAAGGTGTGCAGGTTATAACTGAACGTATACAAGTCGATACTGTATCTGCTATTTCTCATGTTTTGAATACAGTATCTTTGTGTCTGTCACTCACCTGCAGGTCCTGTCTTTGTCTGTCTATTGATCAGTCGGAGTGGGAGGGGAGGGGATCTCAGCAGGTGATTGACAATAATTTTACCTCTGTCCCATTCTCACTGTTTAGACTCACATCCTTCGCAGAAGCCAAGTATGTCATCAGGATTTTCCTTTTATTCCAATGTGTTTTTCACGTCAGATCCACAACACATGCACAATCATCTTTACCATCAACCACCTGGACAGTGTTTCACTTCACTTTATTGAGGCCTGTTCATCTGTTTTTTTTCTTCCACACAAACATCAAAACTGCATGCACAACCAGTTGAACATTATTATCCGTATACCAGTTCGGAGGTTAACCACTTCCTCAAAGCAGCAGATGGTCCCTCTTCAGACAAAACTATAGCCGCTGATGATTTATGCTAGTTAAATTCATATAGGAGATTGCATGTGTGGACTAAATGGAAAAGTAGAAGGCTTTATTTCAAATCTGCAGCATGAGGCATAACACATAAACTGAAAGCAGCTGTGCTGACTAATACGATTTAGGGCATCAATGCTGAAATCATAACTCTGTAGCTTCTTTCTTTACAATATCTTTTGTAATTGTTAATTTTACAACTGCTTTGTATGTTTTAAAACTTAAATATCTTATTATCTGAGTATAAATTATTTTGTCAACAGACTCTATCTAGCCCATCTTTCTCTTCTTTCATTTTTGCTTTGTACTTTGATTGATCAAGGAAGCTGAACAACTTAATGATTAATCCCACTTGGATAGAACACATGGGACAGCAACTAGTTATTCTGGATCATAACATTTTCCATCCTGAACACTATATTATATACTAATACTATAACTATGCTTACGCAAATCTGATTATCAAATCATTTAAATAACTGACTTAAATCCCTTCATAGCTTATGACTTTCTACCTCTCTTAAATTAGATTAATCACTACAAAGTTCTGTCAGGTGCATAATTGTCATCTCTTAGCAAAAATCGCCCGGGATCTGCGAAGACTGACTCAGTTTTTGGCTACCTGCATACTTTAAAGCAATAATCGCTTACAGTACCACAATTGGCTTGTATGATGATGTCACGCTTATAATGTTAATTAGTATCATAAGTGATCTATGTTAATTTGGCAAATGCCAGCTATCACAATTTGGATGCCATGTTAGCACAAATTCCTCTTGTGTACTGGTATTGATGTTAGGGCTCTGGGACTGCTTGTTTAACATTAGCAAAATTATCACTTTCCTGATGACTATTACCAAAGTTGAACTGTTCATCCAACTTGCCAACTCAACATTAGTCCCTGATGGTTTCCATTTCCCTTATTCTAAGGTATTATTAGCAAGGTTAATACTGTCATTACCACTAAGTAATGAAACAATTTGGTTTTGGATTTGATTTCATGAGACAACAGGGCAACATTTGACAATGAGCTAGAATGGGCGAATGATGTAGTTAAAGGTTAACTGAAGTTGTACAGTAGTGGGTATGAAATCAATTCATAAACACTGTATGTCAGCCGTGCCTTTAAATTAACCAAACAGTTGCTGTGAGGCACAAATAAGGAAAGTCTCTCCCTCTCAAAATGTATCTGTGCATACTGCGTTCATTTTTGATTTGATGTGCTTTTTTGAATAGCGATGCAATGCATTTATAGAATTTCAGGCTTGAGTCTACACTCTTGATCTCTCTACACTCTTACATTATTGTAGCCGTAAGATTAGATTAATTACTCCACCTGCTAAAATTAACTGTAAATCTACATTTAAAATGGAAATTTTCATAAAATTTCTCAGAGGTGGACATTCCCCTGGACCTCCCCAGGGTGTTCACAACTTTGCTACATTTTGCATCCCTGCAGTGAACTAGTTTTATATTCACAGTACTTTTTGCATACTCCAGTCACATTTCTGGAGGAGGCACAAGCTTCCACAATAGCAACTAGCTGTAACCACAACTCAAGTGGGTGCAACATAATTGCAAGGGTAAATAAAATTTTTATGAAGGACAGCAAAGGTTGTTCATAAACAGATGTCTATTGTCAATAGATCTAAAAAAAACACCAAAGCACTTATGACCAACCCCAGGAGCTGTCACCTGTATCACGAAGCACCTAGAGAATGTCAATAGTAACAAGCTTCAGCATTTGTTAGTTTTTCTACCTGTTTGTCATAAAATAGTGAATCACACCAAATGAATCAGATGAAACTGCACTTCTGACCTTTGTCTATTAGCCATTAGCTTCCCTGCTAGTCTAGCTGTTAGTCTGTGCACTAGCATAGCTGTTAGTATCAGTGTGAAAATGCTTACTAATTCTGAAGACAGAACAGGGAAACTTATCAACTGAGTTGATGATTGTATAATATGCCAGGATTCACAGACTGGACACAGCAGAAATCTGTTAGATTTAGTCATCATGGATATGCAAAAAAAGATCCAATCCAGAACAGACACCAACCAATGTGTCAGTCAAAAATAAATAAAAATTAAACATTGGCCTAATTGCTAGCACATGCGGTAGTTTCATTTTGATTTGCTCTGTGGCCAAGTCCTAGGAATAAAAACAATAATTACTGAAGGCCAGAAGCCATTTACTTAATCAAAGTTTCATTTAAAGTACCTGATATTGCAGTGAAGATGTGATAATTGAAGATCCTCTGTTTTCCAAACAAAACTCAGTCTTCTTTAAAAAGTGACTTGCATACTCAAATTAAGCAATTTATCAGAAAGCTTCCATCATCAGGCAGTGAAGAGCAGACAGTCAAAGAGGGCTGATTGCAGGTGAGCAGGTGTGCATCAGGAATGTCATTTTATTAGCCAAAGCAAAGGAGACTCCACATTATGTATGGTTATACGATCATACAAGTTTTTTCACACTGACATAGAAAGAAAAATGAGCTTTAAGTTGGAAACATCCAAAACTTTATCAAACACACATACAACAAAAAGCTACCAAACTAAAAAGCACTATAGACTTACTCTCAACGCTCTATAGTCCAAACACCTATTGAGCATGTGCTGCAGAAAGGGAGGGGTTGGGGTGGCATTGTTGAAAAACAGCAATATCAGAAAACAGTGACAGAGAAAAAAGATGTAGCGGCGCAAAGTCATTATTTACAAAATATAACACAAATCAGCAATCTGTCCATCCCACATCCCTCTACAAAGCAACAGAGCACCGTTGTAACATAGCAAGAGAGTGTCAGCCTTTTTCAACAGAGCTTCATGTCGGTATAATTTTTACCAAGGGAACGGGGCATGTCAACATTTCACCATAGCAACAGAGCATAAACATTTGATAATGGCAACAAAGCTTTTATCATAATTTACCGTAGCAACAGAGAATGTGAAGACTTTAGCACAGCAACAGAGCATAAACATTTGATAATGGCAACATACTGTGGCTTTTCATCATCATTTCACCACAGCAACAGAGCATGTACATTTTAAACCACAGCAGCATATTTAAGCGCATCCAGCGACAATGTTTGTCAGCCTCATTATAATCATGATGTTACCACAGCAACAAAACAGGTGAATATGTTCAGTGTGTCAACTCTGGACATGGACAAAAAGCTGCATTTGAAACGCAAATCCTGCCAACATCAATGTCATCATCAGTCTGTGCTACCAGAGTCAGTGGAGGAACTGCAGAAAGGAGCAAAGTCTGGATCAGAGTGTTCCGACTGGACAGACTGCGGGGAGCGAGGCTTACCTGCCATTATCTACACATAGGAGGTGAGGCTTCAGTAATAATTGGCAGTCAGTGGGCAGGGCAAGGTCTAAACTGATCTGCTAACAGTTGAGTTTTAGTCAAAAATTACATATGGTTTAGGTTGGCTTTAGTTCACCGGGATGGTTGCTCCATATAGGTGCATAAAGTCTTGTCAGTCTGTTTTGGGTTAAGTTTTAACCGAGACTTATTTTGACCTTGCGTGCCCCAATAGGTCGGTCATTAAGGTCCATGACAGCAGCAGTGGCCTCCTCATGATTTTGAAAGGCCACCATGGCCTCGCCAGTTGGTAGGCCTTTCTCACTGAACTGCAGGCAGACTGAGCCTGGCAGCACCTGGTAGCCATAAAAGAAGTCCATGATCTCGTCCACGGTTACAGTAAATGGCATATTCTGAAGCTTTACAATTGTTGGGCCAGCAGTACCGCGTTGACTGTTGGGATTGCTAGATCCTCCAGGGGTTGGCTGGTTACGAAGTCCATCAGCTCCTGGACTGAACACCTGCTGTCCACCAGTAGCCCCACTCCGCCCTTGATTGTTGTTAGCTGCTCCCCCTCTGTTCTGTCCTCCTCCACCTCCTTTTCTGTTGGCATTGTCAAAAGGCACTAACCCTCTCAGTCCATCCTGGCTAAAAGGGGCTCCTGCTGCAGCTCCAGGTCGAAAACCTGGTGGCTCCAGGATCGGAGCTCCAGGAAGACCAGCAACAAGTGGAGGAGCAACGCCCAGATTCACGTCTCCCAGCCCTGCTGCGAGAGGAGGAAGAGGAGGAGGGCCTGCCAGTCCATTCCCTGGGGCAGAGAAAGGAGTGACAAACGGTGCACTACTGAGGTTCCCCATTGTACTTCTGAGAAAGTTAAACTCTTCACCACTAATACCTGCAAATGGGTTGA
The DNA here is from genome assembly GCA_038406115.1 of Haemulon aurolineatum. Lineage (NCBI taxonomy): Eukaryota > Metazoa > Chordata > Actinopteri > Lutjaniformes > Haemulidae > Haemulon > Haemulon aurolineatum. The sequence goes on along the minus strand of JBCAUF010000061.1, from coordinate 27,695,399 downwards.
TCTGGGGTTGCTGTGGGCTAGGCTGGGCTTGCTGGTGTTGGTTCTGGTTTTGGTTCAGCTGGTTTTGGTTTTGGTTGCGTTGGCCCCTCTTATTCTGGGGAGGAGGATTCCTCTCAATTTCTTTCATTTGCTCAAAGGTCACAAGGTGGACAAAGGCATCACGGCCATTTAGTTTTTGGCGGTGCAGTCTCTCTGCTTTGCGGGCATCCTCCTCAGTCCGCAGCTGGAAAATAGCTTGGCCTAAACCATTGCCATGACTATCTGTCAGAACCTTTAAGGTGTCCTCGTAAAGCCCCACTCCCTCCAGGAAGGCACGGACATCCTTCTTGGAGACATTGTAAGGGATGTTGGTAATGTGGGCGCAGTTCCTGGGTGTTTTTAAGCCATCCTGGTTCTTGCCATCACCCTGTGCTGCTTCACGTTTGCGAATGGTGTCAATCTTTTCAAGCATTCCCTTCCGGCTGATTGGGTGGACTTGGATGAAACGGGTGCCCATGTACTGCATGTGTGCACCAAGAGCAGTCTTATAGTCCTGTTCTGTTTTGAATTCAAGGAAGCCCTCTCCTGTGGCTCGTCCATTAGGGCCATATGCGATGTAAATGCTGTCCTCTATGATGGCCAAATTGTTAAAGAACTCCTTTATTTGCTTCTTGTCTGCCTCATAGGGAAGGCCTTTAAGGTAGACGCAGTACTCCTGTCGGTGGGGAGATCGTGATCTTCCTCGCTGGTCCCTGCCTCCTGCCCCTGACCCAGCATTACTACGGCGGTGCTGCTGATCCTGTGACTCATTATTTGATTTGCTGCTATTGTGGGCAGCATGGCCTGTCGCGCTGTCATTGAGGCTGGCCCACTGCCGCTCGGACCCTGGGGTGATCTCAATGAACCTTTGGCCCATCATGCCACCTCCCCGTTTCACAGCTTCAAAGCTGTCCTGGGGTGAAAAGAACTTAACCATTGCCCTGCCACTTGGCCGACCTTGCCCATCCCTCAGTAGGCGTACTCCATCTACCCCCAGACCCCTGAAAAAACCCCTGATATCCACCTCTGAGCAAGAGAATGGAAGGTTCTGCAGAAGGACAAACAATTCATCAGGATTGACTGCTCCTGCTCCACTGGCTGCAGCAGCAGCAGCCTTCATATGGGCCTGGAGGCCAAGAGAGGCCAGGGGGGAGAGAGGGTTGAACAGCATGGGATTGGGGGTTCCAAGAGGGAGGCCAGAGCCCAGTCCTGCTGGGGGAGGTAGGGACGGGTTAAAAGGAGGAAGGGAGGACATGTGGGGGAGGTGGGATATGGGAGGTACCGGAGGTCCTTGGGACAGTGGGGAGACAGTGGGGACAGGGGGTAGGGAGGACACTGGGGGAGGAACTGGAATGGTGGGTAGCGTGGGCATGGGGGGCATGGAAGGCATGCTTGGAAGTGGAGGAATGGGTGGAGGGCCCGCATTGAGCGATGCCAGAGCTGTGGTGATTGTAGGGGCTGAGCTGTAGCTGTTGGGGAAGCTGGGCACCACACTGGCCACTGCCTTGTTACTTTGTGTCTCCTGGGATGAGCTTGCTGCTGTCACTGAGGCCGGGGTGTTACTGAAACCCTGGTTTCCATGGCTACCACTTCTCCCTCCTGTCCCTGGCTGCACTGTGGGTATGGGGGCAGCCACTTGACGGTTGGCATTTCCTGCTGTAGACACAGCTGTCTCTACAGCACCGGCACCAGCCTCAAACCTGCGGCGACTGAGTTCAATCATGTTCTGCATCTCTGTTTTGCTGCTAAGCAACAGTGACACTTTGGAGCCCTTAATGGATCCACCTGTGCGCATCATCCCCAGCCGAGCATCCTCATCAGTGGCAAAGACGATGAAGGCTTCGCCATGCTCACCCCCAACGATGTGCACTCCCCCGTCAGGGATGGTGAGGCCAGAGAAGAAGTGTCTGATGTCCATGGTGCCAGCCACTATTGGCAGACCTTGCAGCCTGATGACTACCGCCATACTGACTGCTAAACGACAGCCCTACAACCTGGGGAGAAAGCAACACTACCGTCAGATGAAGAGCAGAAAGAAGGCAACCAGTGGTTTCCAGATGTTTCCTCAGGAAACTCAGATCTGACTTCACTGGCCAATAATGGCGTTGTCAACACTGCTTACATTTCACTTCAGAATGACCCAAAGACAAATTTTTAAACTTTGTGCACCCAATTTTGGGTCCTGACATTTGGAAACCAGTGGTGTTTAGAAGGGGTTGGGGGATGGAGGTGATACATTTGCAGAAAACTGGCAAAATGCTAAACTGAAACAGTCTCCAGCCTTATGCAGCTTTTAATAAGTTTGATAAACTTCTTTCAGATCAGATCACACCAGACTTTGTTAGACCCCAACAGAAGCAATCTTAAAACATTAACATTGCTCCACTTACATTAATTTAAATAAAGGAATGGCACTGGTCTCAATAGACATTTTACACACGCACGCACACAGATATACATACAAACACAACACACATATTCTCTTCTCAACTGTCTCTGGCATTCTGTATTTATTAAAAATGTGTTTCACAGTACTAAACACACTGAAATGCTTTCCATCTGTGATGTCATTCATTGCTGAGTCAGGCCAAGTTTTTTGCTAGCAGGCTAACTGTACCAGTTTTACCACTGAAGCAAGCATGCATCAGGGACAGGTCGCATTCAGTAACTCCTCCTACTGAAGTCTGGATGATCTGACTGACAAGTAACACAGATTCTATTTCGTTCGAAAAGTTTTTCTTGAATTTATGCAGACCTTTGCTGTACTTCCTGATCGGTAATAGTTACATGATTTCGCTTGTGTGTTTCAGTAACTTTATGAAGCAACTTGTTTTCTTGGAAATTGATGTCTACTGTATGGTTCAAACAAAGAGAAATTCCATTTCCAAGGATGAAATTCACTGCTTTTGTAACTTTGAACTGACAATGAAATGTATGATGACATGTCATACAATCGAATATGGATAAAGATTAGTGAATACGTCAAAACTCAATAGAGTGCAGTGTATCAGCCAGTGTATGCTCCTAAGAAGTTGTGTGGAATTTGGTTCTTTACAGTGACTGGTGTCTACCATGCAGCGCAGAGAAATTGCTTGAGGTTTCAGCTGAGTTTGAAATATTTCGTGCAACAGTAAACCTTCATGAATTTCATGCAACTTGTAACTCACCAATGCAACTAAGATGTGTGTATAGTTTCACTGTTAAACAGAGAGAAGATTTCTGCAGGACACTGAAACCTGGTGAAAAGGTCAGAAAAACAAACATTTCTGTTCAAAACATCCTGCTAGCATTCATCCTTTCATAGTACATATGGTGGCTTACTGTGACAGACGTGTGTTGGTGTTATCAGTTTGTGCTTCATCAGGGTCAATAACTGGTTTTCATTCAGATACAACAAAGTGTTGAATATTAAGGAAGCACTGGGTCATGTATGATTTCAGATTTCTACTAAATGGTCGTCTTTAAGCTCAACACAACAACTCAAGGATCTCAACAGCCACAAAAGAGTTTTTAAACTTGCATCAGGAAAACAAGTCTCAGGGTCAGACTGCAGCAGCTTTCCTACCAAGCAACAGAATGACACCTGCCCAAAACCAAAACCCTTCATGACTAAAGCTGGAAGTGTGCACCAAATATCAAACTTTACTTTTTCCTAAGAACAAATAGCAAATACGACACTGAAGAGAGGACATGCTGAGTCACAACAAGCCAGAGACCAATGGGCAAACCAGCCTGCACACACCAAGCAATAACCGAGCTCCTATCTGGCAACCAAGAGACCAGCAACAACCCAGAGGTGAGCAGGACTGATCCTGCCTTCCTGAATCCTCAAGCAGCACCAAATCAGCAGGCAGCACTTCAGCAACTGGTTGAAGAACACCACAACACAAGCAAGACGTCAACCAGCAACTCTGCAATACATTGTCAACAAAACATTAGCATCATGTTAACAGAAGCAATAGCAGTAACTTATCAACCAGAGCAATAAGAGCAATGTCATCAACATTTTAATACAAGCAATGTCAGGTACATGTAAACCAGAGCAACATTAACATCATGTCAACCAGAGCAACATTAGCATTACATCAACAAGAGCAACATTAGCATTATATGAACCAGAGCAACATCAGCAACTGACTACCAGCACAGCACCAAAGACAGCAGCTGATCAGAAGAGAAAGCAAACAGAAGCGAGGCGCAGAGCAATATGTTAGCTAACAATGATAAAACATGTGCAACTGAGCAACAGCAGGTGGAGCAATTCTCGCTGCTTCCACAATCCTTGCATTTCCAGATTTCTAAGCCCAACTATCCCAGATCCTTGGTCAGAGTATGCATTACAGTCCTGGATGGACATCTCGCTAAACTCTGACATTTGAGTCACTGTGTAGCTCACAAATCTTGCGTATTGAAAATGCTGATATCACACAATTTTTAGAAATCCTGGTCAGGGTGTGAGGCTGCTCCCTGCATTCAACGTGATGCCAGGAATCATAAACATTATTACCATCATCAAGCCACAGCACTGACAAATGACTCGGCAGTTCACGTAATGCTTCTTCAAGATTGAGCCTTAATGGATTTTCAACTTGAACACCCACTCCTCTTGTTGGTGTCAACCTGCTCAAAGTCTGTATGAACCATCAACAACAGTAAGATGATAAAACACAGCAGGAGAGAAAAAGGTAACAGCTATTAATGTCAGAGGTGAAAGGGTTCAAATGAAGCTGCAGTTTGTACTCACATAAAACCAAGAAACAAAATGGAGCTGACAGTAGACAGAAAATGATGCCCTTCAAACAGCCAGACAACCAGAAATTTCAACATGGCAAATTCAGGATTAAAGAGCAAAAACACTGCCTCGATATCTCAGTTTAAAGCTGAAGAGTGCAGAACTGTCCACATGTTTTCATCACCTTCAAAACACAGCAAACACAAAGGAATTGAACAAGAAGAGTTGAACGTCATCCATGGACCACAGATCGATTTTAGAACAAGAATGAGCGAAATCTCCATATCAGCCAAGTTGGAGCTCCGGTCTCAACAGACAGGATAGAGAGACTAGATCTGGCATAATGAGACCTGAAACACACAGCCTTTTTCTGCACCTTATTAAATCTGTAACTATAGCTATGCAGAGACCAGACCTCTATTTCAGAAGTGACTGTACCTGATACTGACCTGCACAAAACAGAAACAACTGCTGTACAGGAAAATGTACTAAGGCAACAATTCTTTTCACCAGATGAGGTACAATTTACTGACTCAACTATTACCCCTTTTAGATATACTTCTTAATCATGTATGAATGTTCAGGCAATCTTGCATCCATCTCAAACCCTTGTTACTTTAACATTAAAGTCACAACAGCAATCTGATTAACTTATAGCATTGCTTTAACAATAAACAAACTCAAAATGGCTGCAACAAACGATTATTTTCTTTATAGATGAATCTGTCAATGATTATTTGAGGAACAACTAATAAATCATTTTCCAATTGTGGAAAATATCCATCTCAGTTTTCCTAAAACAGTGACCAAACCATTAGTCTGACTTATATCGGCCAATATTACTTTACCACACAAATAAAAAACCACAGTCACGACTTTGGCCCAAGTTTTTGATTCCAAGTCTGCAAAGAGATCAAGTCAGTCTGTTTGTTGGCAATTGAACACAGACTCGACACCCTCTTTCACAACTTCATACTTGCTTCTGTCAGCCGTTCAATTCGTGTGGTGGCGAACGCGTGACGTCACGGCCAATGGGCGTGGCTTGTGCTTGTGGTGGGCAGAAACCGCAGTGGAAAATTAAATCTGAATTATACACTTCACATTTGAGGGCTCAAACTAACACACCCCCTAAACTCCTCGTCAGTTTGTACAGTGAAAAACTACAGCCGATCCATATTTTAAAAACTATGGAGACATGAACAGTGTGCTGGGTTAGCTAGTTGATAGCAGCTAGAAGCTACGTAACATTATAAGGCACCATTTTACACATACCTGCATGAACATTTTACACAGTCATTATAATACAGATACCCAAAATGAAGCCTTTTAAACGTGATCCTAATAGTCACAGATAACTAGCTAGTTCCCCGGAGAAAATGTGTGTGTAGCTAGTTTAGTTAAGCTTAACTACTAGTGCACGCCACCGCTGCGTTAGCCACCTCCTGCTAGCTGGTGGCGAGTCTTGCTTTGTGTGTGTGTGTTGGAGCGGAGCAGCGAGCAGGATGTACACTGAGAGCGGCTCCTCTCGCCCTTGGCTCGCGGTGTGAGTGCGTCACTGAGCGGACTGCTGTTGCTATATTCTTACCGAGAAATTTGTCAACAAACACACTGAGGCTTAATTCATGAACGACGATATTCTCTTCTCTTCTCTCTGCAGGCTGCTACGGCACGAAATGTCGGCGCAAACACCGCGAGGCCAAACGTGATGACGCGAGACTCCCCGGGTTTCCCTGACGTCAGAGCGACATTGCCCCCTACCGGCTAAAAGGTGCCATACCTTATACCATACTATTGTACTTTTCAGGTGTTTGGATGTCTTTGATATCCATAATAAGATACATTTGTGGTTTAAAAGACCCAAAATAATTTCAGGCTAGTTTTGTATCTCCTCTCTCACACTTGTGCCTGGACATTAACAAGAACAGGCCATTTTTTAGAATTGCAAAATGAATGGAATGGAATGGGCTGTCTTAATGGCATGTCACATTATCTACTCTTCTGTCTCAATGATGACTGCATACTTGCGTCATCACAAGCTTGAGCAAGTCCTGACAGCATGTTATAAAGCAAAGTTTCTGAATTCAGGCTGTGCACAGTTTTCTATTCATTTATTCATTTACTTATTTTTTATTCCTTTACAGTATTTATATAGCACCTAGACCTGCTTCATAATAAAAAGACTTGAAATTTCAGTCGCTACAATTTGAAACATTGAACAGGGCTAATGAAACTTGACCGGGGAAAGGAGAAGTTCTTATTTCCCCTCAAAAAACTAAAAATAAATGTCCGAAAGTATATGGACACTGTCTCATACATGGAGGCCTGTAGGGATGAACAGGAAATGTCAGCCAGGCCTTCTCATTCAAAATCAGTGTTGGACCTCACAAAAGCTCTTGTGGCTGAATAGGTGCCTGCAACCATGTTCCAAAATCAGATTGAAAGATGGAATCCAGTGTTCAGATGTCTACATACATTCGGCTGTGTAATTATAAACCAATGCAATGTACTTGCAATACAGATCAGAATTTTACCAGTACAATGCTGGATTACCAACTGCTCTAGACCCACAGGGCCTTACAATCCATACTGTCATTTACTTTAGTAGTATATTTGTCTGTAAATAGGCACCTCTCAATTGCAATATTAAGTGAAGTGACAATTATCTTGCATTATTACCTCATCACCACCCCCTTACAGCTTCATTATCTAATCTTATGTTGCACATACGGTGCATAAATTAATTAGCTTACTTAACAGTGACAGGATATGCTTACACATGAGGTGGTGTTTCAACTACTTTTTGACACAAGATCCCAAACCGTGTCAATCCAAGCACCTTGAAAGGACCTCATAAAAAAGTGTATTACACTGCAAAAATAGTAATGGGTGTTTATAAAATATGGGGATCAATACAGTATTTCGTATTCGTATTGATAGTTGTGCACTATATAGTATTCAAGATAAATAGTATGACAAATAAATGACAATAAGACAAAAGTTTATTGCATAATCACGAAGCAGCACTTTATTGGATAATGATGTAATATATAATATGATGAAAGTAATAGTAGAAGACAGTAGATGCAGGAGTCTTATAAATTTGACCCATATAGGCTCAGCTGAATACATCCAGGAACAAAATACAAGACTTTAGAGATAGTCTCAGACTGCGAGGACTTTTAAAGTCATTTACCAACCACATTTTTAAGATTGTTGTGTTCAGGCACCTTAAGATTTCCTCCACCACATCTGACACAGGTATGTCAGTCAGTACGAAAGACTCGGCCTGAGCTCCTGTCTCTCTCCACCTTCTTGAAAACTAGCCATGGGATAAAGGCTACAGTCTTGTAGAGTGTTCCAGACTTTTATTAAATAATCACATGGAGGCAACTAATACTGGCGTGCTGATGCTGCATACTGAATACTGAAAATTGATGTGGGAAGAGAAAGAGGAACTGCAAGAGTGATAGTGAGGACAGTGTGTCACATGTGAACAGTACAAGAGACAATATGTGAATCATTAAAAGATCTGACTTGAAGAATTACAGGTAAATCATCAGATCAACCCAGTGAATTTAGGTCTGCTGCCTTTAGTTGCCCTCAACATCTCTTACTCAATGCCAACTGTTCCCATTGTGTTTCTTGTCTCTTGGGTTGTTGCCTATCTTGGTTGCTTAACACACTGAACAGAGCTTGCATCATAAATAGAGATAGATTAGCAGTTCAGCAAACTATCTTTGTGTTCAACTCATGAACCTGGCTCACTTTCAACCAGGCTAAATCACCATGGTAACCTATGCGTGTGTTGGTCAATTCTCTCAGTAACATTTCCTGACAGAGCAACTAGAGGAGCTTCTACAAAGACGTAGAGTTACAGCTACAAACAGACTTCAAGTCGGACAGGAAGTTTGTGCGTGTTTGTTTACAGGAGGGAAAAGCTGGTCTATACCGAGAATTCCCTGGGAATCATCGTCATCTTTTTTGTCGAAGTCATCAGCCAGGAAGTAAACCGGAAGTGGGAGGAGTCTAGTGCTGCGTCCACTTGATGCTCTTCAGGTCGATGCCCTCTTGAACCATCTCCCACAGAGGACTGACAGACAGACAGAGAGAGAGACGGGTTACTGGATGTGACCTACTGCACTATTACCATTTAAAACACATTACAAATAATATCATGCAATATATTAATGCAAACAAAATTAATATGAACTTGTCAGAGCAACAAGCAGGAAGATAGAAATGTACAGTATGTAAGGAGTAGTAGTCAGGGAACATGGTGACATTGCTAAAAACGGGTCAAGAAACACAAGAAGACAAACATATCTGAGACTCAGATATAACTTTGATTAGTATTATATATTGCTTTTGTGTTACTATAACTGATCGAAATTATAAACAAAACTACCAAAATTAGGGTTAGAAGTGTCAGAGTTCGAATTAAAACCATAATCCGTTTAGCTGAACTCACCTCATCTCTCTGAGCCTAGAGACCTGTTGGATACATTTCTCTGCTGTGTAGTCCACCTCTTCTTCGGTGGTGAACCGACCAATACCAAACCTAACACACACACACACACACACACAGAAACAGAAACAGAAACAGAGGTGGACATTAACCTACACATGATTCAGCTGAAGTCATACCAGAGAACAGAAAGGCTGCAGAGAGCTGCTAAATTTGAAATAAAAATGGTCTTTCTGTCTATGAGTTTCTGTTGTGTCTGTCTCTATGAGACACATGAATGTCAGACAATCAAGTTCTGTGTCAAAACAATTTGAGTGACTTATCCAGAAATCAGCAATATAGACAGAAAAAGAGCAAACAGTATTAGAAATAATGTTTTTGCATTCTAATGAAGATTATAATCTGGATTCCAGTGCCGTTTCGGGTCGTAACAATGATTAAGTGTTTGTACCTGATGGAAGAGTGTGCCAGGTCTTCGTCTGCTCCGATGGCTCGGAGGACATATGATGGCTCCAGAGACGCTGAGGTGCATGCACTGTGTGCAAACACACACAAAAGTACAAAGCCAATTTTAATATGAAATACCAGGTAGCAGGAATATGAATCGTGCTAACTCACATGAATGATACAAACCAAAAAACATTACTCCATAGTGATACTAATAGTTACAAATCCCACAGTGTACAGTTAAATTGATATAAATAAAACATTTTTCAAAGCTGACTAATTGGATTTAAAAGAAATGAACAGGGGTGTGAGTCTGACCTCCCAGATGACAGAGCAACGTCCTTCAGTGCCATCAACAGACTTTCTCCCTCCACATAGGCAAAGGACAGATTGACACAGCCTGAAAGTATACACACAGTCAGAAAAGAGCTTTACCTTATTAATAAGAATGGTTCAATATAATTCAATCATTCAATATAACACAGACTTCCACCAGAAGCCTCTATAAATAAGTTAAAGGACTTTCACTGACTTTCACGCTGGTTGGTTGAAATGCAAGCATGTGACAGTGGTGTGTTTTGTACAAGAATTTCACTTTTGTGCTTTGTGTGTGTGCCTACCAGGGTAGCGTTGTTCTGCATCTCCATTCATGATGACGTCGGGAATTGCAGACATGACCTTCTTGACCAGACGGTTAGCCAGCATGGACACTCTTTGATGATCATACTGCGCACACACACACACACACACATACATATTAAGTTTCCGGGTGTCTGGATGCGTTTGTTGACTGTCTGGATTTTTGGGTGTCCTTGTTTTACCTCCATCTCCTGCTGTGCGATGCTGCAGGCGGCCCCAAGACCAACAGCCAGTGGAGTGGGGACAGTGCCGGAACGCAGCCCCCTCTCCTGTCCGCCCCCATTCTGCAACGGCTCCAAACGCACCCGGGGCCGGCGGCGTACATACAGAGCGCCCACACCTGTACACACACACACATCACCAGGTGACTATGGTACCATGAACTTGCTGTCAGTGTATATGAAGTGTCCTATATAAAAAACAGCATCGCCATGCCTTATGAGCTAAAAGTTAAGGATATATCTACAGTAATGCTAATGCTACCTTTGGGTCCATAGATTTTGTGACCACTGATGGACATCAGATCGATCTTCCAATCAGAAACGTTGATGGGAATTTTTCCAACGGCCTGGGCGGCGTCAGTGTGAAGGAAAACTCCTTTGGAACGACAGATCTGACCTGTAGACAAAAAGCGTAGAGATCAATTCATCAATAGTGGGTGAACTGGTGAAGCCTCTGCACGATCACGCTGATCTGCTTTATCGTGAATCCTTGAAACACGGATGAAAAACTGCATGCGTGGATGTTTCAGAGATCTGATTTCTGCTTAATGTGGGTAAGTAACATGCTAGGTAGCCTTTGGTTGTCATGGTTACCGATCTCTTTGATGGGCTGCTTGACTCCGATCTCGTTGTTGACACTCATCACCGACAACAGAGAGGTGTCAGGGCGGATGGAGGCCTCCAGCAGCTGGACACACGCAGACATACACATGCAGTTTTTAGCGCAGAAAATTACTGCTGCATATTGTTTATACACATCTAACTGTTCACATTGCCCTTTCCCTTGTGTGTTCTCTTTGTATGGTCAGCATTTGTACCTCCAGGTCCAGCAGTCCATTCGTCTGGACTGGCAGGTAGGTGACGTCGAATCCTTCAGACTCCAGTACTCGACACGAGTCCAGAACACACTTATGCTCCGTCTGTGTGGTGATCACATGGCGCTTCTTGGTCTTATAGAACCTGGCCACGCCCTGCAGTGGAGGCGGAGACATTGCAGTGAGTGATGTTATTAAACAACAAATAACCAGCACAGCGCACAGAAAATAGAGAGGAGACCAGGCAGCCATTATGACCGAGTAATGTTAGCCCACCTAGCTAGTATGCTGCATTTAGCAGTTTACCAACTAGTCACAAGTGGTTAGTTTGTCACCAACATCCTAGAACCCCATATTTCACAAAGACACAGATTCAATTGTGGTGTGACCACATCTTCATTCTGTTCTCACCAGTGCTTTAAGTGGGAAAAAATAAGTGCCGGTACTCCCCTTATTCAACTGTTTCCAGGTAAATTAGACGGTGAGCGTTGGTATCAGCAGGTCATTAAGTGATATATTCAAACACTAGAACAAGATACTGTTTTTTAAAAAGAAAATTGTTTTATTGAACTTTCAAGACAAGTTATGTTTGTTCACTTGCATGTGGCCCAAGAGAGGTCTTCAGTGTGGTGGTCCTCAAGTAACTTACAGGCTGATGCACAAGTATGTATGTACTTTCCCCGCACACACTCGACTCGCGAGTGCTCGCGAGGCCTCGGGCAGGTGTGCGGCGCATCCCGGTGCACACTGGGTAATTTAGTACAGTGAAAAAGTGGAGCGAAATATAAGAGAAATATAACAGGATAGGGTCAGATGAGCTCATGAGAAGTCCCGGTACACCGTAAAAAGTCCCGGTACGCAAGAGGCTAAAATAGAGAAGTGCTGGTACTCCGTACCGGAGAGCACCGGCCCACTTAAAGCACTGGTTCTCACTATGAACCAAAACAAGGTGATGTAATGTTGAAGCAACACTATGTAACTTCAGCTCAGTGCTTCCGCCACCTGGTTGAGAAGCGCAAACATTTGTTGCAAGTTTAGAGAATTCACTGTTACATTGCTTCATTTCATGGTTAGCTGCTGGCTAACTCCACCGAGGCTACAAATAAAACATGCGACGTATGCTGTAAAGCAGGTCGTACTCTACAGCACTATGCAGAGGGGGTAGGGGCTGTGGTTCCTACCCGAACCGAGAAGTTACAG
>JBCAUF010000061.1:27643707-27653948 GCA_038406115.1 Haemulon aurolineatum | reverse complement strand
TTGTAAACTGGCCTTTGCACTGTTGGACGGACAAGACAACTGAAGACGTCATTTTGGACTCTCAGAAACTATGATGGATGGACAGTCCTTTGTGCTAATACAATTTATGGTTCTGTGGAGGCATCATTTCTGGTAACAGCAATTAAGATGCAGCATGTGACCACCATGAAAAAAAACATCTGCAGGAGCAACAAAGCAGACAATCTTCTTTCACTGTGAAATGCATTGTGGTAATAGAATAGCTCCTGCTGTCTCTTATGATCCTGAAACAAAGTATCCAAAAGAAAAACTGACTGTATAATAGACAGATGACTGATGACAGACCTGACCTATTTTTCTTCTCTATAGGTGATGATCCTCATCTACTGTAGGTCACAGTATCAGTTCTCTTTCTGATACATACCAATAAGGAAAGTCCCTGTTTTCGCACTGAGGAAGTGAAATAGAAAGTCTCGCCTCAGTATTCAAAATTAATCATTTCGCTCTTAGCAACACTGTAATTTATGCTCGCCTAAAGTAAACCAGAGTCGCGCTCGCACACACCAAACTCCACACAGAAATCATTTTACGCCTTTTCAAAAACTAATTAAGTTTGCACATCTCGCCCAATAGACATGAACTTCTTCATAAAATATCAGACTCCACACAATACATGTGTCGAGCCACACTGAATATACAAGCATACTCCATATCTGTAGTTACATTAAGCTATAGAGGACGAATACGGATCAATAGGGTTCGCTATGATAATAGTAAACAGTTAGCCGGCTAACGTTAGCCCGTTAGCCTTCATCGACCAATGTCAGAGCAACTTTCAACGTGTTTAGTGTTATTTTTTGGACCATGGTTGGACCTCAGAGCTGCTCGATGGAGGATATACAGTCACGTGAACTGGTCTCACTGACAGAAAGTCGGTTTTTAATGGAGCATAATGACACTCACGTTATCCGAGTCCTCCAGAGATCATAATCTTCACAACTCTTTGAATCTCTTCTTTCCAAACTTGACTCCGGTGTTCAAACTTCTATCAAGAAAAGCTTTTAATCTCGGTGCACTGTAGGGATCGTGTGTCAGACTCCCATTTAAAAAATCAAGTTCAAAAGTTGTCACAACATCGCGTTGTTCCCGTAATTCAGTCAAAGCTGAGTCACGCATGCGCAGTTCAGCGCAAGACATTTTTTTCAGAGTTTTGTTTGTCCTGAGTTCTGCCTTGCAGGCGAGACTGTACAACAGAGCGACGTGTGACCTCGAGGGAAACTACAGGTGAGAGGTGAAGTGTTAACAAGTCAGCACTTAAAGGTCCAGTGTGTAATGATTAAGAGAAGTTAAGATGTATTATTGGAAGAAATTAAATATAAAATATTTATGTTTTCATTAGTGTAGAATCACCTAAAAATAGTTACTACCTAACGACTGTTCACTAAATTAAAGTTGATGCGTGTAAAATTGTCACAAAGCAGCATATTATGAAAAACTTTTGAACTATTCCACTGTTGGTTGTTTTCAGTCACATCATCAGGGCTTTCCACAGATGAAGAACAAGGACATGAATCCATTCGTTTGACTGTTTCCAGTAAAAGACAGAAGAGAGAAACCTGCTTCCAGGTGGGAGTATGAAATTTATTTGCATTTGTAGGTGAAGGAGAGATTGTCAGGTGAACTCGTTTACTCTATTTGTCTGATCTGCACACTGGTGCTATACCTGAGCTTGGCAGTCTGGCCAACAGAAGACAAACTTTTACACAAGCTTTCCAGAGTAGACACACTCACAGTGACACAACATGCTCATCATGAAAGACTTCTCTGTACAAAACAATAGAAACTGGTTTAAGGCAAACTTTTACTAACAATGAGAGACTTGACCTGACTGTGTCAATGTCAGTGACTATGCACATGAGCTGTTGATGCTGTATCTCACAGGGTTATCATGAAAAGTTGTTCAGTGATGGGTTTCAGATCGCAGGTTATACAAAGAACCAACAGCTATAGTACAAACTGTACAACAGTATGATACACATGCAGATTAGGGCATCAGTTCATTTCCCCTTTTCTCCTGAAAGTGCCCAGTGTGAACAGACATGACCACACAGAGATGTCCACTGTGGAAAGTAAAGCGTTTAGAGAATCTGTGTGTGACGTTCTACGAACGACTCAACACTGGTCTTTAATGTATAATGTTGTAAGAGAAACAATGTTTGGTTACGTAAGTAATAAGCAGTGTCCCTGAAGGGTTGTTTCACACAAATTACACAAATATTTTCCCCACTAAACCCATGTTAATATCCAACTATTGCACATGGTTTTCATTTTATGTTTTGAATGATATTAGAGGACCAGTATATTAGATCTGACAGCTTCTAACAGTGTGGCTGAAACCAACTTGTCCCACCCTTCCCTTACATGCATAGAAAAACTACTGTGGCTGAAAAACTCACAAAAAACATTAAAGTCGCTCTATAAAGCCTGTGTTTGTCTGCTCTGGGCTCTGTAGAAATATGGCGGTGCAACATGGTGAACTCAATGGAAGAAGCCTCACTCCAGAAGTAGGCCCCAAATACCACTAAAAGCATTGTCGGAAACATTGCATTTTTTCTCATATTTTTTTCAAAGTAACAACGTTATGCTCAAGATTTTTTAATTAACATATTAAGACTTTATTTTAAAAGTGAAACTTCATACATGTATCTAATATTTTCATTTTTTCTTTTACTTTCTAATATTATAACATTCTCAAAATTCATGTCTTCATTCTCCATATACTTTTAGTAAATTATGACTTAATTCATAATTTTGCTCATCATCATGACTTCTTATTAAATTGGCCTTTTCATAGTAAATTTTTTCTTCAAAAGTTACCTTAGTCCTCAGACAATTTACTCAAAATTATATTTATGATCTAATGATGACTTTTCTCAAACTATCCGAACTTGTGAAAGAATGTTAAACATTCCTGAAATATTGCAATTTATTTTTCATGGTACTGTTTTTCTAGGCAACATTATTTTTCTCCCCAAAAGCAGTGACCCTTTTCAGAACTTTATTACATTCTCAAAATGTTTAACCACTTCATTCTCATAACTTTTTTCTCATAAGAGTGATATGCAGTACAATTTTATGCTATAAATCTCATAATGTTTAATATTTCTCTAAAATTCCATCTTAAAATAACAAGGCATTCAGTTCAAATGTTTGTGATTTGTGTGAAGTGACCCTTTAACAGTTTGCTTCTATGAATCTGACAACAGTCTTTATCCTTAAACCAGCTTTGTTCTTAGACCAAACGTGAAGCTGAACTCGTCTCGTTCAGACAACGATGCTATTCTAAAGCTATTGTACATCAATGACTCCCACTACAGTCAACACTTCGCTTGTTAGATCTCCTTGAACATTTGAAGCAAACTGTAGCATCGTGGTACAGCATCTGCAGATGAACTGTTCAACAAACTTTAAATGAAACAGGCACAATATGCAAAAGCAAGAAACTCTGCTGTTAAGCACTGACATGTTCTCTACATTAATACAGGCCATCACTACAGGTTCTCCTCAGAAGCAGCAACATTTAACACCCACTCAGTGTGAGATGCTGTAACGGTAGCAGATGATGTTGGTAGATGTGGAGGCAGAGTGAGCAGCAGCCACTTCAAATAAACAGGTTTTTATTAACGCTCAGGAACAAAAGTTTGATCTGATTCGTATCAGTCACCACCTTAAAAACTGTGATGCCATCATGTGACCTCATTTCCTACAGATTCAGTCCGGACACACCTGTTCTGCTTCCGCAGTTATATTTTGGGGGAAACACAATGCCGACCAGTTCTGTTATTATGAACAACTTATCGAAACAATGATTCGGCTAAGTAGCTGCATCCACAGCAACACAGGAGGGAGTGTGGCATTCACATAAATAACCGTAATGGTGTCAGGTAGTTGCTCGGTTCAAAGGAGACGTCTTATTACTGTCAACAAATCACATGAAAAAAACAAAACCAACAATGAATTGACCCGCTAACAAGCATTGTCTGTGTCAGCCCGATCTTATTCCTCTGTGCCATAGTGCTCCATTGTTGTCCAAAAACTATTAAAAAACACATCAATGGGCGACATTGTTGCACTGGGTGACATGTTCCTTCATTACCATGAACACACACGCTGTATTTGGACTCATTGGAACAATGAGGATTGGTGGATTAATCCACCACTGAAAACAGTCCACAACAAATGCACTATTTCCTCCTGTCTGACCAACATTTGCAAAAAAAACAAACAAAAAAACCCTACAGTGACCAGCTGTTTTAGGAAATGAATTAGCTTTTTTAAAGCTGAAACTATATATTCGTGAGATGATTTTTTTTCCTCAGCATGAATCACACAGTTTCTTTTGATCCTTTGATGGGATTTGCTGACAAAGAAACATTGCATAATGAATGATACCTGATGGAGAGGAGAAATGACAGAAAACCAACTTCCATCCAAGCTCTGATTAGAAAAACAGCCATAGCCAGAAGGAAGAGGGACAGATGTGTTCACATTAAGCTGATTCACTTCAAAACATCTTGAGCTTTGTTCCTATCAAACTGCAAAATATTGAACATCTGAGCATCAAAGTTCATTCTTGATCTCAAAGGCCTGCTTAATAACTTCCGTACCTTTCATCCACATAACTCTTAATACTAGTGAGTGAACCTTTGAGTTCAAATATTTTATCAGTGAAAATTCACTGACAGTGCGGCTGTTGAATCGCTACCTCTTGAACATGACATATCCTTATTTTTTTATTTAAAAAAATAATAAAGTGTAAAGGAAGCATAAATCCATGAAGCATTAACTGAACTATAAACTCCATAATAGTGAATATATTAGCAAGTAACATCACATGTGAGAATAAATACACACGAAACCCCTCACCAGACTTGAATAGCTCTCAAAAATCCCCATGTGTAGTTTTCAACTGAGCGGTTTCAGTTGACAAACTCAACGAAAAACATCGGCAGTGAATATTTTGCAGAAGAACATTCTGATATGTAAAACAGAAATGTAACAAAGTCGACATTATGTTTCCTCCAAAACCGCATTTTTGCTGACGTGAAACAGTTCCACAGTTTCGTGTAATGTGCAGGACAAAAAGTTACATTAAAATCATACATGAAGAAAAGGTTTATAAATGTGCCAAAGCAGGATTTTTAACTTAAAAGAGAAGCACAGACACCGTAACAGTTTGGTATTTACAATAGCAAAAGGTAAAGTTATGCAAATATTACAAAAATTATAATCATGAAAAGCAAAGAGTTCGATTCATTTCCTATACATTTTCTTTGCACAAGAACAATTAAAACACACTTAAGTTGAAGTTTCTCTCCTTGAACATACTGAGTAGCACCTGTACTCTCCTGAAATATTTGCTCTGTGTAACCATGAGTTTGTCTGAAGGAGATTTCTTATTACTGGGGCAGAAGATGAAACTGGTACAAATTCAATTCTGCACTGGTGAAAAAGAAACAATGACAGTAATACTCCAGTATCTTAATATATATTATTTGTCCTCACATTCAGTTGGCAGAAGCACATACTTTACACCACGTCATCCCCTGCATCTCTACGTGGAAAACAGAGGGAAGAAAAGATGAGTGCGACTAACGGGGAGGGACAGAGTCAGTAATGGCCGGCGTGTCCTCAGTGAGGAGCTGAACTGAGCACTGAACAAGGCTTGATTTTGAAAACAAAAATGTGAAGATGGCAGGCAATCTGGTTGCAAACACTGACACAGTAACGCACCAAGTCAAAAAAGGAAATGATCTGCAGGAGAGAGAGAAACACCGTCACTCTTTTTATGCAGAAAAACACTAAAGCTCTAAACACTGTGGAAGCACATTACTGACAAGAAAAGAGATGGTCAAACTAACTCATTTTAACTTAGAATCTCATATTTTTCACTGAATCTTTCAACACCGTGACTTTGACTCGGTGTGTCATACTTTCAGCATCGTATCTACTGAAAATGTCATTCATCACTTAATTTATCCAAAGCTAGCATCGTGTGTACTTACCAACGCAATCCACAGTACCAGGTACTCGTCAATGAAACTATTGAAATACTGATCCAGGAAGAGTAGTCCTGGTCCCAGGAAGGCTAAATCATGGAGATGCATCTCACTTTTTGTCATATGTGCTACCTGTGGACAGAAAGAAAAAAAAACACACACACATAAAACACAGTCAGCATCAAACACAACAGAGGTTTCTCAGCATTAAAATCTAAAAAATGTTAATAATAAGCTGTTAATAAGACTTTTTGTGTTGTTTCAAAGAAATAAAACCTGTTTTGACTCTCGAATCGTAAACCCTTAGAACTGTAAAGTACATTTTGTTTCAACTTAACCTTGATACTTATGCTATTATGTGCATTTGTATGTATGTGCTTAGACTCCGTTGGTATGAAGTTTACAAATTTTTGCTA
Source organism: Haemulon aurolineatum (assembly GCA_038406115.1). NCBI lineage: Eukaryota > Metazoa > Chordata > Actinopteri > Lutjaniformes > Haemulidae > Haemulon > Haemulon aurolineatum. The sequence goes on along the minus strand of JBCAUF010000061.1, from coordinate 27,647,494 downwards.
AAGATGAAGAATTTTAGTCGAGAAAAGCTGAAACAGATTAGTCACCTTGGATTTGTTGGACTTGTTTCTCTTTTGAAGGAGCCAAGCTAACAGTTTCTTTCTGCTTCCAATATTTGTACAAAGCTACACTGAAAACATCCTGGACTTATCTCTACACCAGACACACAGATAGAAAAGTAGGTTTGACTTACAACTAATTTATTGGTGATTTTGGCCGAGACGAAGCCAAACGCCAGGATATAAAGACACGGATGTTTCTCGAAGAGCTGGACAGCAGATTTCTTGTATATCATCATCGCCAAAATAATAACTGAACCAATATGTAAGACTGGAGAGAGGACGCTGGTTCCCTGGAGGCAGAGACACAAAAACATAATGAGGACACAGATGGTTAATGTCAGTAGAAACATACAGTAGAGCCGCTCTGCCAGGATCTGTTGCATGAAACGTGAAATCTATTTATTCTGGTCCAAAACATGAGCTGCTTTAAATTTGTGCCAAAAAATATGAAAATATTTGTTTTTAAAAAAGTGACTCATCTTATAAATGAACTCCAGCACATTACGTCAATCCTGGATTGATCACAAAAGTACCTTTTAATATTAAACTAGAACTTCTCTATTTTCTAAATATCAGAATGCAATGCAAAACATCAGCTTGCAATGAATGTTTAACCAGATAATGGCAGACAAGTTTAATTTTCACTTTGGCTAACTAACAGGATTAATGTTAACCTAATGCAGCTAATGAAATCTCATAATGAGAGGTGTGCTAACAGTCCTGACAACTGGGTGCAGGGAGTTGTCAGTATTGCACAAGGTTATGATGGCTCAAATCAAAATATATATCTGCCAATCAGGTTTCTTCTTTATAAATAATCAAAGATGTGCACTGCATGGAGATATACAAGTCAGCATCTCGTGTGTCTCAAACCATCAACAGTTCACAGTGACGCTGCTTGATGTCATTTCTACACCGATTTCTCTGTGATAGAACAATATCCACCCTATAACATGTGCTGAAGTTTCCAGACTTACTGCTATTGTGGATCCGTTTTTCCCCACACCTCCTGTAAAAATAACTCTGAAGTAATTGGTGCAGGAGAAGATGGCTCCTAAAAAAGTGCAGATGGCAGGAACCATTTTCATCTGGATATTTAGGATCGGAATCTATGGATCAAGAGTAAAACACTGAGATTAGGGAAGGACAACGAAACGCAGACATTCACATCCAAAAGATGTGCAGGTCCGGCTATTTTTGTAATTTGTGAGTACATTCACCTTCACATCCACATTGAAAGCATCATGAGTAATGTTAGAGAATGGTAAAAGCGTTCAGAGTGACATTCTTTGCATTTCTGACAATAATTGTAGTAAAACAGTCAAAACAAGAATATTAGAGCAGCATTTTAAACACCAACATTACACATCATTACATAATTATGCCATCATCAGTCTCATTAATCTCAATCTGTAAGAATTAGAACCGATCACAATTACCAGTGACTGCCAAAAAGCAGATCCTCCCACGGCGGCCAGCAAATACATGATTATTATGAAGATTTGCACCTCAGTCACATCAATGCTGAGTGGGAGGAGAAAGCAGAGAGTTTACGGTGAGGATTAGTGATGTCTACCAGCACACAGTCATATGCTTCAGCCCTCTTCCACAACACACTGCTGCTGCTGCCGAACACGGAGCCGATGGGACACAGTCGTGTTCTCCCGTGTGTCACATGTTTAACTTAGAGGTTAAAGATTCGACGGGAAAGTCGCCGCATTAAAGACGCAATCAGTGAATATCTTTATGGGAAAACGGATTTGGTTACTCCTCTGTTTCCTCTGACTCTCGTCATCACTGTGCTGTTGACAGGCGACCAGAGGAAGTCGCAGGTTGTGGTTTTTTTTGTATTTGCATTTGTGAAATTCACATCCATCTGAACACGACACTGTCTGAACGACATTTTCCAGAACATTTTATGTTTATTTCAAGCTTTCTGAACAGGTATTGCTTGTCTGGATTTGCGTTTACTTCATTTGCAACTGATAAATATTATCGATTAGTCCTTTGATTTTTCCAATTGTAGAAAAATCCAAATATATTTTGTTTATGATGACATGAAACAGAAAATTCATATTGTCTTTGAGTTTACAAAAAAAAAAAGTGGCGGTGGAGTTCATGCAGTTAGTTTCTTCCAGCTGATGTTGCTGAAGAGACGCATTTTACTGACTGCACCTTTAAGCAGCACACGCTGTGAATTTAAATTGGAGGTCAGTGGTCACTGTGGAGGGAGGGCAGCAGTGAGCCATGCAGCAGCAGCCAAGAGGTTTACCATCATGTTCCACAGGCAGGGACCCACAGTGGCTGTGAGCATCTGTAATCCTGCTAGACAGATCTGCACCTCTGTTATGTCAAATCTACACACAGAGTACATCCAACATTTACTCCAGCTCAACTGCACATCCCACTGCTGCAATCTAATCAAATTATAAATACTAAAATATGATCAGTTGATCCATTTTATTGATTTGTTTTTTTATAAATAAAGTGAACAAAATGTGTTTTTCAGATTTGATGAACGCGCTAAAGCAGCCGCTTCTCTCAATGCCTCCTCTCTGACCGAGAACAATCCCACATGAGTCCTGACTGAAGTTTTAACTGAGCTTTAGTCACTTGTGTCTTGGATTAGGTATTTCCTGATACAACACAAAATATCCTCTGGGCTTTTGTCAACAGATAACATTAAATCCCAGTGCATTTGTAATTGTAATATTTTTCTGCATGAGGAAAAAAAAAAAAAAAAAAACCTTTGCAGAGAAACATGTTTTGGAAACAGGTATCATATTGGTGCCAGTACTGAAAAGCAGATTTGCTAAGAACTGATTTCTAACTGAGATGAACTCATTCAGTAGACGCGTGGCTGGAAATTATCTTCTGTCTTTAAAGGAAAAAACAAAACAAAACAAAACAAAACAAAAAACAGTCAACAACAACAAAAGTAAACAACATGCAGCTTTTGTGGACTCACATGCCGAAGCGCAGCGTTCCTGACACGTATGTCTGCCAGTGGGCACAGTAGAACATAAACATCCCAGCGAAGCAGCAGAAGAACATCCAGTCCGGGTTGGTACCCATTTGCACTGCTATGCTGGTTCCCAACACCACAAACACTGCAGAGACAAACGCATGGACACGGGCAAGTGTTAAAGGGGCTCCAGATTCACAGGTGTGGGGGGGGGGGGTGTGTGTGCGGTGAAACGACGTCGAGCGGGAATCAACTGACCAGTGGAGAGGGAGTCACAGCCGTGGTCAAACAGCTCGCCCAGCGGAGAGCTGCTATTGGTGCGTCTGGCCTGCTTGCCGTCGATGGCGTCCAATGACTGGTAGATGAACAGGCCCACGGCACAGAGCAGGTATGCCCAGAGAGGAGCCTGAAACAACACACACACACACACACACACACATATTGACGGTACAGAGGTGACTCACTCCACCTCGAAGCCTGCAAACATAAAACTGAATCAAACCCGTCAGATCAGGTGACCCAGAAAGGTCTTTTGCTGCAAACGTCAATATGAACACAATCCGCGTATAGTGCGCCTGACACTGCTGAATAAAGAGTCCACACATCCCAGGCTGCATGCGCTCTGCCTGTCACTAGCCTGGATTTTACCCCCCAGGCTGCCATGAGGATAAAGTCATTCAGAGGGCATCTATGACACCCAAATCTAGTCAGAACAGGTTTTCTGTATCTCATGAAACTGAGACAACCCGAGACATTCAGCTC
>JBCAUF010000061.1:27582356-27592987 GCA_038406115.1 Haemulon aurolineatum | reverse complement strand
TGCCATCCTGACCGAGACCTCATTCATGTCAGACAATGGAGTGAATAGGCATAGATTCAGTATAATATAGTCGGTTGACTATCAGAAAGCCGTTGGCTAATTCTTCTGCTCATCAGGTGGCTCAACTGGCATTTGACATAAAACAACAGAAGTTTCTATGTTGCTTGCAAATACATACATGCATGGCATCTTTGAGTCATGCAGAGAGAAGTCTTCACCTGAGTGAGGCAGTGAATGAGCTGGATTATTAGTCTTTAGATTTCTCTATATGTTGAAGTGGGGCTGTAGTAAGAGAGATACTCTGTATACAAAGAGTTTGGAGGGCCATGTGCTATTTAAAAACCTTTCTAAAATTAACCTACAACAGTGACCAATTATTACTTTCATAACCAAAAGTTATCATATCATTAGATAACCATATTATTTTGTGGATTTACAGGGAATGTTTAGCACAGGGACTTTGCAGCACCCTCTGCTTGAAACAGTTTTTGTTCTTTTCTTTCTGAAATAAAGGACCCATTGTTCCGAAACTACGATGAATTTTGAATGTAAATCTGCCACATTTATCACTGTAAGCTCCGCAGGCAGGGTCATTTGACACTCCTGGGACACACCAGGTGCATCGTGCAGACAAGAGTAGTTGAGGTTTTGGGCTGATTCGGGCTGACCATGAATTGCAAGTGGCTGTACAAGGGCTCTACTCTTTGACAGTGGAATTAATCCCTCATACAGTTACAGAGAGCAGACTACTTGCTGTCAAGTCACAGCTAAAATCATGTTTCATGTTTATATGAACAGCAAGAATATGAACAGTAAGAATAATTTTATGTCTATAATCTCAAATATTCTGAAGAGTCTTGTGTCCATCACATCACAGGTCATGTAGAGATAAATGCTGAGCTGCTGACTGACCCCTGCTGCTCTCCACTTATTTCCATCCTGCCTGTGATCTTTGTGCTCTGACATTAAAGCAGCAGGCAGCACTGATGCTTTCTGGGCTTCATTACAGGCTTCATTTAACACTTCAGGGTATCCACACTCTGCACACCTGAGCAGGACTCACTTCGGTCTTTATATTGGGACTTTTAAACATTTCCCCTTATAACACAAATATTTTAGTAAGTAAAACACCATTGATGTAACATTCATGGTGTCCAGATAATGTAACAGGCCTGGAGGATTGCTATATACAACAAAATGTCTATCTCACCTTACAGCGTAAAAATTTAGAACAGGCAGAAACACTCTCATTTGTACAGGGACTACTTTGGGTACAAAAATGATGTGTGGGGTTCCCCAAGGCTCAATTCTCGTACCTTTTCTGTTTACATTTACCTGCTCCCATGAATGAAGATTATACGAAACAACAAAATATCTTACCATAATTATGCGGACAACACAGATTTATAGAAAGATATCATGAAGTAACGATGGTCCCATACAAGTATTCAACTGGTCTACTAAACAAATCAGTAATGGGATATGTTAAAAATTCCTCCCCGTGTGTATGTGTGTACAGTATAGATGTCTTTGGACCCAAAGAAAAAAAATTAAACAACTGCTCAGCTGCAGTCACGAACATTTAAGACCACAAATCAGGCCAGAGGTCTTGGTGTAGTCTTGGACCCGGACTTGAATTTTAAAATCCACATTACACAGCCACCTATTCTTTTAAAAATATTTGAAAGATTATGTCTCTGCAACATTTAAAAAACTTGTCTATCTGTTAATTTTTAGAGGGCTCAATTATTGTATTGCTGTCCACACTAAGACCAGGAAACTGGATCACATTCTGTCCCACATTCCAGCTTCTCAAAGAATTTTAAAATACTACTTTTGGTTTATTAAGCACTAAATGGTTTAGGGCCCAAATAAATTTCAGATCTGCTGCTCCGTTATGAACCGCCAAGAGCTCTCAGACTGACAGGTCTGCTTATTGTCCACAGAGTCAAAACTAAACACAGAGACGCACCATTCACTTTTTATGCACTACAGATCATGAACACACTCTTAACTCAGTCAGTTCTTTGAATCAGGGCCCACAGCTTTTCTGTTTGCCACTGCATTTTATGAAGTTAAACTTGGGACTGTAGCTACACTTTTATTCTACTTGTTTAATTTGTTTCATTCATGTCATTTACTTTCACGTGTGAAATGCGAATATCATTTACATGTGAAATGCGATTAAAATGTGTTTCTAGCTGAATAACAAAAGACTGGGTTTTGGTGGACACCATCACACTAAAGAGACTAAAGGATCAATGACTGGTACTGAATGGCAGATCAATTTTAATACTCAGTCGTATAAATAAAGGTACCTAATGCCACAAGATTTTTAATTGCAGGAGTGTTTTCAGGCGGAAATCTGTGTGTGTGGAGTTAAATTTTCTCTGTACCTCAGGTCTGACAGGGTCCTCAATGCCGACCACGAGGATGCAGGTGAGCTCGTTCAGGATGTCGCTCTCACTGTCCCAGTCTGGCTCTCCGGCCTCGGCCGGAAAGTCCCTGTATGCCACACAGATGGTCCTCAGCCCGTCGCATGCCATTGGCTCAATCACCTTGCGCACCATCTCGTCACGGTCCTTCGGCTTGAAGATGCGAGGCTGACCCTGGGCATCCAAGATACGCGAGCATCTGTGAGAGGAAAGGGGAGAGAGATCATGAGGTAGGGTAAGAAATACCATCATTTACCCCTTCTGACCTTCCATTTGTCACCATCCATCCATCCATCCATCCACCCATCTATCCATCCACCCCTTCTCCACCAGAGAGATGAAGTTTATTGTTCTTACTTTCTCAGGACGATCTCCGACGCTCCTTTGCTGTACATGCGGAAGCCTCCATCAGCATTCTTCAATACTGTGCTCATGGACTTGCGGGAGGAGTTGAAGGTGTAAACCTTGTAGAGTTTCTCTTCGGGGACCTCTTCTCTAATTGGCTGGTAGTCCCTCTTCAGGTCCAGCACCAGGCCAAGCAGGGCGCACTCAGTCTTGTTGCCCACGTGACGAGGCAGGCCACCTTCTTTTTCCGGAGACTGAGAAAGGACAAAGGTTTGGATGTGATGTGATGTGATATCAAACCAAGACTGCTTCTGCATGTGCAGTGATTTTAATAATTCACTCACACAAAGAATTAAAGAGAGAACTGTTCAGATGCTAAATCTCTTTTGTTTCAGCAGGCCTCTCACTTAAAGACCACACCTTATGCTGATTGAATAAATCAGCTGTAGCTACTTTACATCTATGGAGTGTTCACTAAGTGATCACTCCTTTCCCTGAATGGCATTTGTCCAATTGTAGCTTAGCAACTACAACTAGGCACGGCAGGTCTGTCAGTCTTTGGATTTTTCCACATGTTGAAGCTGTACAGCTGAGGTAAGAAAGATATCTGTATACAAAGAGCGTGGAGAGCCATGTCTACAGTATTGTTCGTGGATCTGTTCCGCTCTTTATTAGATTCGGAAAAGTTTACGCTCGACCAATTCCAGCTAAACTTGTTACCCGAGTTAGTGTAACTACATTTGCCAAACACATTGGTTAATCCTGTTGAAAATCAACCAACAAACAGAAAACAGCCACAGATTTCTGGAGCTGTCTTGCTGTGACCAACTCCTTTGCGTCTTTTGTGAATAAGACTGTCCATCAACAGCACAATCAAGACATTTTGGTGCACTGCAGTAAATCACAGTTTTGTTGATTGTAGTTAATGTGTTTGTGCTGACAAGTTGTGAGGCTAAGTGCAGCTTGCTGTTAAATATGAACTAAAAAGAACATTTTTGTGCTGCATTTCGTGAGAAATAGAAATTGTTTCTCTGAAATAAAAGCCTCTGGGAAAAAATCTAAAAGAGATAAAATAAAAAAAACATTATCAGAAATTTGAATTTAGCAATAATTCCTTAGCCTTGTTAATCTTGTGGTCTGGATCTGGTCCCTGGGGCACAACCCTAGTTTAGGTCTCAGGTTAAGCCTACAGGGAAATAATAAAAATGTACTGACAAGTGTGTCTACATGTATCTGAGAGTGTGGACATGTAAAAACAGGATATTTTCTCCATTTCTCACTTCTTAAAAGGGCTATTTTGGGCTTTAGGGTAAGGTTAAGATTAGGTTCATTCATTAGCTCTGTTTTTCTACTGTGATTAGACGTAGCTGTGACAGTGAAGGTCTCACCAGGATCTTGGTGGTGTAAGCACAGTTGATGGAGATGCTGTTGACCAACATTTCCAGAGTCTCTGGTTTGATAGCATCGGGTTCTGGGACAGTTTTGTAGTGTGTGTCACCGATATAAGCTTGCACCACTGTCATGCGGTTCATGGTCAGTGTGCCTGTCTTGTCCGAGCAGATGGCTGTGGCGTTGCCCATCGTCTCACATGCGTCCAGGTGACGGACCAGGTTGTTGTCCTTCATCATTTTCTAAATTTGGAGAATACACAAGTTAGAGGCTGAGGTTTACTTTCAGACAACTTTTAAAAAATTAAATGACCTGGCCTTAAAGTTAATGAAATGTCTGATAAATGTAGTTATCAACTCCTCAGAGAACATGATATGATTCTGTAAGGAGTTAAAAATCCATTTATCTTACATCTCCAATAATCTCCTATACTTCCCAACCGGCTTACCTTGACAGAGTAGGCCAATGAGATTGTGACGGCAAGCGGCAGCCCCTCAGGGACGGCCACCACCAGCACTGTCACGCCAATGATGAAGAACTTGACGAAATACTGGATGTAGATTGGAGTGCACTCGGCCACCCAGGACCGACCTTGGACCCCGAAGGTGTCGATCACAAAGTAGAGGATGAGGATGATGACTGTCACAGCCGACATGATCAGACCTGGTTAGAGAAAGTGGAGTTAAAACACAAGCACACATCCTGTTCAAGTCAAGCCAGTTTTTCTATGCAGAGGCCACTTGCAGAGTTCCAACATACTTTATTGCAGCGCGAATATGAATCACATTCAATAAGTATTCCATTACAGTGATGTGCTTTTTGTCACGGTAACACTTTTAAAAAGTTCGGTGGTGCATTCAAGGACAATTTGACTTGCAACAACTCCTGGCAGTTTACTGAAAAGTGATGACAATTCATATTGCTTATTGGTTGTTTAGTGGCCAAGCAGTCGTATTACAGTTGTTGCAGAATTGTTGCATGTCATCTGATTCATCTCTCACCATGTCTTCTGTCTGTCTTTGAGTTATAAAAAGTAAATAACTAACAATATAATAAAAATATAAGATGCAAATGCATTTATCCTTTGATGTTTCACTTGACTGATTGCAACATCTGAACGTTTATGAACAGACTGAAATCACAGTAGAATTATGGTTAAACTTTAACCACAAATGTATTATTGGTTTATTTATTCCAGCAAGGCAGTGAGGTCTAACAGAAAGCCTTACAATACAATAAAAAAGTTCTTTGTCTAAGTCAGACATCAGAGTGTAAAATCAGAAACAGGTAAGGACAGGTGAAACAGAAAAAAATCACTGGTATGTTTCTCTGCTTCATCTCTCCTGTCAGTCATCTCCCGTCAAAGTGTGGTGGCCCAAATGCTATTTTTGGCCTTGTAATGAGGGGCAGTTTATTACTGAAGCTGGTCTAAGGCCGGGCCCCCCCTCCCCACAGTCTGTCCTGAAAGCCCCTCGATGTATTAAGGTCAATTGAAATGACACAGAAAATACCTTCAATTCCGGGATGAACCATGTTCCCAATAAAACATCTATCCAATAAAACTGAGTGCATTCTGACCCTCAGCCTCTCAGTCACCTCCCTGCCTGATCACTTTGTGTGCTATTAAAGGAACAGTCCCACATTTCTGGAAATCCACTTATTCTCAGTTTTCCACAGAGTCAATGGGTCGGAGTCGGTTTCATCTCTGTTTGTCTTAGTTTTGTTTAGATGCCGGAGGGGAGGGCCCTGGAAAAATTTCTGGGTGTTGTTACTCCTCATATCCTATCTTAAGACCAATATATATTGTCTAGCACACTTATTATAATTATTTATTATTGTTTTTAAATATGGTCTATGCATAAATCAATGCAACTTGACTTTGGAATTGCGTCTGTGTGCTTATCTACAGTACTTAGGCCAAAGGCCAGAAATGAAACTGATGTGTGTGCGTGCACTCCTCACCAGCCTTCCCAATCTGCACAGCCAGTCTGGTCAGTTTGCCCTGCAGCACCGACTTCTCCTTCTTGGTCACGTTGACCTTCTTCACTGGTTTCACCTCCTCTTTCTCCTCTGACTCCGCGGCCTCCTCACTCTTCAGTGGCTGGATCTCCAGGGCAATGCCGTCCTCAGTTTTGGCTGGGCGGGTAAAGGGGGGGGAGGGGGGTAAGGTAGTGGTTGGGGGTAAAGAGAAGGGGAGGAGGAGGAAGGTTTTAAGAGACCAATGGGTGAAGAGAGCGAAGGTAGGGCCAGGATGGAGAGTAAAGAGAGATGTGGAGGATGTTTAGGAGAGGTAAGGAAAAGGTTTGAGATGGGAAAGAAGAGAAGATAAAGAAGGATGAGGACGGAAAGAGGAAGGTATGGGACAGAGTGATGGATGGGTTGGTGGAAACAGATTTTTTGAGAATGAAGATGGAAGAGGAAAGTTTTCAAGATGGTCAGGATAGGGAGCAGAGGATGAGGGAGAGCGGGACAGAGTGGACAAAAAATGAATAAATTAAATCAATAAATAATTTTAAAAAAATGACAAAACAAAACAAAAAGAAGGAAGGAGCAGGGTTGAGGAGTGGTTTGGGGATGAAGGGTAGAGAAGCAGAAAAAAGTTACAGATTCAGTTGGAGGTAAAGCTGAAAACGACCGGACGAGTTTTCTCAGAGACCAGAAAAGACCTCTGACTCTTAAATCATTAACATGGTGACCTCTGGCTGAATGCAGAGAGTATCGCTTCATCAATATGTGATCACAGAACATTCATGAAAAAGGTCCAGATAGCTTTCAGAGAGTGTCACAGACAAGTTGGGAGCAGCAGTTCATAATGAAGAGCAGCAGACAGAACAGAGAACAGCAGATACAACAGAGAGGATTTAACCGGAGGCTGTCAATCACGCACACACACGCGCGCACACACACACACACACACACACACACACACACACACAGTGTTTGCTTCACATCCGAGCTCATAGTTTGGAACGAGGCTGTGTTCTGAAGTCTGACATGGCGTCTGGTTTCGCGTCCTGCTCGGCAGTTCTGCTCCTCATTTGCATAAACAAACTGTGTATTTGCATTTCACTTCATCAGCTGGGATCCTGTTTGGATGGTAGTGGAGTACGTGGAGCTTTTTGATCTGTTTGTCTGTTTGTCATATTTCCATACCAAAGAAATGTGAACAGGTGATGAATGGATACAGAACAGATCTACGCTAATCTGACACACTGTGTGTTGTGCCATTTGTCCTCATGAACAACTGAGCTGACAACGCTGACTGAAACAGGGATGATCTTAACTCGAAATCCCGTCAATTCCTTGCCAGGTCTTAAACATTAAATACTGGGAATGTTCTGATTGGGTCATTAAATTAATACACAAATACTCAAATGTTGTCCATCAGATAACATATTAAACCCTAGTAGAGAGTCACTGCTGGTAACAATGTCAACATCACTTCTGGAACCAACAATACCAACAGATCATGGACATAAAGCGGGTTGAGATTCCTGGATGACCAATAGCAAGTTTCAACTTCAGTTGCAAAGCTCTGCTGAGGTTGAGTCTGATGAGGGAATTTGAATGAAATTCAAATACAATTTTAAAATGTCTGGAGGGGAACCTGCTCCTATTTCCTATCTTTCTCATGGTGTCAAACCATGAATCCTATTGGGTCATTGAAGGCGACTGTTGAGAACAACACTATTTTGCGGGAGAAACTTTGACTAGAAACAGCTAAAAGCAATAATACAGCTACTATTACTAATATTATACTAATACTAATAATAAAACAAACTGATATACTGGATTGCAAGAACCAGCATGTACAGAACAATAGATGTGAAAGAAGCTTATTGTTTTGTATTGTGTACATGGTGTGAAGGTGTCTGTGAGTGTGTTTCTATTCTTCTATTAATGTTTTAATGGGTTGAGGCACAGGTACTAATGAAGACTTAGAAAACTTGGAATTGAAAACCTACACACAGTGGCCTCTTAGTTAATTCCATCTTACTTTTTAAAAAATACTTTTTATGTATTTTGCATTGTGCTTCTTTTATACCTTTTCTTAATGCTTTTATGTGTTATGCAAAGCACTTAAGATTGCCTGGTTATTGAAAGGTGCTGCATGAATAGATTTGCCTTACCTTTCCAGTACAATCTAATACAATCCAATGAAATGTTCCGCCATAAAGTATACTTTTATACTGCCTGTAATATTCTGTTTTTTGACACCATCATAGAGGTGTTGATTAAATTCCATGTTGTAACACTGAGGTCATAGTTAAAGGTCATGTTGTTCTGGACTGCAGGTGTTTTTTGGCGCCCCTTTTACACTCACAAGGGGAGCAGAATATCAGGGACACCTCTGAATATAATGCAGTGCAACATCATCACTATGGCCTCAGTGTTAAAATGTACCATTTCATTAACACCTCTATGACAGAAGAAAAGCTCCCATGGGGTCGCTAATACATTGTACACTAACCCTCCATTTAAGACGTAAATCTCAGTTGTGTGGTGTGATAATCAATAAAGTGATTTCTGCACAACACAAGACGTGAGAAATGAAATTTGGCCTCAGTGTGTAAGCCTGCTGAATTTGCAATTTTTATGCTGATTTCTGACAGTGAGACTCACTCTTGGGGGACATTTTTGTCAATACAACTTGTCTCCAAATGTAGGAGAGCGGGTGACATAGAATAGAAATTTGGTGTCATTGAAATCTCCACCTATTGAACAGGTGGTAACCCTCACGTTAAAACAAGGGATTTACAATTTGGGATGTTTGTACAGTAGTTCGGGTGATTTAGGAACTAAAATGTTCTTGCATGGGGTTCGATGTCTCTAATACAGAAATCTGCTAGGATGATCAACATTTTCTCCCAGTGCACTCTTCATATTTTCTATTAAACTAAATATTTGGGGATGCATCTTTAATAAATGTGTTTTTTTGGACCTCTTTTGCCCAAAACTCCTCCAACGTCATCGCCACTGCTTCACTCTGAATTTTTCATAATGGGAAGCTCCCCATACAGAACTTTGCTTAAAGGGACGTCACTTCATGACAGCATGCCCTCAACGTGACATTTAGACATTCTTAATGTGGGGATGAGTCTGTGTCAAACCAGGAAGCTGTGGAACTTTATGCACATGGTCCACTCTGAAGACAAGCCACGACATAGAACTAACTGACACAGCTGCACATGAACAGAGACTGAGACCCACTGACCAACCACAGAACTGTAAACAGGCGCAGCACTGAACCATGGGAGAGCGCACGGCGGGCAGAGGGGAGGGGGTGTCTGACAATCAAAAAAAGAAAGCAAGTCAACAAACAGAGGACGAACTCAAAGGATCACCCCGGAAAACAAAAAAACGACAGCAATGCAGAACCACGACAGAGAGAGACAGGAGGAGGTAGAGGAGGCTGCAGAGTTGTGGAGGCTGCAGGAGACTTCAGCAAGACATAAAAATAACAGAGAAGAGGGAGAGAGTCAAACAGTGATTACAAGACAACATGAAGTCCTGAGCAACACCCTGCAAGGAGGCAACAGTGAGAGAAATGAGAGGATACATAGGCGAAAAGAAAAGAAACTGAAGATACACAAACCGAACAGACGACAGCCCACAGCCCACTAATACTGCAAGGGTGCAACTCCCACACACACTGACAGCCTCGCTTCAGCCAAAACACATCACCGCACTGTTTGGATCACTTGGTTTTTCACAACAGTGTCAAAAGAGAGTCACATTCATCAGAGTATCATAAATGTGTTGAAAAGCGTGGTGGGAAAAGTTAACATGTAGCCTCTGAAAAGTTCAAACTTCATTTTAATACTGTTGACAAAACTCAATACTTCCTGTGCAGATGTTCGACATTAAAAGCTTCCAAGCAGCTCAAAGGACAAATCGCTGCTTTCTCGACAGGCTTTTAATGTGAACCATCTGCAGAAAGTGTTGAATTAATTTATACTATTTTGACATTAATTGAAAAAAACAAAACAAACAAAACCACAACAACAAAGTTGAGGTAGCTGAGTGAATGAAAACAGTATTGGTGTTAGTGGTGATTATGACATGACTCTGTTGTGATGGAATTCCTTTTAAGGAGCTTTGTTTTTGTTCTGCTCCTGCTTTAATTTGTTGTTCTCCATGTTCCCATTTCCTCCTGTTGTCTTGATAAATTCAGTATATTCGCTACTCAGTACATTTCCATAGAACCAATTCCATCAGTGCGACAGCAGAGTCATGGCACCACTCTGTTGCTCTTGCTTTCTTTTTTTTTAAATAGCATTTTAATTCACTGATCGTATCCAGTTGTTTCTACTTTGCTGTTTTTTCTATCACTGTTTGCTGGGTTACTGTCAATTAAACTTCCTGCACAAATGATTAACTTTAAAAGCTTTCCAGCAACTCAAAAGGCATTAAAGTTTAACCGATTAGTTAATTAATCAGCTAACCCATCTAAAGAAAAAA
>JBCAUF010000061.1:27371542-27382303 GCA_038406115.1 Haemulon aurolineatum | reverse complement strand
TGTGTGTGTGTGTGTGTGTGTGTGTGTCTGGACAGTGAATGTGTGTTGAGTGAGCACTGACAGTCTAAATGTCCAATTTTCTCCAACTTTTGAGAGTGTTTCTTCTGTGATTCTGGCTTTGTGATGTGTTTGATTCCTCTCTGAAAGCATCCACTGCAGTCTGGGGAGACTGTGCGCCTCATTAGTTGTTTGGGTTTTTTGGCAGATGCCGTGCAGGATTTGTCGTGCACTAAAAACGATGATGTGCTTCATTGGATGAGCTTCTGCAGTAAACTAACGATGGTCTGTGATATTTGTGTTTTGATGAATGGACTTATGACCTTTAACAAATAACAAATGCTTTTTTTCATAAATGTAACCCTAACCTGGATCCTGAAAACAGAAATGCATTTAGATAATGTACACACTAATCCAAATAATTTTGACAACAATATTTATGTGTGAAAACCAAGGCTAGCAGTATGTTGACTTTTTACTTTATATCGATATATTTTCAAATGAGGTATAGAACTAAGCCATATGTTTTATATGGATATAAGTTGTGCCATCCTGACCCTTACTCGTTAACGTCCTGCAACATGGAGGGAGCCGAAGTGCTGGTCTGACAGAATTTATGCAAGTGCATCTCAAGCTTCCCTGGGCCTAACTGCAATGTTTTATACAAGTAGTGGACTCTGTTTTATAGGTCTTTTTCATTTTCATCATGACACGAACTGTCCATTGTTAACATTAATTTCAATCAGCAGGTCCACGTCCTGCTTCATCTTTCTTACTATAGTTTTACACAGTTTTCCTGTGCATTGAGGGATTAGTACACAGACATATTACTGCTATTGTTACTGTAGTCTTGTCTTGTACACAGTGCTACTGTATGAGCTTATTTTTCTTCTGCTCTTGTGTCGCTTTTTGACGGGAAGATTGAGATAGCAGAAAGAAGCAGAGTTGGGTGACCTCTCAGCGTGTTGGGCAGACTCTCGGCTTTAAGTCTTTAAAAAGATGGAACATCAGGTTTGCAAACACTGACATTTTTCTTGTTGGGAAGTTAATGAAAAGTAAAAGGTAAAGTGATATTTCAGTAGCACTAAATTCATCAGTGAGTTGCGAAGTGATTGATGAGGTTTTCTGCTCTCCAATCAGACGAGCGACTGAAAGCAGTGGCCTTCTCCTGCTTAATGACTCTACCATTGCCCACTTTGTCCTCAGTTTATACTTTGGAAACCTGAGCTCACTCTGTGCCTCCTCTGCTCCTTTCTCTGGCCTTTCACCAGCTTATTCCAAACTCACAGTATAACTGAGGCCATTCACCACATCAGAAGGCAAACATGTCAAAGATAATGTTAGAAATGGCAAATAAAAAATCCCAATGTTCTCCCATTTTTCCTTGATGGAAAAGAATTCTGACACCCTCAACATCAAGTACCTAATTATCATCAAACTTGAGTTCAGCAAGATTATGTCTCATTTTGCTCCAGTTACCTCAAAAATGCAGCCAAGTTTGAAAATTAAACCCCTTCAACTGTCAGTGTAGAGTCAATTCATTTTGACAAGTCAGATTGGATTATGAATGTTTCGAATGGCACATCTGACACTAATCTAAGTTTAAAGAGCACTAAACTATGGTAAGATTTTAAAATCAGTTTAAATCTAATGCTTTTGTTTTTAGACTACTTTAAAATTATTGATGCAGCGGAACTATCCAAAATTCTTGAGTTGATCCTCTTGGTGCAATCCACCAGTGATGCTGCTGGCTCACCTACAGTTCATCATCTGAGGTGCTGACGTAATTATAGTCTTTTTATACATTATTCTTTTTGTTATTGTTGTTATCATAAACAACTGTTTGATAGGGAAGAGAGGCTGAAGATGAGGAAAGGGGAGGACAGGAGTTTGAAAAAGTGATCTGAATATGTTGTTTTTGGATTTAGAATATTTCAACTGCAGAGAGAGACAGCTGATTTATCTAACCAGGCAGTTAAAGAGCCTTTAAAGTAGACACGTTCCAGAGATGGTGCAATAAATCCAACACATATCATAGATTTACAGTTCAAAACAAAAAAAAAGAAGGAAAGACGGAAAGAACAAAAATATCCACCAGCTTTTCACCTGAAAGAACTTATTGAGCTTGGTGAGGAGGCGGTGACTAAAAGAGGAAGAGATGAAAAGCTGACACTGACTGATATCCTAGTGATCCTGGTTGGAATATTGTGTCATCATAGCAATAAAACATGGCTGAGGAATAAAAGATGTAGATGACATTTTCACTTAATTATCCCAAACATGATTTAATGCAATGTTAGTAAAGTATTTGAAACATTTTAGTGCTGAAATGTTTAATTAATTGATCAGTTAGTTGATTCACAGAAAATGATCAAGTTAAAATGAGTAATTTAAAAATATGTATCACAATCATCAATGATACAGCTGCTCATTGTGAACGTTAAACTTCAACTTAGTGCAGACTCTAAAACGTGCTCAGCTGGTGGTAAACAGTCTGTTGTCTGACCTGCAGTGCAGGTGCAAGTCTTTGTTCACACAACTCCACCTGATTGATCTGTTTGTCTCGATTTCTCCCAACTTGTAAAAACTTTGTATGCTCCTCTGACAAATTACACATAATATTGAAACCTCCAGTGTGATATATCAGTTGATCACTTGCTGAATCCGAGTGAATCAGAGTGATCCTGATGCATCTCATTTTAAATGTAGTTAACAGACGACAGTTTAAACTACAGTAAATTGATTAATATACTCACTCACTTGATGTATGCTGCTTCCGTGGGAAACACCGCATAACCCGATCATGTGACAGTTTTCTGACCATAAATGTTTAAGTATTGGCAGTATATTGACTGGCACTCTATGGATTGCTGGATACTGATAGTTTCAATTGGAATACATGAACTGTTACTCATGTTGTGGCAAAAAAGGCCGCATTTTTGAGTTGGCTTTCTCTCGGTCCTTAGAATCGCATAGACATTCCTTTTTTGTCCACATTTTGAAGACGGCGGCAGCTTGCTCGGGACATAAATGACACATACTCTACATTATCATATAGCGCATCCTCATATTGTTGATCAACTAACATCACCAGTGAAAGACTCGTCTGTGCAGGATGGAGGGGAAAGTGGAAGACTGGAGAGGGAATGACGAGATTAGAGTAGAAGATGAAGAAGAGTAAGTAGAGTAAAAGCAGAGGGTGAAAAGAGGTAAAAGCCCTGAAGTTAGGACCATTTTCTCTGTGTGTATGTGTGTGTGTGGCTGTGAGACGTGGCAGAACGAGGCCTGGCCAACCGGCAGATCTGTTCCATATGTTTCCTGGAGAAAGAGAGAGAGGCAGCTCCCCTCCACCCCACCCACAGTACAACGAGTCTTCACTTAAAAAGACAAAACAGTCAAGAAGCAAACCATCCACAGCACTGCACCGTTGCACTGTACTGCAGCTTGGTCTAATTTTGTGTGGACTGTAGATATCAGTTTCAGGTAAAGAAGGCAGCTCGCAGGTGTTGAGTTTCTGGGAGTCTGCAGAGAGCTGGCTGCTGTTTGACAGGGGCCTCCCAGAAAAACTCAGAGGGCAAAGAAAACACACACACAGTCCGTCACGTTTTCACATTTGTTTCATCACATTCATCATTCCTGTGTGTTTCACTGTTTAAATGTTTTTGTCAGCAGGGAAAGAATGGATGAATTGTTTGCGACCTGCATTAAATACTTCAAATCAATTTACACAAAGATTCAATACAATGGACTCCTAAATTTACAGGAAAATTGTTTAATCTCAGTGTCTTTCTCTTTATAACTTCATAGCTTGTTGTTTTATACAGTCTCTTTCAGCAGGAACATCACATTCCTGGAAGGAGTGATACTCATATATCATGTAGTGATGAAGCCACAGAGAATTAATACCAACTCTGCTGTTCCGCTCAGCCCGACTAAGTGTTTTTAGCATCTTCCCACTCATTGCTTTTTAGCAATTCTCTTCTCTGATAAACTCATTGTGCACTATCTGCCCAGCACCAAAGGGAGACAAAGTGAAATAGACTAACTGGTGAAGACACTGGAACATCTATCACCTAAAGAGGCAGATTTTTGTCTCAGACGGTGATGGAAACCTAACCAGAGCTTTTAGTAAATAGTGGACTTCACCAGGTGGACACACACAGCTCTAGATACACAATAATGTTGCTGTAGGTGTAAATAAACAGCGGTTTGTTTAGCAACTTGAGCAACACGTATCATATCAATCATATATGACATCTATCAACTTACATCATGTCAACTTTAAAGGTTGATAATATATTAAGTTTTTTTAAGTTATTTCCAGAGATGAGTGGCCCTGAATGCAAAAGCCCAGTCAGGCATGAGATTTTTTTTTGGCTCAAACCTGAATACAATGAGTTACAAGTATTTAACCAAAATAATATAAAGGCGTCTATGAGGGAAGAAATGCCTGATTTATTGATCCAATGTTTAGTATTTAGCATATTTAAAGGGATATATTGGCAGAAAGTGGATATGTATAATATATTGGATGTAATGTTTTGAATGTCTTCATTACTTTATAATCACCCAGCAATCACAATTTTGGTGTTTTCATTACCTAAGAAATGAGCCCTTTATGTTTACGGAGCAGGTCCTCCTCCAGGTTGCACCATGTTGCACCATTGTAGTCCAGAAGAGATGAATCAAACACTGGCTTTAGCGAGGTCTCCCATAGTGTCTGGAAGGGGAGGGTGATGTGCGTTGGTTGCCAAGGGCAACTTCACCACTAGATGCCGCCAGATACTACTCACTGGCCCTTTAAGCGATTAATGGAGCCGGCTCCAATGCCATCACTCAAACAACATGTCAGCTTCAGCTACCCTGTGACCCTCGTGAGGATAGTTGAAATCCTTATGGCTAATGAGTATAGCCAGTGGATGGATTGTTATTTGATGAATGACCAAAAACAATAAAAACGTTTTTGGTGATTGCTTAATTTATGAGTCTGAACATGCATGGCACGCTGACTACAAACAAATTGCCAACAGCATACAAATACTCATTGTTGAGTGAAAAAACACAATGTGCAGCTCGATCTGCTGAGAAGACTTTTTATTGATGAGTCTGAACAGATCTACATAGTGTGGTTAGGTTGAGTCCTGTGCGCCATCTGTTCATTAAAAATTGGTTTGCGGGGGTACTTAAGTTTGTTGGTGGGTAAGTCTGAAATATTGGGAGTTTAAAAAGAAGTGAGCTGGTTAGATGAAGGGGTGCAGGGTATTTTCTGATGGGTTGGAAAATTCTTTGTCCAACACATTATGCCTTGAGACCGGCAACAGGGCCTTTTACGTTGCAAGTCCAGCCTTATGGAAAACTTGTCATTATCATGTATCATTGGCTCTAATCATGGTTTCTTGTAGGGCAAAAAAAAGAAGACGGATAACTTAAAGTAAGAAAGCAAATAATCCAAAAATGTATTCCTAAACTATTCTAAACTCAGCGTAAAATGGAACAAGGTGCATTTCTTTCTGTTTTATTTGAGTGTAAAGTGAATTATGATTATGGGTCGATTATGAGTAGATTTTTTCACTCCTTGTTTTAAACATTCTTCCTGTAACTGTTTTTGATGGCTGTAATACACAAGACAACAGTCCTGGATCAAGGCTACGTTCAATCCTGCCACTTCAGTGGCCACATCATATGACACTGATGAATTGACATTGTTCAAGCCTGCATAATTTATTGTAAATTTAAGGGGAGATCCCAAAGTGGAGATACCCGATACCTGAATTTTGAGGATGAAATTATGTACAAGACATCCACAATATGTGATAAAATGGTGCAGCCATAAAAAAAACATCCCTTAACTTGTTTTCCCAATAAGTCAAGCTACTACAGAGAGAGTATTCATTATTTTAGCAGTGGTAGAATAGACCTGGCAACTGCAGCAAAGGATAGAAAAACCATTTCAAAATTTAGACAAAATGGTCCCTTGTATTTTTCTGTTTTCTGCAGAATAGAGGAACAGTCTCCCAGGAAGCCACAGTTTCTCAACACAGACTTGAAATCTGAACCAATCACTTTGTGGGTGTCTCCATCCTTCTGGATCAATCTCCTGACCTCCACTGACACCAAAAGATCTACCTGTAACTCTTTAGTGTGCAGTGACATCTGCTGGTGGGCAAATGAATAGCTCAACTGGTCGTTATCAGCCTACTATAGGGAGACCATCACTTTTTTCATGGTCGAAACTGATCGCTGGCACAACATATAGTATTTCGTAATGAACTAAACAAAGTATTTGTCAGCACAGTATCAGAGCTGTACTCTGTACAGCAAGTCATTACCAAGCAGAAAAATTGATTCGGATTAGAGCTGAAACCTAAGTTAATCAATTGATCATTCAATCAGAAGAGTAGTTGAATGGCAATAATTCTAATAATCTATTAATTTAAGTACATTTTTGGCCTGCTGGTTCCACCTTCTCCGATGTGAGGATTTGTTGGTTGTCTTTATCAGCTTTTTATTGATATATTTAACTGTTTTCTGAAGACTACATTAATTATAACCAGTAATCCATAAAATTGTGCATTACAGCTCCTATAGGAATTCAGTCTGCATTTGTAATACATATTTTTCTCTTTATTTCGTTTGACATTCAGAGTTATTGGAAATTTTATCCAATATATGGTACCTATGTAGAGTTGGTAATTTCTAATCACTGAAAATCAGCTGTATGGTTTTTTTCCTGCTAATATCTTTACAACCATTACCTTGCTCACTGGTTTTTGCAGATTCTTTGTTTTATTCAAGCGTTGTCTGATATGTTAAGTCAAATTAATCTATTTAGCCTCTAGTCACAAGTTTGTCCCAGAGGGCAAGAGGACGCAATAATAGCTAAAATAACAAAATCAAAAGATGACTTTCCCACACAAACCTGATGTCATTTTGACAAAAAGTAGAGACATACATGGGGAGGTGTTCCAGGTTTTATTTCAAGACATACTAAATAAATATAGCACCATTTCAGAGGAGAGATCGCTGGAGGAAACAGGAACAAGTTGGTAAGGAAGATGCTCTCAGACATTCCGGGTTGGGAATTATATTACCTGCTTATAGTTTCAGTGATAATTGTAGTTCATTTGGTTGCTATAGTTCATTAAAACAATATGACATTTTGGGTTTACATCAAGGACAATGTATAATCCTGTCTGACATGTAGCTTTCTAAATAAAGACAATATGGACATGCAATGAAATAATATAAAACATCCACATAAAGACAGACATCGGGTTTATTGCACTAAATAATGCCAGTATCATTCATTGACTGTTCAGACGTATGCTGTGAGGAAAAGATTTTAGGCTCCTGTTATGTTACAGCTCTGGCCCATAGTGACTCTTCTATCATAACTACAATGTCTCAACTTCAAAAAGGTATAAATATAATATGCAAGAAAATGACAAAAGAGGGAAAAATCTATTTTGTTCATTGTCAGTTAGAAGTGTTACAGACACAACTTAAACTTAGAATATTCTACTCTATCTCATTAAAAAGTGGTCTTGTTTTTAAACTAGACAAGAAAGAGGAAAAAGGATATCTTTTGTTAAAAAGGCATCAACATACTACCCAGGTCGAGTCATTGGGTGATTTGCTCAGAAGTGACCAGAGGGAGGCGCTTTATTCCTGGGAAAGTTTACATGGTAAAGTTGTGGGACAAAAAGTAAGTATTACCTTACAGAATGTACCTCACAAAGGTAAGCAGGGCTCTTGTGCTGTATTTCATTATGATGCGCAGCTGTTCCAGTTATTAACTCCCCGAAAACACTGTCTGAATGTTGTAGCTTATGAGTTGATATTCATTTTCAGCACCAACATCCAGATTAGAGTTTTGTATTTTTCGACAACATATACGACAGTTTCTAATATACATCACTATAATGAAATTCTCACTCACTCCCTGACTTTAGCTTAGACTTTAGGAATGCAGTTTCATCTTGTTTTGTCGATCAGAATTATTTCCAGCTAAGTCCTTATACTGTAACAACGATATTGGCTGTGTGTGTTTTCCATATCTGAGCTGTCTGGAACGCATCGTTATCACATTCTACTTCTACTTTCTGAAGTTTCCAAGCTGAACGCCTCTCCGTCCGGTCACACAGCGAAAGGTAGCTGGCTGGACTTCCCAGTATTTAACAGGATTGGCAAACAGACTGATCCCGGTGTACAGGTTCTTCTTCACACTGGACCTGATGGGACAGAAGTCATTGACTCCCACGCTGCTGATTTTGTTGCCATGGAGGAAAATCACCTGAACAGACAGAGAGGATTTATCTTTTAAT
This sequence comes from Haemulon aurolineatum, assembly GCA_038406115.1. Taxonomy (NCBI): domain Eukaryota; kingdom Metazoa; phylum Chordata; class Actinopteri; order Lutjaniformes; family Haemulidae; genus Haemulon; species Haemulon aurolineatum. The sequence goes on along the minus strand of JBCAUF010000061.1, from coordinate 27,373,982 downwards.
CATTTATTTTTCTTTCTTGTCAGTAACTCAAGCACGATTTGTAGTTCTATTCTAGTGCTTCTTAACTGCTATTTTGGAAACTCAAAATCACAACGTTCAGACGGGGAACAGTCTAAGTCAAGAGTTGAAATGTTGGGCTCAAGATTGCTGAGTTGAAGGAAACTGATGTATTGGAGAGGGCTGCGAGATGGAATAATGTATTCTAATAAAACAACTTTACAGTTCTTCATTCTGATTGTGACAACAGAACATAGTAGTGTAAGTTGAACATCAAGGGTTGCAAGATGACTTTCTCCATCGCATTCTTAAGCTGTACTATGAGATTTGGAGTAAAAATAAAAGGTTTAGGTAGCATAAAGTGGACATTGGTGCATCATCAGTAGTGATGCAGGTGCTGTACTTAACTTTGACAGAAAAAAGGGAGCTGAGCCTTAAGTTCTTCATTTAGCTGTCAATTCAAGTTCCAATTCTCCACTATGAAGATAAGTTTTGGGTCACCGACCAAAAGAATTAACTTAGTGTAATCAACACAAGCAGCCTTTTTTTTTTTTTTCGCAGGGTTTCCGGACATCTGGAGGGAGCTTGGGGTAAAACAGCTGCTTCTTGGCAGTGAGAAGAGGAGTGATTAAGAGAAGCCACTTGAGGTGGTTCAGTCATGTGATCAGGAGGGTTTTTGGACACATATATGGGAACCTTGGGAAACTTGGATGAATCTGAAGAAGCTGGCTAGAGGGAGGCCTGGGCTATGTACCTCTTTTTGCCCTCTGCCCGTGCAACTTTACTCTCCATGCACCCCACTGAACGGTCCAGGTCATGCTTACCCTACCCTAAATGAAGTTGTTGTTTTAGCCGAAGTTTATTTGGAGCTATTTGCTGATCATCGCCCACTGAGCACAGTGACTGAGCGTATTATCTTAAAGTCCCCGCCCTCATAGTGGGGTTGCCAGCTTTGAGCCCCATCCTAAATCTATACTAATTAAACTAAACCCAGTTTTGAGACATGCACTTCAATCCAATACTGATACTGATCAGATGTCAGATTTGTTATAGTGTCTGTATTTCACCTGGAGGTAGCGCAGGGAGCTGAGGCCTGGTGGGACCCTTCTCAGACGGTTATTGTCCAGGTGAATCTCACGGACGTTCGGGATGGTAGCAAAGCTGCCATTTTCTACAGACTTGATCTGGTTAAAACCTAATCTTAGCCTGCAAAGAAAGAAAGAAAGCTGACAACTTGTGAAAAACATTTATCAACTCGGCAGAAAGTGAAAGCCAGAAGTGACAAAAAAACAGACTTATGCAATAAATTAACAATCATAATACTATAGTTTACGTGTTGATTTTTTCTTAATTAAATTCAGATGTTAGTTTAAGCTTTGAAAGATGTTTCCTGTTTAGCAGCAAATCCTCACTATCCTCAAAAACACTCAAATCTGAGTTTTGAGGACAAGTCTGATTAATGTGAACAACAGCCTGCACAAAAATTAGAAAATTAGAAAATGCTATTTTCTAGAATCAAATGTGGCTGGATTTTCACCTCTGCAGATTTTTATATCTGTAGAAGTCTTCCACTTCCACCTTAGTGATCTTATTGTAGTCCAGGTTCAGCTCTGTGATGGAGGATGGAAGGGCTGGAAAATATAAAACACACCAAACATAACCAGTGTAAAGTGGAGATAATTTAAAAGCAAACTATTAACAGATGTTAGCCGTGTTTATGCCTCATTTATACAGTTGAGGTCCAGTGTATTAAGACTGTAGGTGGGTGACTGGAGGAGAAACATGACATGAGATGAGTGTTATTCTACCTTTTGGTACAGCGTTTAGCTTGGCCTCTGCTATACCGATATACAGGGTCGACAAGCCATTAAAAGCTTCCAGCTCAATCCCAGAGTTGGCCAGAGGGTTGGCGCCCAGCTCTGTTTGGACAAGCACAAAACATCTGGTTTAATTATTCATGATCCATTATATCTCCTTAGTGTGGTAGAAACCTTACATCAAGTGAATTACAATGGATCTATTTGGTGTTACCTTGAGATCTGGTCATCTCTCTTTCCATATCCATAAATACAGTTAATCAGGAAACTATCTTGCCTTGACAAAAGTAATCTGAATGATCTATAGTCAACAAAAGCTTTGCTTGATTGAAATAAGCTAATCAGTTAGGTTTGTTATTGCCAATAATATTCTGTGCTATCTGTGTATTTGAATCAGTATTTGTACTTAGGTGTCTTTGGTTTCCATGACTCATTTGAATGTGATTCGACATTCTTTGCTTCCAAAAAAGTTGCATGATACGCAGCGCTTTACAAGGACTTTTAGTTTTTAGAGTCCCTGATAGACTCTAAGTAGGATGTAGTTGTTGACAGCAGGACTGATGCGCATTGTTGTTGTCGCATTCCTCATGCAGGCCCTCGCAGACACTACAAGTAGTTTGGCTTTT
>JBCAUF010000061.1:27353521-27366369 GCA_038406115.1 Haemulon aurolineatum | reverse complement strand
AATCATATTTTGTATATAAAATCTTAATTTGCAAAGTAACTAGTGACTATAGCTGCCAAATAAAAGGAAATACTCAAGGACATCAACATTGTGCTTTGCGTGTTACCATGGTAATCACAAGGAAGCATTGTCCCCCTGTAGCTGGTTTTCCTATACTCCAGTTGAGTTTCAGTTTTACAAACCCAAATTAGCCTGATTTAGGAATGTATTACTAAAACAGTGCATGGTGAAAGGGCACGCAGAGTTCCCAGAGTGATTGGTTTCAGTAAGTCCTGCTCTTTTTTCTGTCAATGTTTCCATGAGGCTCTGAAAACCTCGACTGGAAAGGAGTTCATGCAGCCAACATAAATGTTTCTCCAGCTCTCACCTATTCAGCATCGGTAGTGATTCACAAAATGATTTATGTTTCTTCCTATATTACACATTCACACAGCCAGCAGAAAGAGGCTGAGATCGTCTGGTTGCGTGCTGCTGGTAATCTTGATGGATTTTGAGCCCTTCAGTTGAGCAGTCAGTCCACCCACAAATATGTGGTGGTGGTCGAGCATCCTGCTGCAACAGCAAATAGCGCACAGCACAGACCCGTCCTTTGCGCCACACTGTCGTGTGTTCCACATGTGCTTGTTCTGTACAAAAGTGTCAGTTTTCTTGATGTGTGCTTAGCAACTTGGTGGTAAGTGGGATGTAATTCTCCTATTTTTGTGTTTTACTTTCATGCAATCAAATAAGCCCTCCAAACCAATTCAGTACATCTGACTTCATTCCAGTCAGACTGGTGCAGGTAAAGTGTTTTTGTTCACATTCTGAATTATGCTCTAGTTTTCTATCCTTTATCCCCATCTGATCCCTGCTGACTTCTGCTATCTCCATCAGGACCCACTTATAGCATAAGTCACTGCCACCACCTCGACAGCAACTGGTGATTATTTCCATAATCAAATCAGTCAGTTATTTTTATGTGCATTGTCAGTAAATGGTGCAAAATTTTGAACGTAGTTTAACAGAGTTCAGGGTGACCTTGTGTATGTCCGACCAACTGTCTAATATCCAAAGATATTCAGTTCACAATGATAAGAAAAACAGCAAATCCTGAGAAAGCTGAAACCAAACAATATCTGGCATATTGAAAATTGTTGCTATTACAACAGTAATTGAGAATTAATCAATTATCAAAATTATTGCGAGATAATTTTCTATTGATCAACTACTCGAGCAATTGCTTCAGCTCCATTACTAGTGTAAGATCTGTCTGCTTTGCTCTTGAAGCTATTTTGTAAATTTGAGGTGATTCAGACAATTTCCCTCATGTGTTTGTATTTACGAGTCTGTTATGACTGTGCTCCATGGATAATTGCTTCGCATTCTTATCAAATGAGATCAACTTAAACCAAGGAACACATGAATGGCCACAGCATTCAATATAAAGCCCAACCACTGACCATCATCTTCCCTTCACATGTTGCCCATTATGTAGTTCACTTCAAAAGTGACCCACAGACATATGAGCATTCCTATAAATTGGTCTTGTTTTCCACAGTTTGCATGCAAATCTAAAGCATCTAAAGCTAATCTTGCATTTTAAATATTCTCCCTTAAAATATATCAGTATGTCTTATTTTCAGGCTACAATTTACAGCCTAAGTCCTGTGACTCCACTGAAACGCCTCCACTGCGTTAAGACATTCAGCAGAAGTCTTGTAAACTGACTTAAACATCTCAGAGATGCTGCATTCTCTTAAAATAAAGCAAGTCTAAACAACTAGGTTAAAACTTAAAAAGGTGAGGTACTTGTTTTGTTAATAAATCCAAGGTGTGTCCTACCTCAGCCGTCAGGTGTGTTTGTGTCCTTGTTTAAACCCCACGCAGAGAGCAGAGCAGCAGCAGAGTCCAGTTGGACGGCTGAGAGTTGGATCCTCAGTCAATACATTCCCAGTGAAAGAGGAACAGCATCACCCTCTCTCTCCAGAAAAAAAAGGCCCCCAGAACACCCCCTCCGACGGAAAACCTCTGCTGTTAGGGTGAGAGGTTCAGTTTCAGTTGAGAGCTCTTGACTCTTTCTGTGATCACACCATCTGTACGTCTCAGGGACTAGGTTTGAAAAGGCATTGTTGGGACTTAAGTCATGTGCTTTTCATTAGGAGCTTTGAAGTGATGCCAGGATAGTTAGCTTCAGACTTCTGAATGCTCAAGTCTTTCAACACTACATACAGGCAGGTCTGTCACCTCCGTCTCCTTGTGGCCAGCTGCCATATTAAATATTTTACATCAACATGAATGATCCCCACACTAAGGCCCGTTGGCACTGGATAAACAAGTATAGTGGGACTATGCAGCTGCTGTAGCTGTTTAGGTTTACTTAGTGAAACATCAACAGGATGGAGGTGAGCCGACCCTGCCAGGGATTTGTAGGATGATGCCAGCTGTCACTTTGTTTGAGGAATGGCTTCATCTGGCTGCTCCTTTCGAACTGACTTGCCCAAACAAAGAGCTGAGGTTGCCATGTTGCCTTGCAGTGCATTTAGATGAACATCCGTGAAATGATCAACAGGGGGATTTTTGAGATGTAGTGATGCTTTTGATCAGATTGTTGTCAATCTTCACAGTTAATAGGACATTATGATGAATTAGCAATTATTGAGCCCGCTTCACAGTTTTCATTATGATGTAAAAACATATCCTGTGTTGAATTACCAAGCTTCAAGGACAGTGCAGCACATTCTGCCACAATCTGCCTTGAGGGAGTGAGAACAGAAATATGGACTTTTCAAGACTTTATCAACAATCCAATTTCTCATTTCAACCCCGTGCTGTAAGTAAATGTTTTGGCAATAGTGCATGTTGGTTTTATGCCCAAATAAGCGTGCCAAGCCATTTATTACGCAGAAGTCTCTCGGGCAACTTAACAAGGTCTGACTTGTAACATTCCAGTTACACTTCCATCACTGCGCAAATCTTTCTTGTTTCAAAATACAGGCGGTCATGTCTAGTCAAACTAGGAATAACTGGCATTATCACTCAGGAAACATAAACGTTACAAGTTACCATCACAGTCAATGAGAGCTGGCAGTTTTCTCTTTGAGTTGTTACAGATGTCCTCCTTAATTGGAAAGCCAGAGACAGAAGAGGCACGCAAGTGATGCTTTGCAACATCCAGTCAACATGATTTGTTTGTGCTCTGCATGATGTGTATCTTAACAAGCCTCAACAGGAAAGCCTAAAGCTTTACGTTCAAGGCAGAAATGAGAAATACCTCCCAAGAATGGAAAAGCTAACAGGAGCTTGCTCCCTCAGGGGTTCACGTGTTATAAGCTACTATTCCTTTTTCCATTCAGTGCTGGTATTTTCTGCTGAGCTGAGCTGGAACTGCATTCTGAGGCACAACTTATGGCAGAGCCAGACCATCCAAATATGCCCTGGTTTGGCCCTCAGACCAACCAAAATGGGAGCGGGTCTGTGTTCTGGTTTCATTGCATCTTTTCGATGGGGAAATCATATTTTCCAAACCATCAGAGATCTGGTTAAATAATCATCTCATCAACAAGGAGCCTGCTGAACTCTCCCATGTTCAAAATACTCTCTGAAGGAAATTTGCAAACTTTTAAAGCATCTTAAGCTTGTTTTTCTCACCAGCAGGTTCCAACTTTCCCAGAAAACTGAAATCAGCAATAGCTTTTCTTATACATTACTTAGTTCTGAGTGAATTACATTTAGAGACTTCAGTTTACTTAGTAACTGTAATAACTTTTGTAACATTGACTATTGTCTCCCCTGCGTTGTTCCACACCACAGCCAAACTAGTGAGTCGTTTTCCTCATACAAATATTTGGGAATGATATTTAGATGACTCATTTTATTTAAGCTTCATATTCAGCAGCTCGTGAAACAACTGAAGATCAAATATCAATTATATTTATCCATTTATATAACAAAGCCTGCTTCTCCCTCAAAGCTAAAAAGAGTCCTGTTTGAGCTACTTTCTGCCTGATGCTTCACTGTCCTGCTCATGCAAGCATCCTCTCCATGCTTATATGCTTTGGGAACTGTGTATCATAGACCATTTATACTAAGTTCCTGGTTTGATTCTGATTAGAATGGCCCCATTTATTTATTTAGGCTGTTTTTGTGGGTCCCCTGGTAAAATAAGTTTCAACAAAAGCTGAGCTGAACGGTGCCTCCATTCCAGTGTAAGCCACTATGTAAGCCTGATGTATAAGTCCACATTTATGGTTCTCCTGTTAAAAAACCTCAGGCTCAGTTTCCAGTGCCTCATAATCACCACCTCATAGCTCCACCGCAACAATACTCTGCTTTGAGCCAGGTTTTTAGATTAAAGGATACCATTTTCACAAACATTGCAGCGATCTGATTAGACCCTGATGTAAACCTGCTTGAGAGTTTTCTGCTTTCTTTGCACATTAAGAGGACACAGGCTTTGTTCTCCACTGTAAGGACCACAAGCCTAACAGTAAATCCTATTGTGTTATGTTTGACTGGATATCAGTTTACCCTGATAGTTGTCCCTACAACTGTCCAAAAAGGAACCTTTAAAATGGGGACCCTTTGTTTTGAGCAGTATGTTTGTCATGCCGTCATCTTCTCTTCAGGGGGATCTTTTGCATGAAAACATCATATTTCTCAGCTGACTGCTCTGCCACAGAAAGATTAAATTCAGTAGCTCCAATAGTCCAAAGAGGGAAATTGGTTTGTGGTTGTGAGGAAAGCTATGGCGTAATTGTTGGAATTACTGTATTCAAGCTGCAAATTAAATGTTAGAGATTATTTCCTGATGGGAGATGGTCTGCGCCTGTGATGGGAGGCAGTCAGGACGTCTCTTGTCTCTAAGGATCTCATATTTTCCAACCCATCAGACGTCTGTGACGGCTCTCGGCCGGCTGGAGCTTGTTGTGTTCTTATATTGACAAGAATTTCCTCCAGCTGAGCCTTTTAAAGCTGTGAGTCACCGGGGCAACTTGCAGGGTGATGGTGCCAAGGAGTTGCCTCAGCGCCGCTGTTGCTTGAGTGCCACAGGAACATCTTGTTGCCAGGAAACATTTTAATAGAGCTGTGACAGGGTCACAACTCAGCATGTTACCTGCTGCCGGTTGTGTTACCACGCCAGGCAGCACAACAGACCAGTGTTCCCCATCCTCAAACTTCACCATGACCTCACCTCACCATGAGTCCACCTGATGCAGGACTGTTTGAGGCTGATGCCAATGGTTAGATTTAGGCTTATTAAAAAGCAGATATTTATGTGTGTGAATATTGGGTATAGGCTTGGGAGCTTGGACACCCACAGGTGATTGTGTGCACCCAGAGTTAAATTATAAATTGTGCTCAGTATTGGTAGAATAGTAACATCATCTAAGTCAAATAAATAGAAGATTGAACATCGCAGCAGGTTTCAGTAATGAGTTAAAAACTTGTGTCCATTCTTATGATTTACCTCCGTGGTGTTATTCAGTAATGTTGTTTCTTGCAAAGTTGGGGACCTCACTTGATTTCACCTCCAGATAGTGACCATTTAAAATTAAGTAATACTTGTCTTAACCTTTGTCAGTGGGTCTACTCTATGTCTATAGGTTCACATACTCAGGTATACTCAAAAAGCTTATTCACTGGTCTCTTAGTCACGGTGCAACATTCATGACAGGCAATTGATACAATAACATGTAGCATGACACTGAGTACAACACAGTGTGGGACAACTGTAAGCAATCATAAAATGTGGGTGTGAGTGAAGTAGTATGTGAGAGGTAGCTTTAGGCATATTGGATGGGAGACAGTAAGGCACAGTAAAACCCAAAGTGACAGAGTTAAGTTGTAGTTTGTTTAACAATCAGTAAAGCATCATGGAATCTTTTTTTTTTTTTTTTTCACTATATTTTTGGGGTTTTTATGCCTTTAATCGATAGGACAGGTGAAGAGAGACGGGAAATGGGAGGCAGAGAGAGGGGGAGTGACACGCAGTGAAGGACCGTCTGATGTGGGATTTGAACTGGGGTGGACTGCAGTGAGGACTGTAACCTCTACACATGGGGCGCCTGCACAAACCACTACGCCGCCGAGTGTCCCACATCATGGAATCTTTAAGGGAAACGCAGGAAACAGCAGATGATACGTCAGAGGGTGAGGAAGGAAGTCCACGAACATGACTAAATGTAACATGAATAAAACTTTAGATTCTGTCATAGTTTAACATGGAACAACTTCACGGTGTCATCAAACTGCATCTTTTGTTTTCATTGTTTTGATTAAGGGACCCCTTGCAACAGAAGTGGCATACTGTGCGTTTAAGTCTCAATCTGTTTGTTACATGTCCTCATCCTGAGGAGCACTGAAGACGTCATGTGACTAATGACTATTAGATTGTTCCTTCATGCATTTGATTTGTGAGACTGATGAACGCAGCAGCTGCTCCTGTTGGCAGACGAGGAGACTTCTCTCTTTTCTGCAGGAAAACCTTTGATCTTTGAGTGCTGGCTCATTGGAGGAAAGTTTTCCAGCTGAAGTATGACGAGATGATGACTGCCAGCATCTAGAAACTGACCAGACATTACTGATTGTTGTTTTTATTGCTTTTCTACTTTTACATTTATTTTTGTCTGCATATAATTACCTAATATTTCCAATTTGTCTTACCAAAGAGGGAGCTGCGGTTTTTGTCCTCTTCATATTTGAGCTTTTTTCGTTCCAATCGTCCTTTAGATCTGTCTGCTACTGAAGTAAATGATCCTAAACCTCAGGCTTTCAGAGGAAAATGTTATGATAAAGTTGGCCTTCAGCTCTGATAATTACAGCTTTCATTGAATGTGTATTGGACGAGGATAGATGACATGTGATGCAAAGATAACCACATTTTATCATGACTCATTCTTGAATGGTCCTTATAGCTCCACCTCCTCCCTGAGGCCTGAGGTGTTAATTTGGAAACATGAGAGTTAATGAATGTACTCCTCATTGTACTGGATGTGCTGACATTGAAAAGGAACAGGGAATCCAGTGGAATATAATCTACCTTCTTGTTTGGATATGTGACTCATACCGCGCACCTCACAGGTTGAATATTTGCACTCAGTGTCAACACGAGTCTAATCCTAAAAAACCTCAAGATGTTCTCCCGTGATCCAGATGGGAACAGGAGGCTTATGTAGTCTGGTTCCAAACCTCTGAATCACCACTGCCATTTTTTCATCACTTCAAACTGGTCTGGTGTTACGCTTCTAGACGGCAGTTCCCAGATTATCAAAATTCACGAAATATTGCATTTCCAGGTTTGTCGTAAATTTTTTGAACAGGTTAAAATTCTTTAGAGGCACTTTGATTTATAAAGCAGTCATCAGCACTCTAACAGTCCGCTAGTTCATATTACTAGGGGCATCAGTGATTCAATTTAGTTGTCTGAATTGGATAATAAACATCTTTCACAATCTAGCACAATGTTAACGCCCTGATATATTCCAAGTGGGCTGAACAAGAAGTACTATTTGTTGTCAGCGAGTGTAGGTCCACGGTTGTAAATTTTTATGAATATAAGCACCTGATGAAATTGAGGTCACAGGAGCGAGAGTCCATCCAGAAAACTGTCCGATATTACCTTACCACAGATTTATAGTATGTCAACCACAAAGTAATAAAAATGTCAACAGAGAGCACTGACAAGTTTGTTGGATGCACTGGGAATCAAAATTGACTTCCTCGCAGCTACAAGGATGCCTTTATTGCTTCATATTCAAGTTCATATGATACAACACAAATCTAGTAGTGTTATTGTTATAACTATATAATACATAATCTTGGTAATATGGTAACCAGAAAATGTGACTTGGAAAGTTGTTTTTAGTTATATAGAGTAGTGTATGTATCTAGGTGAGATTTCATCAGTGAGACAATAATGGGAACATAGTGACGTTTATTTGAATTTTGCACAGTAACATTGTGTTAATTATAATATATGATTGTTCATACATCAGACAAACATTTTGTCACATAATTTATGCATGTTGGCCAGCCAAGAGCAAAATGAGGGGCATATACAGTATATTTAATTGTTTTTAATTTGAAAAAGTCTTCTTTTTTTTTAATTAGGCACACTGTGCTTCTAGTCACTGCTATTTAAAGCAGTATTACAATCTGGAAGCACTTTACTCTCCCAAGCTGCAGAATCCTTCTTTTATTCACGGTTAATGCTGACTTAGTAAGACATTATAGTACAGTTACACAGGTTGATAGATCCATAGTATGGTTAAATAATGTCTCTGTGTTGAGGAACATACTTACAAAACTTAGAAATGGGAGTTTAGAGTTGGGAAAATCCACTGGAGCCAGTGGTTCCTCCCACATCTCAGCTCTGTTCTGCATGAGGAGAGTTCTTGGAGAGACCTTAAGGTCAGTGGCATTTGTTAGAAGGTTCTCCCAGCAATTGTGTTTCCTCAGACCACATAGTCCACATAGCTATAATCATCTCTGCGAAACTCTGGAGCAAGCACTCTGCTAGCAATGATCCCCACTCAACAATGAATGAAGCCACGTTAACACGCCAACTGCACGGAGGCGGTCTCACAGTCAGCATTGAGACTTGGTGAAACAGAGGTTAATTGAACTCCAGCTGTATAAGTATGCGAGTGGCCATCTGTGGGTCAATATCACAAAGTGACGTGAAACCTTTGCTGTGGGAAAGTGCTATACAGCCTGATCATGAACAATTCATGCATTTATTGTTGTGGGGCCATCAATACCTGAATGCTGACACTGTACTGTGGGTCAAAACCCAGACTCCCTTTAACCCTGTGCATCAAGAATAAATCCAGCTTAACTGCAATAGAGGAAGTTATGGTCCTGCCTCTCTCCACTGCAGTACGGATAAAAAATGTAAAAGATGAAGGAGATGGGCAGACATATCATTACATCTTCTGTCTCTGTATCTGTCAGAGGGATTGGCTCTCCAACCGCACTCCTGCTAAATCCTCAAATCTGTTTCTCATCTTTAACACGAAGAGGTTCAATGATGTGTCACACATGCGCTCTCACTACTCACAGTCCTTTTCCTGTCAGACTGAGGGACGCATTGGAAGAAACAGAGCTGAGAAATGGAACATGAAGGTGGTGAGGTTGTTAAAAATAATGTGTTGGTCTTGTGGTCTCACTTCATAGAATTCTTTCCATTTCTTTATTAGCGTTTTCATTTTACTGTGGATGGTGCAGGAATTCTTTCCATTTAAGAGAGTCTAACATTTAACTAAAGCGGGCAGATGTGTTTGATTTTGAAGTCTGAAGGTGCTCACCTTCAGGAGTTTAAGTTGGGCCAGGCAGCAGTGCAAAGCAGCTTACCAGACCTAAAATGAGCCAGAGCCAGAGAAGAAGAAACTCTTGCTTTCATGCAGGATTCAGTCCAAGGATATGACAGGACAGTACATTCCCATAAGGCAAATTACATCAGCAGCAACTGCGTTTTGACAGTTAAATTCCTTTTTCCATGTTCAACCAGTACGTCAGACATGAGAGAGCCTTTTTTGTTTTATTTAGGGTGTAACAAACAGCATCAGAGGATGCTAGTGAGGGAAAATTTATCTGAGAAAAATTAAAAACAAAAACCTTTGCATATTTTTAACACCAGGGGTGTTTTTGATTGTTTAAACAAGTGTCTTTTAGTTTCTTGTTTTGTGCAAACTCAGGTCATTTGGTTTTCTGGGGTTTCAAGATCACACTGGAGGATGACCGTACACAGGAAAAGGCAGTCGGCGAGACCTTCTTGGGGTCGATGTAGTTGTTTTCCAGCCTCAGGGCCACCAGAGTAGCATCTCCATTGTGGTTTGGGTCACAGATGCTTTCGTCAGGGATACTCCTGGAGGACACAGCGCCAGGATGCAGTTAGATAAACTTTTTGTTATTTGTAGAATGAGTTATTTTAAAATAATGATCCTCAATTAATCATTTGACAAAGAAATGCAGAAAATCTTCAGAATTTATGAGCATGCTTGAAAATTACTGAAGCAGTTAATTGATTGTTATAATCTCCCTGGTGGAGAGCTTTGCTGGGTTGTTCATACTTCTCAGGAATAAAATTTTTCATCAGTCTAGCCGATTTTGTATTACAGACACTTAATATTGATTATGGACTTTCTAAATGAGTATTCTGGGTCCTATTCTATTTTGCGTGGCACTGTTACTGTATGCAAATTATACACGACTGCATATCTTCACATTGTTTTACAACCAGAGTTATTATTGCTCGTCATTGATTTTAATATTTGGCATCTGAAATGTCTTCAGGACTAAAGAAACAAAGGACAGAAATTCTACTTGTATGGGAGAAAGTAGAGAGAGCAAATCTATCTGCACTCAAAGTGTGTGTCTGTCCACATTGACACAAGTTACAGACCTAGTAACCAATATTTTAAACTTGATCACAAAAACATCAGAGTGACACCACTTTCACAGTTGTAGATTGCGGCAGTCCTCTTTTTTTTGTTTTTCTTTCTTTCTTTTTTTTTTTTTTACCAAGATCTAAGATAAAAATCAATCAGAAATGTAAAGCTAATTCAGTTAATTCATTCATAATTCTGCATTCAAGATTTTGAGTACAACAAAAAAGTGTTCACAGCCTCCCCTTGCGTCCCTTTACTGCGCTGGCTACTTATATTTTTGTAGAGCAGATTTTAAAGTTGTCTCACGGGTTCACGTGGCCTTACATAACCTAATACCTCATGTGAAACATGCACTGATTACTTTTCAGTGCACATATGTTTGAACTAGAATTCGCTTGCCCGGGTCTCGGCCTTTGAATCCTTTGAAACTCTCTAATCTTTCACTGCTATCTTTTGAAAGTTCCTAATGTTTCCCTCTCAAAGAGAATATCGTTGGTATTTCTAGAAAAAATTCAAGACAATAGTTTTTGTCTGTCTTTTAATTTTGGGCTAACCTACATTCTTTTGCTTTCAAGTTTTCATTCGTTGCTATTTATTTATTTTTCCTAGGTTCTGTAGGTTATTTTTATTGTTTGTGCTGCACCACATATGTTAAAATAATTTGCAGTATTTGCTTTTTGGCTATTTCCAAATCCCCCTCTGGAATGACAGCCATCTCAGCAGTGATGATGGAGCATGGTACAGTGCTTAAATTTTAGTGTTACTTTTATATAAATCCATGCTACAACCTGGACAACTGCATGTACCAGGCATGGACCTGGGAGTGAGTAATGAGGTGATTCAGGATGACTCTCAGGTGGAAATATGAATCAACTTGTTTTGGTCCCTGTCGTCAAGACAACTCTCCGTCCAGTGAACTTTCAGCTGTAATATTGTCTGGCGGGGCTGTAATGAATGCGTCAGTCGTCTGGTCAAGTTCTCAGCTGTGGGACTCTTGTTGTTGATCTTACGGGAGTTAGATTTTTTCCTTCACCTCTGTCTGTAATCACTTCAGCTTCTTAAATTGACGTCAAAGTCAGTTTATCTTATCTTTTTACCGTTAGTAGTTTGAGGAAATCTCTGTTTCCATCATGCTATAGATAAATAAAACACACCAATATTTGACACGTCTATACTGTAGAATCATGTTATCAGTAATGAACACGGACTTTTTGTCAAGTATTTGTCAAGCTAAAATCGCAGCTTACTGACCTGTTCAGTAGCAAAATATTGTTTATGACAAAGTGGAGCATAAAATCTATATATGAAGTATCCAGGCAGTGTTACAAACTGTCTGAGTCAATTCTGCAGGACTCCATCCTGACTTTTAGAGCAGAGCAGTATTGAACAAGTAGACAGTGCAGATAATCACACACATGTGACAACTAAACATCTAACAACACTTCTCCAGTTCCTCAATGATACAGAAACAACACACAGAACTTCAGAAAGAATTTCTCTGCCACTCCTCACAGTATGACCTCTCAGGTTCAGATTTTCTTTTTCTACATCGGTTTACATTTTTGCAAATATGAAGTAAGGCATGATCAAATTACTTGAAAAATGTAACATCAGGACATTTTAATTAGCTTAGTTTTATGATAAATTATTCATAGTTCTGTTTGAAAATCAAAATCCCAGGAATCCTTGGAATGAGTGATATACTGTTTTCCCAGGGAGTTAGCATTTTAAAGAGCAGTAAAATCCGAATAGGTCCCCCACTCCGAATAGATGGAAATTTGTGGATGGTGACTTTTTACCTGATCTTGTTATTGTTCAGTCTGAGAAAGTGTAAGGTGGTCATCTCATTGATGCCAGACGGCACGGTGATCAGCTGGTTGTGATCCAGACACAGTTCCACCATGGAGCTGTACGAGCCGAAGAACGACTCAGGCTCAATTCCCTCTCCATCCAGTTTGTTGTAGGAGAGGTAGAGGTACTCCAAACCAGGGTCCATGTGAGCGAAGACGAAACCTATTAAAAAAACAACGTAACTATGGGTTACTAAGGCTGCAACTGGTGATTATTTTTGATTATTTTTTTTTTTTTTATTTCTGATTTTTTTTCACGATGACGTCTGTAAAACATCATATGTGTTTTGTTAATGTCTGTTTGGGAGGTTTATGAAGTATGCAACAATGATTGTTGAGCTTATATTGTTTAGTATTCTTTTTTCACACTGACATGAGAATAAAATACAATGGCTGACAGACAACCCTGGGAACACTTCCCACTTACCAGGTATCCTCTCTATGTTGTTTCCCACCAGCACCAGGTGGACCAGAGATCTAGGTAGGTAGGATGGTACCAGGTAAAGGTGATTATGTGAAAGGTCGATGGACTCCAAATTTCTGTAGAGAAGCAGAGAAATGAGGGGATGAAGGATTTGTAAGGAAATGGAAATGAGAGCATAAGTGACTGATCGTCCTTGATGACAGCTGA